>OY987251.1:7554218-7624218 GCA_963920765.1 Ulota crispa | reverse complement strand
TCAAGTACTTTGCCTTGAGTATTTATTATAATGTATCATTATACACGTATTAGCATCATATTTGTTGTCATCTTTTCATCTACATTCATCCATTTTCATTTTTTCATTCATCCATATAATTTTTCATTCATTCAATATGATTCTTCATTTATTCTTTTCAATGGATGAATTTCATACAACATCAAAAAAATAATTCATGTAATGACCATTTTTGCATAGTTACAATTGTATGAAGTTCATCAAATTCTCATTTTCAACTTCCAAATTCTCAAGAATTTTTGCTCACCGCTCATTGCTCACCGCTCAACGCTCAACACTCATTGCTCAATGCTCAACGCTCCCCGCTCACACTTTAGCACCCCTGATATTGGCTAAAATGCAATATTCTATGTGTAGATGTTTTCTGAGATATTTGTAGTGCTTCATTTTACAAGATTTTTTTAAAGCACTCTTGAACCAAAATGGTTGAAATTTTTGAAGAAAAAAACCAAATATATTGACTTACAAATTTCATAAATCATCTCTATTGAAATTGGTTCATACATTCTTAAGACAATTGTTTTGTAGAATATATTATTAAATTTGGCGTTAGAAAAAATGCATGACAAATGAGCAAACAAAAAATGCTTACATACGTTAGGCTAAATGCATTTGGTTGAGTGTGTAAGGGTTGAATATCATAGTACTCTGCGTAAAAAGAATTCACAAACTTCCAAAACTTAGGGAAAAAAAAAAACATTTTTGGCGAACAACGCTATTTGGTGAGCGTAAAATGGTGAGCCATGAGTAGAAATTCATTATTATGTGAGCAAAAATGGAATTCCAACTTAAAAATCAATGAAATAACTAAAACAATAGTAAGTTTTTCAAGAGATAGTAATTTAACCCTTAAAGGACCAACTGTCCCCTTAGGGGACAAATGGATTTCAGGCATGTACCTATAGTTAATCTACTTTTTGTGATTTTTGAAACTTTTATTGAAGGTGGGCAATTCAAAGATCTACATGGGCATCTAACTTTTTCTTCATTCTGACATTTATTGAAGAGGTTATGCATGAATTTTTGAAAAAGGGGGAGGGTGGGCAGCCCAAAAAAAATTTAAAATTGCATTCTTAAAAAATAAAAATCTAAAATTGGTTCTTTAGATTTTTATATATGTAGAAATCTTTGAATCATTCAGTTTTGATTGATGAGATGAAAGTTATGAGAAGTTTTAGATTGCTGGTAGGTATGGGACTCCCAAACCTCCATTCTTTTAGCCCCTTGTAAACTTTGTTACTTTACTTTTCAAGCTCTTTGAGTTTTTTTTTTTTTTTTTTTTTTTTACTTTTTTTTTCCAAGTTGTAGTAGACTAAGATTCCTTGGATTTGACCATTTGGTTCAAAGTAATTTAGATTTCTCAATTTTAAATAAATCCTCCAACTTTGCCTAGTGTATATGCAAATTTCATGGCCTTGCAGCATTGCAAGATTTTACAAATTATGATTCACACCTCCAATTCATTTGGAAATTCTCCCACATTTATCTAACTTGGTCTACTACATGGGAAAAATAAATCTCAACTTTGTATAGAGCAATTTTTTTGATATAGGAGCCGTCAAAGGCTTCTGCAATTTTTGGGCAGCAGGGAATTTTTTTTTTTTTTTTCACTTTAGAAGTCAATTTCTCACTCCTCTACTTCTAGAATGTGCTGAAATTTTTCCCGCAAGTACCTCCCATTGTTTAGGGCAAAATCTTATGGTTGAATTTTCAAAAAAATTGTTTTTTCTACCTTTCTACGGCATTCCCCCAAAAGTGACAATTTTTGGTGATTTTCAAAGAAAAAAGGGCTTGGTCCTTTAGGGGTTAAAATGCACAATTATAGGGCCATATGTACACCTTTATAGGTGGAATTTACAATTTTGACAAAAATTCTATGCTCATGGCTCATAGATCCCTGCTCATGAAATAGCATTCCCTCATTTTTGGTAAAGCATTATTCTTCCATTGTAAAGAACTGTCTTTCTTTCATACACAGCTGTTTTTTTTTTTTTTTTTCATAATGTAAAACAATAAAATCACTTTTATAACAAATATGTGCAGCACAACATAATTTCAGATACTAAAAACAATATTAAAAATTACTAGGTGGAAACAAATATACATAACTAATTTGAAGTGGAATAACAATTATATCAATGTGCTTGGCCTGTAACAACAAAGACTTTGAATTACCTAAAGCTTCTTACGGATGTCAACTAGAAAAAAAATCACACTCTCATAAAGCAATAGAAAATACTAAATTTCAAAACGATTTTAAAGTATTACTATGTGAAGTTCATTTGGCCTCTAAAACAGAAAACCCATCGTAAGTATTTCTTTCATCTCCAACCAAGTTTTGATTTTTTTTACCAAATAGTGATCAATCATGATTTTCTATGGCACATTATGTCTAGTCAAAAATGGAGTTGAATTTCAATTAGGTATTGTTACATCCTCTGCTTCACAATTGTAGAAGCCAATAAGCTATATGGTTACATCTTTTGCTTCTAACAATGTACTTTATGAAATAGCTGCTCCAAAGGCAAGTGCAATCAAAGTTTTGCTTTAGCCTCATTTACTCAAGACACATCAAAATTGTGATTGTGCATTATAATTATATTATGCAAAATTAAGCATGCTGCAAAAATGAACTATTACATGCTTCAATTGATAATCCATTTTCAGTAGTATCCTTCATTTCAACTTCAATATTTCAAATGCATGTTCTACACACATTTAAAATTTAGATTAAATAAATTTTTAAAGTTTCTGTTCTCCAATGAATTTATCTTTGTTACCAATATAAGGTGTAAACATCTAAAAATAAGGTTGATAAATATCATTACCCAATAGAGCATATGGATTAAATTTTTTCTTTAAGCAAAAATTTACATAAATGAGATTTACCATATAAATTTCAATCATGAATATTATCACAACACCATACATTGTAATCCTAAAAACAATAAAAAGTAGTCTATTACACCTTGCAATAATATGGAGTGGAATTAATTCTTGCATTAATAATCAATAGAATGTTTATAGGAGAAATAATTGGTATATGATTTCCATTTATTGCATTAACAATTTAAGATATTCCATGGAGTGCTTTAAAATATTTGCTTATAGCTGGCAACAATGATGGAGAAGGTGGTTAAATGAAAGCATCTTTACAATTTTCTTTCAAAGCATAACAAAACTTCAAGAAAATTCTATGCAGAGTAGAGACGCCAACTCTATATCTATCAGTTATCAAGTATTGGGGTGAACTAGATGTTAACTTAGTAGTACCTATGGCAACTCTTGTTTCTAGCAAAGTAGCTTTTTGAAATTTCTAAAGTATTTCATAAATTTTGCTATAATTAGTTAACACAAAAAATGAAATTTTTGTTTATCATTCTAAACCTATATTTGAAAATGTTGTTGCTATATGATCTTATCACATCAAAGTCCATGTATATAGAGACCTAATTTAGGATTAAATCCTCCATTGTTTCAATCCACCTTTACGTCTATCAAAAAGCAATTGCTAGATGAATATCATCACATTTTGATGCAAATATGTTCTAGCTTTTATATTATCAAAATATGTGAAAAATAATGCAATTAGTGATACAAATTGGATAATGAGAATTGCTATAAGTTTTCTACTTGATGGATCCATTTTAGATAAACAACAATACAATTGTTGTATACACCACATGGAAAGATCATACATGTGCCCCAAAATAATATTTAGGGTTCTAGAACCAAATTTTACTTATTGTATACGTTTAAAACAAGAATTGGAGATTGATATGAGGAGTCATGCATTGATTATCATTTTTATAAAAGTCATGGATATAGCAAACTTCAACTTTACTTCATAGGAAGTTATTGTACAAACATCATCTCATGTGCTATGTACTTAAAAAACATCATTGCACATGTTTTTTAATCTAAAAATAAACTTTTTAAATGTACTATCTATTTTTAAAGCGTCAATTAACATATATGTTATAATTTTAATAAATACATAAATGTGCACTTCTAACAGAAGTTAAAATAGAAAGTTACCTTCTTTAACAAAAATTATGTTATTTACTAGGATAGAGAACAAGTCAAAATTAACATGCATTTAATGCCTATAAATGCTCATTTAAATACTATTGCTTTGATGCATTGCAAAAGTACATCAAAAAATTCTAATACGTAAAAAAATATATATAGAGTTCCACATAAAATTTAAAGCTCTATAAAGAAATAATGCAATAATTATTTTTTGACAAGTTAGTGTTAAAAGCTTTAAGGTGTTATTTTTGGTTTTATTGAATCAATTTTATACTTCTCTTTTTTAGATGGATTTTTTTTTGAAATTGGCTACAAAAGATCTTTTGTAATTGGGAAATACTTCTAATTTTTAAAACATAGAACAGAGCATGTTCGCATTTATATTCAAAGTTTTATACAAATTGATGAAAGCTATCACATTGGGATTTTTCATCCTCAAATCTTCAAGCTAAAATGCATTTTAGAACCTAAACTTTTCCTCCATTGATAACATGCAAATATATAAAAAATAATTAGTCAACTCCAATTTCCATTATAGGATTTACACTCTTTATGTTCTTCCATCAAACCTATTCTTTTAATAGGATATGCAAAATGTGCCAAGAAATGCATTACAAGGCACAATTTTAAACATTCTTTGATTGTGATGTTGGATATTCTTTGATCATGTCACACGCAAGATGCTCCATTTAGACAAAAACAAAGATGAAAGTTCCTTCCCAAATTTATTTGCAATTGAAGATCAACACCTTCAATAAGATCTTTTGATGCAGGAACTTGGGCACATATCATCAATAAAGTTGAATATGTAAATGACCTATAGACTTCCAAATTTTTAGAAGCAATCTCTTATATCAAGTGACCAATCATATGCCCTTAAAATAAGATCAAATGTTAGTGAAAAACAAATAAAGTTTATAAATTTATAATTTCCAATTTGCTTTTGATATAAAAAAACACTAACTAGACTCTACTGTGATTAGCAATGTTGTGTGTAGGTTTATTTAGAGTATATTATGTATTTATGAATACTCTATATATATATATATATATATATATATATATATATATATATATATATATATATATATATATATATAAAATACACCTCAAAATTGTCCCTAGCTAGCAACCGTTGGTATTTGAACTAATCTCTTATGTTGTTATAGCGAACAACTTTTTTCTTAGCTACTTTTGGATGAAAAATCAGTTCAAGAAAATTTTGTTGGAAAATTTAGTAAGAGATATTGTTTTCATCCAATGCAATGAAGGACTACCACCACGGACACTTCCAGCTTGTATTCTATTATATATATACAAGTTGGTAAACCCATTTACCAAGGTAAATCCTCCATCCACCCCCCATCTCCATCCATCCTCCATCCACCCCCATCTCCATCCATCTCCATCCATCCCCATACATCCCCATCCATCCCCCTCTTACCCCCATCCATCCCCCTCTTACCTCCTTCCATCCCCCTCTTACTTCCATCCATCCACCCCCCTCTTACCTGCCAGTTCGGTAGTAATTACCCAACAGACAAGTAAGGGGGGCATTTATATATATATATATATATATATATATATATACAAGTCCTCCTTCCTGTTGTACCAACAGACCTCCACACAAATTTTCCTCCTTTCCCTACCTTGGTCTCTCCTTTTTTTGTTCTTGAATTTCAAGATTTGAGAAACATAGAGACACCCAATACTATAGAAAACCTCAAATTTGTAAAGCACGGGCCATGCCTGTACCCCCATCCACGTGCCTTTAATGCCCATGCCCCCTATCTCCATGCCTCCCATCCTCATAATTCAGTTACAGAACCCCATGCACTCACATCCCCACAATTTGGTTACGGATTTGTTGTTCTTAGTTACAGAATTGTCAAGGACTATCGCCAAGGACACTTTTTAGGTGTATTCTATTATGTATATAGATACATACATATATATATATATATATATATATAGAAAATTAAAATGATACTAGAAATATATCGTATGAAGTTGAATTTTTGGTCAAACAATGTCCATGTCTTTCACAGGATGTAGAATGGCTCCTTCTTTGTTGTGTGTAATCGAAAATATGGTTGTAGACCTAATAAATAACAACCAATCATTTAATCCACCAATTCTTAATCTAAGTTGAAAATTGATCTAAATCTAATTTTGTTAATTTTGATAGTACTATTTCTACTCACAAAAAACATGTTAAAATCTAATTTCATAAATATAGATATATGGTAGAGTAGTGTTTAAACTCACAAATAACATATCTAAAGCTGATTTTATAAATTTGGATAGTAGGACAGTATTTAAACTCACACTTAGCGTACATTCACTTAGGCATATTTTAATCTGATTTTATAAAATTAAATTCTAGAGATTGTTTTAACTTACAAATGACATGTTTAAGTTTGATTTAGTAAATCTAGAAATTGTAGAGTATTACTTAAACTTACAAATGGCATGGATACAAATTGTTTCCAACAATTTGTTAACCATGAATTTTGAGACGTCTGCATCAAGTGTGTTTGTTTCATGAATTCTTGGTTTGTGGATACACTTCACTTTCACTTTGTAGCACTCATTTTTGCTAAGTAAAACTTCCCTCCATTGATCACAAAATGCTTGATACTCTTTGGTTTTAGTAACTTTGATGTAAACAATAGGAACTAATCTAGAAGTGTCAAAGTAATATCGTGAGAAATACATGTAAGATTTAAAAATCTTTTGCTTCAAAAGTAAATTTGAAACCTCAATAGAGCCATCTCTACTTCCTTTCTTCTATGTAGGAATTCTTGATTTCAGAAATTCTATTAGCTCCCTCATCACTATGTGATTGAAGTAATATATGGGATGTGTTGAGATATGGAGCATGTTTTGGTGTTTTTTTTAATTAAATAATTAAGTTCATCCCACTTCCTCCAAAATAGTGTTCCATTCTTTTCAAACTCCAATTTCAACTCTATTGGAGTAAACATTTGCATAGTGATGTGTGAAGTAATTTTGTTGATGTCTGAATCATTGTAGTTTATTCCTCTTTTAATATTTTATCTATGAATTAATTCCAAAATGATATTTTTGTTTGTAGAAGTTTCTCCTTGAAAAACATGCAATGTAAGACACCCTTGTGAGTATTTTATGCATCCACATACATTGGTGGTATTTATTTTTAACATGCCTTGAGTGATTATTTGAACTATATAAATATCTACTTTAGTTGGATTTTTTATTTCAAATTGATGCATAAGATTAAAGTCCATAAAAATATATGAAAATTAAATTGAACCAAAGAAAGTAAGCACCACTATACCCCTATTTCAAGTTTAGTGAAGGACCTCCAAAATGAATTGTTCCTTTGCATGTCTTCATAATCTTGGTTACTTGATTCACATATCTTTCTTGTTCCTCCTATTTAAAACTATAATATAAGCCTCTTGAAGGCCGTATCCATTGATCTGAAAGAAAATCAAGATAGTTCTCATCTAAATTTTGATTGTCTTGAGATCCAGGTAATGGTAAGTCTATAATTTTTTATGTTGATAGTGTTTCGGATGGAGCCAACAATGTAGAAGGCTGATGAGATGGAGGTTGACATGATGGAATTTGAGGTGGAGGTTCATGTGATGTAAATTGAATTGACGGAGTTGTTTTTGAAGGTTGGCAAGTACGTAAGTATATAATCATAATGTTAGCATTTAATTTTCCATAAACAGTCATTCCCTGTAGAGTCTTGCCAACGTGTCTCTTCTAGATTGGCTATAAGCAAGGGCTTTGATACTTGATAACCACTTGTGCAGAGCCAATTCGTATTCTCGTAAGCAATTTTATGATTCCAAGAGGCCAATCATAAGCATGATGTGATCCCTAGGACCCACGTAAAGAAATTCATGAGATGCCACAACATCAACATGATTCATCCAATTTTAATAATTTTATCAACTTGTCAAGCTTGCCTTGTATTACAAAAACCAGCAATGAGATCTTAATAGAAATACTCAGTATATACCAGCATGAATTCTCAGCATAAACTAACAATGAACTTTGTTATCTCTTAACATAAATTCCCAGCAATGTGTGTTGATTTTAGATGCTTTGGATTTTCAAACACATGGACTCAACTCACTCTACGTTTGGAACCAATTCTGATTCTCAAAATTGAAACTTACAAATAGTAGAGGAGATCTTGCAAAATTTGAGAACCCTTGTGCTTCCTTCAGCTATGAAGGTCCAAAGACTTCATTTTGGAGTGAAGAAAACATACATTTGATTATTAGTGATCTACATAGTAATTTTCAAATAGTGCCTACATACTATGTATGAGCTAGAATCTCTTGTTCATCATTGTTAGTGAAATAATCAACCTTCCTCCTTTCTTTATTAACGTTTGCCATGATGCTTTTCCTCCTTACAAGAATAACAGACTTGTTAATACATCCAAATAAAGGGTGGGAATGCATTACAAATTAATCCTCATCCACACTAGTTTCATCTATTCTATTGCTTTGGACTTTACACATGATTCGATTAAATCCTTTGTGGATCCCCATTACCAATTGGCTAGGATAGTGTTTACCATTTTTCTTCTTTAGAACAAAGAAAACTTTGACGAGCATTTGAGCAAGCTCCTTTAAAGGAAGCAACTCAATTAGGATGCAAATATCAAGGCTAGATGCACACCTCCATGCATTGAATCTATTTTGAATCCATAAATTGCTTTTGTGGTGCCATTCTTATTGAAACTTTGCATCTCCTTATTGAAAGAAGCCTGATCAAATTTGAAAAGTTCAGAGTCATCAAAACTTACTACAAGTTCATTTGGTTCAACAAGAAAATCACTTAATGATCGGCATTGATTAATAGGGTCTTCAATAAAAAAGGAAGTAAGCTCTTCTATGATTGCAAAGTTCATTTCAACTAAACCTAGAGCCTCTGAAATGCTAGAAACTACAAAAATACAAACAACATTGACATGCACTTTGACACAACTATTTTTGAAATCACTTTGCGGATGCTCCTCAATTGGCACACAATCAGGAATCATAAGAGTGATTAATGTAGCACCTATATTGTGCAAGTTGCTACCATCAATGAACAAATGTGCCTATAATGTTGAATGTATCTGTGCAAATGATGTACAATGATTGCCATCAATATCTACACGCATAGGATTTGGAGAATTTTGAGCGGCAACTTGTTTGCCCAATCTTGCTCTCTTAATAATCTTTGACATCTTTTGACAACATGTCACAAAATTGTCAACAACAATGTTTCAAACCTCAAAGGAGACATCGGTGCAATCAATACCAAGATCAAAAGACAAAAGAAAATAAGCTAAATCTACAAGTGAAATTATTTGAAGAAATACAATCTGCAATGCATCTCTCTAATTTCTATGACCTATGTCAACTTCACAAGCAAAAACGTAAACCCTTACACTACTTAACAAGACCAGCAACTTCCATTGCAAAAATACAAACCTAATGCATCAAATTCAAAGCAAAAACACAAACCGAAGCATCAAAGAAAACAAATCTGCCTCAAAATACCATTGTGCATCAAAGCTCATGGAAATGACAATTGCGCTAAAACATATAATTCAATTTTGAATTTCAAACAATAACTGGAAGAAGCGGACAAACGATAGTTGTGCATGGCTTGACTCTAAAAGTGACCAATTATGTTATGTAACTGTTCTATGGGGGCTAGTTATTGTCGATGACATGTCACCATTGATCTAAACTCAGCCTAACAGCTTTGCCTAGCTCTAAGGTGACAGTTCATTGTTAATAATTGGCCCCCATGGAACGGTTATCTAATATATAACCTGCACCTACTTCCTGAGTATATAACTCTAGTTTGTAGGCTTTGTCTAGCCCTGCTCCTTTACATTTTTTGGTACGTTTGAAAAATGATCTTGTAACAATATCTTTAAATGTATCTTGGTTTTGAGGTAGTCTTAAAAATGCTTCAGCTACAAAATACTCCACGCTATCTTTGGGAAATTGGTGAGAAGAGGATATGCCTGCCCATTTTTTTGAATTTGGTAGACTTAGCACAGCTGTGCTTGGCTGCAATGGCCAATGAGTAATAGATGGCAATCCATTATCTATCCATTGTGTATCATTTGGAATGACCAAAAAAGAATGTGTAATGGATCTTGTAGATATTGTAGGTGACGTGGAGGTAGTTGAAGAAGAGGCTATTGAAGGAGATGAGTAAGAAGTATAGGTAGGTAAGGGGGAGATAATAAAGTTTGATGATGGAGAGATAAAAGCATCTCTATCGGCTGCCTTCAGCTAGCCAAATGGTTTGATTTCAATACACTTTTCTAGAATTTGAGCACCACCAGTGACTTGGGCCGGCCAGGCTCTAGAGTGGCCTTGCTTTAAATTGATCCAGGGCCTAGGATTTGCCGGGGTATTGGGTTTATATAATGCGCTTGATTTACGCTCATAAGCGCAACTGTCTGGGCCCCATCATTCCAATTTGCTTGCGTGGCACCTCCTTTGCACAAAGAGTGCTATAATTAGGCTCAATTGTTTGGGCCCCATTGTGCCAGTGTGCATCCGTGGCACCTCCTCAGCACAAAGCCAGAGCCATATTTATCTTGCAGCTTATTCAAAAACATGATGGAGTGTTCATTGTACAACCAACCGGTGGAGACTAGACCCTCTGCTCAGGCAATCTTGCTTTGGAGGGCCCTTGTAAATTTGCTTTGACGAGTCTGTGTTGGCTGGACGGGTAGAAATGTTCTAAGGAGGTTAGGTGAAGGAGTAAATAGGAGGGAAGGTGGGACATAAGGGGGTTAGGTGAAGGGGACATAAAGGGGTTAGGTGAGGGGGACATAAGGGGGTTAGGTGAGGGGGACATAAAGGGGTTAGGTGAGGGGGACATAAGGGGGTTAGGTGAGGGGGACATAAGGGGGTTAGGTGAGGGGGACATAAGGGGGTTAGGTGAGGGGGACATAAGGGGGTTAGGTGAGGGGGACATAAAGGGGTTAGGTGAGGGGGACATAAGGGGGTTAGGTGAGGGGGACATAAGGGGGTTAGGTGAGGGGGACATAAGGGGGTTAGGTGAGGGGGACATAAGGGGGTTAGGTGAGGGGGACATAAGGGGGTTAGGTGAGGGGGACATAAGGGGGTTAGGTGAAGGGGACATAAGAAAGTTAGGTGAAAGAGAGATAGGAGGGTTAGGTGAAGGAGATGTAGGTAAAAGAAAAGGTGCATGAGGGATCTCCATTGAAATACTATGTCTTGAAGAAGAGTTGTTACTAGATGATGAAGCTCCAATCCTTCTTTTGTGAGTTCTAGGTTGTGGAGGATGCATAAAATTTTGAGCTATATCTCCAATTGCTCTTGGAAAAATAGTCATACAAGCAATAGAGCTTGTTGTTATAGGTGGATGTGGTACTTTTGTAGTAGTATTTGAAATTTGTGGTGTTGATATTGTTTCAAAGCTTGTAGGTGACATTGACTTGTCCATGTTAGCTATCTTTTTTTGGATGTTGGAGGTAGATATGTCTTCTAGAAAAACTACAAACATGTCAAATTTTTAATCATTGAATGCATTTTTTGATTAAAGATTTAATATATAAATTAAAGCTCCCTAGCACTAGCTGCTTTATCCAAAGGTAACAAAAAAAATCACAAATTAAATGAACGCAATCACGTACTAGTAAGGCATATGATGAACTCATTGCCAAGCAAATTGTGGCTTTCAAAGCTAATACTAGCGTTGCAAGAGTGATGTTCCTGTCAACTTGAATCAAGTTTGTTGACTTCTAATTGAATTAAGAAAATTCAAACTTTCAACCCATGTTCACAGCTTTCAAGTATTGTATATATATAATACATGAATCTCCTACTTTTCTTATATACTTGTTTAAGAATATATATTTTCTATGAAAAGTGAAATTGAACAAAATTATTACAACTTGCATGTCAAGAAAAGAGTTGCAAATATTGGTTTATATATATAGAAGTTGATGTAGCCATACATATGTGGTTGATGAATTAATATCTTAAAGGTATTTTTAAAAATTTCAAACTTAGGGCTGCAACATGAAAACTATTAACTACTAGTATACAAGCACACACTTTCCAAGAGTTGGACATGCATAGATAATACAACAATTAACTTTGCCATTATATATACAAAGTGAATGCTTAAAGCATTGAACCAAATCAATCATTTAAAAATTAAAAATATCAATTTTTTTTAGGTTACTAGAAATGTAAGATAATACTGAAAATTAATTTGCCCAACAATTTAGTTGCAATTGCATATTAGTTGTGTGATCAAACAAAAAGAAGGAAGATTGCAAAATACACCTTCTAAGCAACTGCAATGCAACTACATAATGAACCTTTGAAACAATTGCAAACTTGAAAAAAAATTATGTTAAACAATTAAAGCACAATTGTGTCAAAATGCTTTCAATAGAATGAATTTACCCCAACTTTGTAAAATGTAAAAGCAACAGAAGTTGTTGCAAAGGGCAGCACATTGTGGAATTAAAAAACACATACTTAAAAAGAAATAATGTTTCAAAAATTACAAACGTCAATCATAATGCATTTGTTTATATATAATGTCACAATACTAAAGCAAACCTATGAACAATTGAGGCATGATTACAATGTACAATGGTGTCTACATCAACATTTTCATCCATCTATTGATTAGAATTTGTTGACTATGAAAGGCTTTGTTTGCTACAATTTTTTCTCAATTCCTTGCACTTGCAAATAAAAATGCTTTATAATTGCCAAAAATTCATGTTGAATTGGTGGGCACTTAAATGTTTTTTAGTTGGGTTACCACTTAGTTGTAGGGTAGTTGGTGAAATTGGACACTTTTTTCTTCTAATGGATGTTAAGGGATTAACACAATGTTCAATGTCATTGTTGCAAAAAAAATTGCATATTTAAAACACTTAGTTGTAGGGTGGTTGGTGAGACTGGACACTTTTTTCTTCTAATGGATGTTGAGGGATTAATAATGTTCAATGTCATTGTTGCAAAGAAAATTTGCATGCGGTCTAATGTGTTATGTTTTGCAACTTTCTATCATTTTGATATACATTGCTGTTGTAGTGTTTACATTGTCTTGCATAATGCAGGCCATGCACGTGCTTACAAATGCAAAAAAAGAACACAACAATGTATTTTGCACAACCTTTCTGTAAATGAAAATTTGATTCGCATAGTTTGCAAGGTTAAAAAATAAGTTTGTGAGTTGAATTACATATTGTTTATTACATCAATGTTTGATTTGCAAAATTTTCACTTTAGCTTGATATTTTGCATAATGGTTCATTTTTTTGCTTAGAAACAATCACATCACATAATTTAATTAAGGTGGATGGAGAAATTCAATATGACCTACACCAAAAGCACCATACTAAGTTATGGATATGAGTCACACCAAAATCACCATATTTTATGAACAAGCAATATATTTTGACTACTATTACTAATCCTTATTTCTAAAATTTTATTGCGTTTAACATTTGTTGCATATTGAAAATTTTAAAATAACACATGTAACATACAAGCTTCTTATTGGTGCAAACTTTAGTTAGGATTTGCAAACTTGCTTGGTATAACGATTTGTAACACTAAACAAAATGATTTTTGGTCACAACAATTATTTAACCCACAATAATTGTTAGCCCATATTGTACTAGTATACATGCACACAATTTGGGCTAATTGGACATGTATGGGTGATGTAACATTTAGCATTACTAAAAACTGATGTTTCATAAATCAACTGGTTTAGAATCTAATCTTGACATACTTTACAAAAAATCTATATCTCACAACTCTTCTAGAATTTAACCTTGATGCGCCATTGTTTTGGTTGTTTCTGAGATTAAAAATATCAATTGCCTTCATTGCAAATTCATATAGTGCATGACACTTAAAACCAACAACTAAATTGCCACAACAATAAATACTAAGGTTTAACACATATAAACATTAGCCCAAAAGCAATTCCACTAGCCACTAGAACAAAACCTAGACTTCCTCTTGGTGGTCTTGGATTTCTTATAGCAACTTTTTAGATAGAGTAGTAGACTTTCAAAGTGTAGTAAAAATGCACCATTTTTGTCCACACAAGCAATATTGGCCAACCCAATTTTTTTAATTAATTCAATGTAGCCAATAGAAGATCAATTCAGTAAAATGACAGCCAATCAGATTCTACTCTGGTGCAAATGTATTAACGTCCATCAAGACTGAGCCTTGGAACACGTCGATGTGATTTATACTTCTTTACCCCATATTTTGCAACTTTGCCACTCAAACCCTTTCGGTAAACATCCATATATTGCTAAGTTTTGTGAGCATAGCGGTGTGTTTTGTGCAAGCTAATTGAGGCTAGCGCTGCAAGAACAATTTGTTGTAATCTTGCCCAAGAGTAATTGCAATGTTTGCGGGTGTAATGTTTAGCTGCACCCCAAAAAAATTCAATGAAGTTTAGCTCACAATGAAACTTGGAATAGAAGATAATCTGATGCCTAGCTGCAACGACAAGCTCCTCAAGCATTTTACAATGCGCAAGGAAATCTAGTTGGTTTGCCATTATCTTTTCTCCATAGCAAATAAGGTTATTAGATGGACAACGTTTGCATTGGAGTTTTAGATTTGCAAGCCAAAACCTTTGCTCGTGCAGCACAATCCTCAGACCTTTGGGTTGGCTTCAAAGATTCTCATTGACATGATTATTTGGAAAAACCATTTCTTGAACAACTCCATTTTTCCATGTTGTTACGCGCATTTTAAGTTGCTTTCCACCACTCAAGGGTAAATGCACTGTGACTTGTTGCGTTATCAAATGCAAAGAGAGCTTGGCAATTTGAGAATTTAGTTTCAAAGAACGTATTATTCGTTAAATTGGGAAAATGGAGGTACCATTTTGTACTCTACCTTAAACCCAAAAAAGTCACCTTAAACCAGATTCAAAGGTATCAAATTCAGTCTAGGCCACTAAGATTTTTTCCCTCGCAAATTCCTCCTCTCAAGTGAGGACACGTGTACCAAAAAAAGTGCTGAGCTTGATTTCAAGAGGCCTCCTAAAACCTTCAAAAGTCCCAAAATGTAAGTTTTTTTCTAATTTAACAAATAATTCATTAAAGATAGGAATTGCTCTATCCCAAACTTGATCAAGGAGATCATTTCTAGTCCACCAACCATCGTGCTAAACATTAGGATTCATGATTACACAAGCTTGAACAGCTATAACTTTTAGATGTTGCACACAAGTTTCTTCATCAAGAGCTAAACATCCAATGACATGGCACAAAAAATCACTAACATGAACTAATTGTCCTTGGCCTTTTTTGCAAAGAGGTTGCTCATCCTTTGGCATCAAAGATGTTTAAGCCCATCATGTGCAGCAAACGTGCTCTCATTGTAAGTCACCAAAATAAGTAAACAAATGTTATTTACATGCCAAATGATGGTTGTTGTTGTCTTATCATCTTCCTTGCCTTTTCTTGGAACAATCGACATTTGCACCTTCAGCTTGGCCATCCATTGAAGAAATTGAACTTAATATACAATGACATCCTTGCGCTCATGTCTGTCAATGTAGATTCCTTTTGTTACCTTGCGGTAGTTGATAGCAAGTGATCTAGTCCAATGTATTGCTGTCCTTTTAGATATTGTTGGCAATGGTGCATATATAATAGGCCTCTTTAATTTACATTTTTTCATAAATTAACAAATTAGCCTAACTTATGCACATCATCAAAGTTAATTTGTGTCACTGCAAGGAGAAGGGGCCCTAAATGAAACAAAATTGACACAAATTTTTCCAAATTGACACTACAATACTTTATAAATGTATCTAGTGTCAACTTTGCAAATATTTAAGAGAGTTTGTCAATTTCTTGTCTTCTTGGGCACTTTTTGCATTATCAGGTAGCATGACTCAAACATAAGGTATTCTTCTGAATGCTTAAAAGGACATTCTGAAACTTTTATTCACCATCTCGGTTCAGATAAAGCTATGACTGGATTATCAAATATCATCCACGGTCATGCATAACACCATGCCAGCATACTTGGACTACATTTGAAGTCAACAATTTTTTTAGAATAACCATTTAATTATTTGACACATCCACTATCACACTTGCATGCATATTGCATGAGAAATTGCACGCAACTTACTTAGAAGCAACAAAAAAAAGACAACAATACAACACATACCTTTATGATCAAAATCCATGTTAATTTAGAGCTTCAAAATTGTCTACACGACAACTGCAGACAATGTTGTTTGCATGCCTCCACTTGTCCACGACAATTTCCAAGTACCAGCATACCTGCTAATACAAACTACTTCACTAACACTTCCTTTAATACAAGAACATAAGTATTGTAATTACTTGATTTTGTCATGCCTTGGTAGGAGTGCATAGCAGTATTGCTGCTACCCTCACTTAAAGACCTCCATACACAGCTATATGTGGAAGTTCTCCTTGTACACTTTATCATCCAATCAACTATTGCTGTCTAGAAGCAGTAGCTCTCCTTGAAAAGCCCAATTCCCTCATGGCATACACACTAAAATGCCACAAAACAAAATTTGTAATAATACAACTAGTTTGAAAACTGACTGTAACAAAGAAAACTCTTTGTAAAAGGAAAGAAGTCACCAACTTCTACTTCTTCCTGTCATAAGCTAACTTGGCCTCTATTCTTGTGTACAATATGTGCCACGGCAAACCCATAAATTTCATCATGAAGTAATTGTAGAAAAAATAGGCCATTGCGTATTACTCATTATGATGCCATTAATCATAAAAACTTACAGTATGCAGGCATCTTTCACTTGAGATTCTTGCTATTTCCAAAGCCTGTCATAGGGTACAGGAAATACCTACATGGTCAAGACTCTTCAAAACATTCCTACACATCTTTTTTCCCACACTCTTCTATTACAAACCAATAACCACTGTCATAGTCATAAACATACATAATGAACATGTTCTAAACACTCATAAATACCACATTACAAATTCTAAACACTATTCACAGAACCAAAAAGATAGCGTTCATCACATTCATCGATGAGAATCTATTCACTTTCAAAATGCTTGAGAGCTTAAAAAGCAAGCAACACCAGTTACTCCTGTGCCTCTACTCATGAGGGTACTGCCATGGCCATTATCTTGTTGGACCAATTTCACAATGACTAACTCATGTTGTCCACTCCGTTCAAGAAGGACATGATAACAAATAGTACTCTCACACAAACATCGTATTTGTGAAAATGAAAAAACTCATGCATTTTGGGACTTCCAAATTTTGCATTTGTGAGAATACTTTGGCACCTTATAGAGAGTTTTATGATAATTACTTGAAAATCCTCCATCATTGGCGTAAGGTCTTGAAGAATCATCATAAAACTCACTCTGTTTTCACCAAGAATCTCTCAAACATACCAAATTTAGAAGTCCTAATATGTATCATTATTCCCAATTTAACAAAATCGGTGTTCACGCTTGTCATTGCATACCATATGACCTCCCAAACACCACAAACTAACAATGCATAGTACAATCCTTCAAAGATAATACATCTTCTCAATTCATAAGCCTTCTACAACCAAAAAAAAATTGACCATGCGGAATCCAACTCCATGTCATCCTTCACATGGGCTACAGATCTAAGGTACTTCACCATCTAAATTACTACAAACAAATCCAACCATAGCATATGCAATACCTCACCTTCCATCACTACGTCAATAACTTAGATTATTGGATCTTCAAACACCTGTAAAGGTTTTAAAGACATCAGACATGAAAACTAGAAAACCATAGACCTCATACTCTTCTATGCTTAATAAAAATCAATCACGATACAAATTTATCAAATCACTCATCATTGAGTAACATTTCCCCACAAAGTGCCACCTCAGATCTAAGTATCCATAGAAATACAAGGACTCAATCACTAAAGTCAAGAATGTATGCAGTCTATAGAGACAACATTCTGTGACTCTTGTGATCGGACCACTCTCGCTTGTTCCAAGATTAGAAAGACATAAAACCTTCCCACTTCCGTGAATAACATCCTTCTACAAAATTTTCCCAATTCAACTACGAGGTCAATCTCAACAACCAACCATACGAATACATTGCTTAGTAAACCTTCCACAAGAATTTTACTCTCCAGCATGAATTTCCAATAATAGAACAGACGTTCATCCTAAGAAAAAAAGGAATGAAAACTGTAAACTACTACACAATAAGCTTGCCATCTTAGCATTGAGAATTACCTCCATCCATTGCACTAGAGATTTCCCTTTAAAGAACAATACTACTAAAAATATAGCATTACAACGTGTACTTGTAGTGTTTTGTTTCACGCCATGTTCCTAAGCACATACATTGAACTACCCATAACTGAGTGACGTCTAAGTTCACAAATTGAAACCAACACAGCTTAGTAACTCCAACTTACTGCACAATGCTAAGGGTTCATTAAAAATACCATTGCATTAAACAACACATATTTATAAATAGGGAAGATTTCATGGATACCCCTAAAGTTTGCAATAATTTCATAGATACCCCTGCTTTTTCAAAAGTTTCACAAATGCCCTTGGACCAAAATTTTGAATTGTTTTTTCGTTTTTTGTTTGTGCATGCCACTTTCCTTCTTCCTTGTGCGCACGTGCAACAAAAAAGAAGTAGTGCACACACAAATGAAGAAGAAAAATGGCATGCACTACAAAAAAAACGCTTGAAAATTTTGGTCCAAGGGTATTTGTGAAATTTTAGAAAAAGCAGGGGTATCTATGAAATTATTGCAAACTTCAGGGGTATCCATAAAATTTTCCCTTATAGGTATACCACTTTTAACTACAAGTTGTACATATTGCCAAACATTGGAGATACATCCATACGATAGCCAATATACAATATTCGATAGTATGTTATTTGCACAATTCAAATACAACACGAACCAAAAGCACGTTCCACATTACAAAACAAGGAACAAGCACCTCACATAGTTTCACATGAACCTTTGTCCACATGCATTTCCTCTCTTAGCCACATATACATACAACCTTCCAAACTATTGACAAATGAAAAATTACATTACATAACTTCTTATTATTACATATTTTCAATACTGTCCACACTTCATTTTATGTGACCCACTAGGCTCTCTCACTCCGTCGACATTGCATACATGCTTATACACAATGTCAATGCGTTGACAAGTGCCCAACATTCCCTACATCAATTACTTAAAACTCAACATTATTATTACATATACCAAAAACATAACAAAGAAATATCAAAAATTACATACTTCACAAGAATGACTAACGCTATGATCTTATGAAATACACAAACTAGTTGTCTGCGCTTTGCAAATCATTTCTCTCTTTGACTCTCTTTCCAGGACAATAAGAACCGTAACAAACAATAGAAATAGTACATCCTGATGAGCTCTTTGATGTTCACCTTTTACACATTGACCGTCCAATGAATTCTCCATTGCAATTCCACCGTGATATTTTCCTGTTCTCATGGGACCTTACTCCTAAGGTCTGCATTGTAACAATGATCCATAACATGTCAATCCCATAGAAAAATGACTCTATTGTTACTCCCCTCTTCCTCCACAAACAATGTAATCTCTTGACATGCATGCATTCAAATATATGAATATTGAAGACCCAAAACTAACTATGCACTATGCATTAACATATTTTTTACTTACGGAAAGAGTTTTCTACATAAGCATTTTCATGTTCACTACATTATGCTACTTTGTTAAGAATTTGATTTAAGTTCAAAATTTTCTTAATTCCTACAAGATCTTCCCATCTTCATGTCTGGCCTTCAAGAATTACTATAATCCATAACTATCAATCTCCAAAAGCTCCCAAAATCCATGATTTTCAAAATAACCTAACGTGCATGAACTTCCCAAATCAATGAATACGGTGAGTGCATCTTCTACTCTCAAAATGCAATAATGCTATATCAATATCACACACAGAAACAATCTATCAAACTTGCTTCACCTTCATCTGGCCAAGTAAAACACTTCCTTCCAAAAACCCAGGCCACCCACCAACTTCAATAATTCACGGTACGAACGTCCATAATTGTCCCTGTCAAAATAACCGGCAACTTTGCACTCTGGAGAACCCCATAAATACAAATAAGTTTAATTACTAGAACAAAAAACATTTCATCTTGGAAGAACACTGTTGGTTCATGATTGTATGGCATTTACCTCTTCAGAAGTTCTGAACTTAGTCTACTATACTACACCTAATACAGTAGATGTTGCAATGCCAATACCTTCATGTTCAACACACTATCATATAATTTGATAATTTTTCATTGATTCTCCTCATCTTCACAATCCTTTCAATTACACTTATTGTTACTCCAACCTTCACTATTACATCCTGATACTCCATAGTACCATCATCTCCTTCTCTTTGCTTACAAACACAATGAATCATTCCAAATTCATTCATGTCAAAATGAACAAACACAACCTTTTATTCTACTACACCTACTTGCCTCTGCATATGTTAGCTTGCAGCAGGAGAGAAACATCATTTTCTAAATTCATCAACGCGGAATGTAGTTGACTAAACAACATATTATACTGCTAAATGAATTTCAACTTCTCAATCATTTCAATGACATAGACATTTCACATACTATCCCACTACATATTATCCTACTCCCAACCAGAAACAATACTCACATAAAGCGCTCTAACATTCACCAACCACCGACCTATTGCATGCTAATATCATCATCCATTATGGCATATGCTTTTTAATTATGTTGAATCCATCATCTGCAAAAGTTTCAATATTCCTCCACTGTATATAGCATATGCCCTACTTTATGAAACAAAAAACTCAAACAAGAGGATTAATCACTCATCCATAATGTTGCCGTACATCACACGCTGCGCAGCTATTGCTCTCCTTCAGAATTTGATGAGGACGATGCGCTAGATGACATGATTGTATCAGTGTCTTTGTGTTTAGATGACCGTCCATGGACACTCCAACTCCACAGTAACGTTCTCAAACGACGATTTTCACGCCTCACTTCCTTAACATCTGTGTCGGCTTCTCTCCTGTGATTCCGGTTTTGTAATTCTTCACCTTGCAAGCTGCGTGAGTCCTCCGTGTCTTGCCAAGCATCTTCTCTTGTGCAAACTGCACTGCCTGCCCTATCGTCAGGATACACTGCATCTGGAGCCAATGAAGTGCCAAATGATGTAGTTCTTGGAGTTCCACCTCTTTGATGACCACGTGCCGTACCATCGCATACATTTGAGCGTTCATTTCTTTGCATCATATTAGGAGTGCTGGCGGTCCTTCCTCTCACAGTTGACTCACGGCATTGTACATTGTGACCCATTCAAATAGGAGCTTTTGCTCCCTCTCCAATGTCTCTGTCCGGCCTAAGTCCTTCAAATTTGTCATCATCTCCCATACTAAAAATTGAAGCCTCTTCTTCTTATTTAGGCAACACCCTTCTTGCCCTAATGTCTTTTTGCAACACCACTCTCCAGCTTGGTGCTTTGCTAGCATCACAGAAAAAAACTTGCTCACAATGCTTTGGAAGTGCAAAGCTATCTCGGCAATTAACTCCAAGCCGTTGTGCATAATTTGCCAAAGTGAAATCCCACTTGTCTTTCTTTATTGTGGCATTCTCTCCCCTATAGTTCACTTTCACAAAATTGCATATCAAACATTAACATCACGTCGCCTGTAGTTCAACTTCAAAATCTCCACAATATGTCCAATATACTCAATTGTGGCTTCCACCGGATTTGGATCGCGTATTCCATTCCTCCACATTTGAGTGAACACAACTGCAACCCCACTATCTGATGTTTTCAAGGCCACTTCTGCATTCAACACCCTAAAGTGGTTACCATATGCGTACATTGATTTTTACGTAGTCGCCATTGGTAAAGGTCCCCTTGCAACATCCATTATCTCTTTGTCCACAATATGCCCTTCTTGTTGGTCATGTAGTACTTTGTCCAGTGCCCATACAGAAAAATTTGACAACATTTGTAATGCGGGTGGGTAAACAAAGTGCTTCCAAGTATGTCTTCAACGATTTAAAGCTTGAAATCTTAATTTGTCTTCCCTTTGACGCGTCATGGCCTCTTTGTATCTCTTGAAACATCGATTGACATTAATCAAGTCCATTTGTATATTACAATTATATCTACAATGTCTTCACAATGTCATCCTAAATTACAAACACAAATTACCATATTATCATATTAATCTTCTAATAATTTTGCAGTTGGAAATCAATACACATTCATGTGAAAACAAAGTTAAACCACCCACACCTAAAATAATTTCTATGCTTGTGACGTCATACTCATTAAGTGAAGACTCTTAGTACTACTAAGAATATGCTATGAATGACCGTTCATGGACCACAAAAATTGAATAGTATCTTACAACTTATAGTACATATGACCCATGAAGACCGCACCAACATGTTCAGCTAACAGTCAGCCAAAACAATAGCTTTAAGGAAAAAAATCTGCTACCAACTACACTTACAAAATTGGACCTACACCATCAGTGAATCACATACCTTCTATAGCCGTCCATGTGGTCGTTGTTGTCTAGGACAAAACCATGGACTAACTTCAAAAAGTCATTAAACGTTTTTTCCCTCCACCTTCCAAAACTTCATCAGTAATTGACGCTTCTTCTTTAGCATCCCAAGCTATGGTACTAGTAGGTGTGTAGTTTGACAGATACTCTATTATAAATCTCACAGACTCTTTGTGCAAGTACCCAATCGTCATGCTACCTTTAGGTTTACTTTTATTTCTTACAAACCCTTTGAGACCTTTCATGTACTTTTTGAAAGGATACATCCATCTATTGTGTACAAGTCCACAAATGAAAAGTTCCTCTACAACATGGATACATAAATTCATCATTACTACAAAAATGGAAGGCAAGCATTCTTTCTCTAGAGCACAAATAGTTTCCGCTACTTCCTACAACATTTGATCTTTTCTTGCAGCTTCTATTGTTTTGGCACAGATTTTTTGGAATAATTTGCTGAACCTCACAATTGCCCCCACAACATTTGCAATCCCAACAGTCCTTAAACATACAGGCAATATCTATTGCAACAATATATGAAAATCATGGGTTTTCAATCTTGAAAATCTATCGTCAATGATTTTTTGCTTTATGGAACCCCCATAATTAGTTGGGAATTTCATCTGCTTCAAGATGCTGAAAAATTGATCCTTTTTGTTGTGTCTTAAAACATACAATGCATCTGGATTAAAAAAAGTTAAACCATTTGCATTAGGTTGGAGGTGGAGGTGTGCACAAATACCTTGTGCAAGCAAATCCTTCCTAGACTTGATATTGTCTGTCTCACCTAAAAGTGTACAAATTAAGTTCTTGCACACATTTTTCTCAATGTGCATTGGATCCAAAAGGTGATGCACTAGAAGTTTCTGCAAAATCAACAAACCAATAGAACAATTAGTAATACTATCAGACATTACCCTAACATAATAGTGAGTACCATCTGAGAGCATTAGTAATAAGAAAAAAAGTTCATCAAAGACAACAACCTAAATGATCTAAACAACAATGAAGCGGATTCATTATGAAGTACACAAAGATTGCCATGATTTAATGAAATCATGACATAACATTTGGCACCATAGAAAGTGAGTTTTTGGTCTATTGATTTCTAAAGTACTCACTATGCTTGTCCATGTGGTCAGACATGTACTTCCTGCTCAGCACCTAAACAATAACATAGCAATTACTCTCCGGTGCACGTTGCTATAATAGTAATATTCTTCTTTCCATACCAACTCTCATTACCATCAATTCATGCTGCTTTTCCTATGAGCAATGCAACACTAATCAATGAAATCACATCTAATCTCTCTTTTCCGCCCTCGCCTCCCCCTTGCACTTCCATATCATATTCTTTGATATGTAATTCTTGCATTCCATGAAATTAGAGTTTTAATTGCACAAAGCAAATTCTGTATACTTAGTCATATTCATTTCTACTAAGCAATAATCAACCACAATTATTTGTAAGTAGAGTTGCCACCTACAATAGTACTATTTACAAAATTCTTATGGTTCATAACCTATATGCTTCCATGTACCATTTATGTGTAATTACATTTTATTAAAAACATACCCTGTCATTTGAAATGAAATTCAAATACTGACTGTACAAAATGCCGGTACATACTTAAGCAACAACAATCAATTTTTATAATTCACTCATTGAATAGGCTTTACAATCAATCTATGTTGAACTTACTTGAATTTAAAACAATTGTTACTACATTCTCAATAGTCTAGAAAAGTCCAGTAGCTGATCCTCCACTGAAACCTTGCACAGGTGAACTGCATCTACACTTTCCGATGTAACTAGACACTAAAGAGCATGACATGCTATATTTGTTAAAAGGGAAAATCATAGGTCCCATTTGTTTTTCATCTCAATCCAAAAAGTGCCTTTTAATTTAATTAAGTAGGTCACTTGAAACCTGCTTAATGGAACTTCTATCCAAAATTCCAGACTTTCTAACAAAATTTCAGACTTTTTGTCCAAAAAGAGCGTATTTTGGACAATATACTTCTCATTTCATTGAAAAATAGTCAACGAATTCCCAATTCGATGATTATGGCATTATTAGAAAAAAAAAGCCAGAAGTTTCAATTTGTAAGAATGGTACCCTTTTAACAAATATAGTGTTATGTAAGAATCATATACATTAGTTTAATAACAAATTTGGGCTCGTTGATTTCAGTGGCTGAAACTATATCATCCACTAATTGTAACAATGACTATCATCTATTACAATTGAGATGTACTTGTATATGACAAGGCCACTTGAAATAAGAGCTCCCTCACCTACACATTCTCTAAAATGCCTTTCAACCTTTCTGATGTATTTCTTTTCACGTACTTACTGCTTGGAAACAATTCAATACTCCTAGACTACAATGACAGAAAACCTAGACAATGTAGAACAACGTACATTGTATTTAGGTTGGTTTTCATTTCATTTGCACACCACATTCCCACAAGCAAGGAAAGTACTCTGGTGTAGGCTATACCTCCCAATAAGGTAGTCGAAACAAAATATTGACTCTCTTCATCCCTGTACGTTTTACAAGATCATGCTCTCCACCTCATCGACCACCAGATTGAAGGTAAGATTCCCTCAATTTTCCAAGCCGTACAACATCAAGACCTGTTTGGCGAGGTGGGGCAGAATGGAGGTCTCTTTCTCCATCAAAAGCTGATGTAGCTAGTCTCCAACGATGATCACTATGCAGCCATTGCCGATGTGCCGGTGCCCCGGGTATATGGTCTTGTCAGCTTCCATTGAGTACTTTCCTCTTGTGCCCTCTCCACATACAGGGCAACCCGCAATTCCTTTGTCCACTTGTCCAGCAATGAGAGTATAAGCGGGAAAGTCGTTTATGGTCCACAGTAACATTCCACGAAGTTTGAAATATTGCTTTGTATCTTCTGTCTCAAACATGTCCACTGCAGATACTCCCCTCTATAACTTCTGAAGCTTAATCATCAATGGCTATAAAAATACATCTATAGTGTCATCCGACAGTGAGTTTGGCCCTGGTATGATCATACTGAGGCTTACAAAAAACTTTTGGTCAAAAGATAAGGCGGTAGATTATAAAAAACAATCATAATCGGCCATACGGAGTGACGAGACGATTGGAGACTATAAGGATTGACCCCATCCAATGCAAGCCCCATTTTGACATGTCGTGGATCACAAGAAAAGATTGGAAATTTCTGATCCACAAATTTCTACTGCTCACTGTCTACAACACTTCTAAGCTTCCCATCAATCAAGTGATTTTTCGAGTGCCACCTCATGTGTCTTGAAATTTCAAGACATCTAAACATTTTTTTTAATTGCTTAATGATAGAAAAGTAACGCAATACTCAAGTGGGCACTACTGTAGAGCTAGAAACATACCTAGAATTTTGGCATACTAGACATCTATCTAACGTGGAATTCTCTTTCTAATACAACATTTTGCCACACTTGCAGTAGTATATATTTTCGTGAAAAAGACCAAGTTTAAGACCAAACGCTTAATTTTGTAAGAGTTTGCTGGACAACTATTACCCACTAGGAGGACATCATTCTTCAGAAAAGATAAGATTTCATCCAAACAGCAATTACTGAACAGAAAAGCGTGCATAAAGACATAAGTATGACATGGAATTGTAACCTGCTACTCCTCGAGCCTAGAAAGAGAGGAATTGAGGCTTCCTTGATTAAATCATTGCGCAAGTCTGTGTGGTCATCCTCCTCATCTTCATTGAAGGCTTCATCTTGGTCAATGCCTTCTTCCTCACTCTCTGTATAGTGCTGGTGGAAGTCGTCTACACGGTTGAAATTTTTTTCAGCCATGTCCCTCAAATTTGCCTCTGCTGCTTGCGGCATATCCACTGGGTTGTCATTATCTTGTGTGTTGTGAAATTCATCTTCACATTTGATTTCAGCTCCTAAAAGCATGTTTTCTAATGGCATGTACAAATCTCAAGGCTCATTTAATATCGTATCTTCCATTGTAAACTGCTGTTCATGGAAGATAATATGATTAGTACATCTTCAAGAAGATAATGTTCTGAATTGTATACCAAGTAATTAGTGTCGTCTACAATGAATGACGCTACATATATTTAGTACATGCAAATCCTACATTATCTTATTTGATAAATTTTCACAAAAATTTAATGTTTACTAAATTTTTACAGTGCCACTATTTGTATTAGAATTAATTGTGTACATTGACTTACAATAAGAGGTTCTGTGAGTGTTTGGTCTTGGCTATATTTTTGATGATGAGTTTGTACGACATCAACCGCCTGATGCCTCAAATTGTGGCATCTCTCACACGCACATGGGTATCTATGGATACCTTCATGCTCTGCAACTGCTCTCCCTAAGTGATAAGCAAGAGAAAGTCCTTCTGTCCTCATATTATGAAAATTTTGCACATGCAATAACTGCCTTGTTAAAAAGTAAAAATATAGAAAGATTGTACACCTCATTCTATATTATGGATAACAAACAACGCACAAATAGAATGCTTTTAAGAACGGTGACATTTCCTTCCATTAATTTCATTCCAGATGTATTTGTTTTTAGTAATACAAATGACTGAGTAGAACCAGATAATATCTAGGCTTTGCACATTCTATTGTAATTTTAGAACATTAGTGTCAACACATTTTTCATTACATTGATTCTCCAATTACTATAAAAGAAGACACCTACTGACATTGATACTGAGGAAGGAGTAGCAATGAAAACAATTGCACAATATGAAATAAACATACAGAATGGAATATGCGTAAGTGGAACAAAGAAGAGAGCGTACATGAACACACCTTTTCAGCACTTAGACATGGATGATTTGAAGTTAAGAAATTCTTGCTTGGTAGAATTCCTAAGTTCCTGCACAATGAGTTTCTAAATTAAGCTCAAGTAACGGGCATTGTACTGTACTTCCAGGACCACTTCAGTGGTTTTGCAATAGGATTTGACTTAATGCTCTAGTAACTGCTCATGGACTTCCATGACAGTCAGCAAAAGAACCAACAACTCCAATCGCCAATAATATTAAGGTCACTTACATTCTATATTCAAACATTTGCATGATTGTTCATTCTATATCAACGTCCAAACGCACCTATAATATAATATATTGCATACAACTAAAAGCTTGCAACAAAAATGTACATTTCTTTCTGGTTGTCCTTCAATGCAGAATGATCACTCACTAGTATTAAGGTAATATTATTGAGTTTGCTAATTACTGTATGAGCAGCCATTAATAATTAAAAGAAAAGGGAAACTTATATTTGTATGCTGCAATTCTAAAGAAGGTAATCTTATCCAGATAGGATATTCTATTGTACAGTACCATGCATTGTAAATTGTTACTCAGGTAACATCTTTGATATTTATAAAAGTATGAGAAAATGATTTTATTCTCTACATCAAAATTGTACACAAAGTAAACATGAACATGCAATGAGCAATACTGAACCATGTTGCTTGGAATGATAAATCATGTCTTCATTAGAAGTAATCATCTTAGCGACTGATGATCATAAGTTTATAATACTATAAAATTGCTACATGACATAAAGTTTTGAAGCTCAAGTGAACACCAAGTTTATGAATGCGTAGATAAAACCATATTTGGTAAATTAGAAAAAATGTTTTTTTGTGTACTACAATACAAAAATCCCACATACAGCAACTGGACGCATAAGTAATGCTCAAAGATAATAATTTTTTGAAATTTTGAAGGCAGTTGCTTGGACTTCACTACTATACTAGAAATTGCATGCCAGTGTTTGTGTTGTTAAATGCTAAAAAATAAAAAAGACGGACATATAGAAAGTCCCAAACACTATTGTTTCTCATAGTTCAGCTAATACAATGTCAAATTGTGTTTGGAGACTCAAACTGATATGTTGTAACATATAATACTTAGTAGAGAGTGCAAAAATATGGCTACTTATAAAATCTTTTTTTTCATATTAGTGGTCGAACATAGACATCACATAATATGCGTGATCATATTCTCTAAATAAATCTTAGTTTACCGTAGACTACCAATGCAATCCTCATACTTGGTTGAGTGGGGAATTAATTTGTAAACGACAAGTTATGTATTTGTATTGTTTGCCTTTGTTATGAAATATTGGCTGTACCAAGCAATATGATATTCAATATCATGCAATATAAAGGATGGTCTAAAATTTTGTAGATAGTTATGTATCGACATTGATTTTTTGGCAAAAAATTAATAGAAACTAATACATGGAGTTTAGTTACTTGTAAGAAAGCAAGAGCTGCAGAAGTCTTAGAGAACTAAATGCAAAATGCTTCCTGGTGGAAATTTTCATGTTGAGTATGATTGCATAGTAGTTGAAGAGCAAAACAAACTTAGACAAGCTTAAGAAGAGGATGTATATGTACTATTATTGCACATTTCTTAAATCTTGCGGTGTCATTGCTGAATGGAGAAAATAGGAAAGTTTTTGTACCTAGGGATGTCAGCAAAGTAGCTTTGTTGTTACGTCCTTTGGAATAATGACCAATTTGTTTCCATTCAAACTGACCACTAGCCTAGCAACACCAACTACACACCACAAAATTAATTGAAAATACAAACCACACAATACATATTCAAAGGAAACAAATGCCTTTCTTTGAAGACATTGACACAGGTAGACATTTCAGGTGAATAAAATTTATTTTATTAGAAATGCTTGTACTTGTTGTCATACAACGGAAAGCAAACACTATGACGCTCTTGCTTCATCAATGACCAAAAATTGAAGCCCAAGAAATTTCAATGATCCGCACTGTATGCGTCAAACATAACCCTAATCAAGATTAGGGTTGTCAAACATGTAATTCCTACCAATAATAAAATGGCTGCAGTTTGGATTATAAAAGATGTTGTACTAGCAGAATTAAATGACAATAGAGTTAACTCTTCAAGTTGCATCTTAACAATAGTGATTTCTTGAAAGAACTTCAACTAGTTCACTTAGCATTGACTTTCATGGCATTTCAGAATAACTCCATGAACATTCATTACTACCAGATCATTCGCAAACATTCACAAAGGTAGTAACAAACACCAGAAAAATCCAACTTCAGAAGGTCAAATTCAAATCCGCTTACTTGCAAGTGAGTGACGCTGTAGAAGATCAAGTGCGCGGTAGTCATTGCCTTGTTCACCAAATTTGCCGGTTCCTTAAAATGCACAACGAAGGTCTCAACTTGTTGTACGGAATTTCATTAGGTGGACACACCCACTTCTTCCATGAACAAACTAGCCTGTCAACTCTTGCACAAAGCGTTACATACAAACTTCTCCACAACCACTTGAACTTCAAATTATGTAATTGCAAATTGTCAACTTAACACATGCAGTTAATAGAGTTGAATTCAAATTCAACAACTCCAAAACAAAGGAGATAATGCTTGCTGCAGGCCTTAAATAGTTCAAAAATCTTGACATCCCAAACTAGACAAATTAGCTACAATTAAAATAGTTTTAGGCCCTTGCTTGAAATAGGGAATAAAATTGGAAAGCTAGATAAAATTGCAAGCCAAAAGTATAATGATTGACCAAGAGCAACATGTGCAGGGCAATGAGCCATTTGTTTAATGTATTCCACAAATCTTTCAACTATTCTATAATAGCAAAGATAGTGAATCTGGAGTATCTTGTCTAGAAGAAAGCTTCTTGAGCACTTGCATTGTCACCAAAAACAGCAAAGAACATAGATTACAATAAAGAAAACACAATCTCCCAAAGTTGTGATAACTACAAATTAGGTCGCAACGTCAATGCAGCCCTAACTACAAGGGAACTTGAACAATCGAACTCCTCTGACAAGCGATTGAGCTTCTAAGAGAAAAGCTTTGAGAAATGGAAATAAGAAATCCACAAGAATGCCATACAGGTAACCAAATTTTGGATACAATTTTTGTAAAATTGCAATTAAAAAATCGTATTGTATCCACGCACCTCACACGTCATACCCTTGCAAGTCATCAAGATTGCATGACCTAATCATCAAATCACCAAAGAATCAATGGCTCAGCTCCAGGGATACATAATAAGCCAGGGTTTTACAAGATACTACTTAGATCAATCAAACTGCTCTCAAAAACGGCCCAGGCCGTTTAGGAATGATCGAACTCCATTGTAACTTCTTGCCAATGCACCTTCAGCGGCAACTTGGAACCGGGTGATGAGCAGCAACAGCTATAGTGGTGTTGTTCTTCGCCATAGCCAAACTTTTGCTACAACGGAGACAACGATGACCACGCGCCTAGTGACTTGCTCCACATCAACCACTTGAAGCCGAAGATTTAGGAGGATCACAAGTGAGTTCTACTGCGGTCCAGTGAAAGAGTTACAGGTGGCGCTCCAGCCCAATGATTTAGGTCAAGTTGGATGAAAAGTGTGTGACGTTTGCATGGATGATTTTTTCTTTTGATTACCATGCCTTGAAGTTCCTTTTCCGCACAATTCTTTCCCTCCTTTGCTTAAGTCTTCTCCTATGTGCACTAGTGCTTTTGTTATGTTAACTTAAGCTCACTTGCAGGTTGTGGCACCTGTTGAGCAGCCATGTACCAAAGAGTAGGAGAAAATCTCTCAAGTGTGTTTACAAAAGGATGTAAATCTTTGTGTTCATGCAGCAAAATAATTAGAAGAATTTGACAAGACCTTCAGGTAAAAAACTCACTGATTTGATGGACTTCTGCAGACACTGTTTCAGTTCTTATTCATGCAAGTTTTATTCCTTCCCAACACCACATTGAGTAGTGTGCACTGTTGTAGAGAATATGCAGAGAACTGTAGGTACTCGCAGTGTGACCGCTACTGAAATTTGTGAACGATAATGATATTTAGCACATACGTAAATGAACTTATTACTTCACTTTTAAACCCTAAATACGTAACATGAATGCTCTTCCTTTACTAAAAGCTATGTACAATGGCATAACAAAGTTCATGATTTAGATTGTTATTATTATGAATCAATTACAATTGGTAACTTGGGACGAGGTCATTTCTTAACTAGTATATAAAGTTCTCCACTTTTCCGCTTCAATTTTGGGTTTTGCAATTTTCTAGGTCATGGAGAGTTACAAAAAACTTCAAAAGTTGGCACAAAAAATGGTGACCACCAAAGAAAATTGTCCATCTAAAAAATAGAAAAACAACGCCTCTATGGAAAACTCAATTTCAGTTAATGGTGAAGGAAGAAATGGAGCCCGCGTGAGCTCCATTACTACAACGGCGACAGAAGAAGGGCACTTTGATGGAGACTCTCTAAAAAAGATTGGTAGCACAATTCAACCAGGTGGAGGCGACAAGCAGTGATTAAAACGACTACAACAACATCCTATGACTACTATGGAAAGCAACATTCCAGAGGATGAAATGAAAAACACTACTACAACACATGAAGGTACGCTTACTGTAATAGCATCAAAGAATATTTTGGAGAATTCTATGAAAGAAGAATGATTAAGCTATGTTTCTTATTTGATTATTTCATTATAGTATATCAATACAAAAGGGTTAAGTACCAAATGAGAAGTGTGAATTTCATGTGCATGGTCATTTTGCAAGAGACGTGGAGAGGTGTAGGAAGTCAAAAAACTACCATATAGTCTCTCGCAAGACAACAGCGCCTGCAAGAGAAGCTCAAGTGCAATTGATAGATTATGGCTGTAACAAAGGCAAGAGCTCAGTAGTTCTAAACGGGCACAATGTGCAGACAAAAAAATGCTTGAGTATGGAGCGTGGGCATGGGAACCTACAATATGAAACGGGAGAATGTTCATATGGGCAGAAATATCATACTCATAAAGGTGGAACGCATCCAAAGTACGCAATGAACAACGGCAGCGGTCATGAAGAGACACTGAGGCTGTTGGTAGACGCAATGAAAGTGGCAGGGAAGGCAGTGGTAAGATCTTTGTTTTTGTCATCATAGCAACAAATGACAAAGGAATTTTCTCCTTTCGTTTAGTAATGTGTATGTATTACAATGTACATAGCAACGTTGTAACTGTAACTATTTATCATACCAGGCAAAGAAGTATGGAATTTTAAGTATCACAATATCTTATTGTAGTATTAAAGATGTGGTATGGGCTGATGTGTGTAGTTTTGTGATACAACTTCTCTATTAAAATGACAAGGTCACTGAAAACGTGTCGTACAATTTTGCTACCTAATTTTTTTGGACAATTGAAATATTATCATGGTAGTTCAAATCTTTGCGTTGAATGGAATTATAAATGCTTTGCTAAACCGCTTGTAAGTAATATAGTTCATATGAAATGGAGGATATGAAGGAATGGCTCTCATGTTGTGTACTCTTCTTTCTTGTTGCATGAAGGTAATTTAGTCATTCAACAATAGTGGCATACAACTGTTGTAATATAGTTGATTGGCATCTTCTGAATTTTTTTGGACTTACCACATGCTTTACGGTGTGTACTTGTAGGTCGGCTCAAAAAAATACCTTAAATCATCAACACAATTTCTTGATAGTGCTTCTAAGAGCAACACAGAGTGGGAGACAAGGTTGCTTGACGTCAAAGGGAATCAACATGGTCACAATCTTGCAAAACAAACGTGGCTTGACAAAGAAGGACTACATGCAGATCAGCACAACATCCTCTCTATAGAAGTGGAAGAAGGAGATATTGCAGATTTGATTTGCAAAATAGAGATGGAGAAAAGAAGGGCAAGACGGCAGTCTCAGAAGGTACAAGAAAGAGAAGGGCTTAGACGTTGAAGATTGGGACTCCCAACTAATATTTTATCTGTGAACGAGTTCTCGGGGAAGCTTTACGAACTAGAAGTGAAGGCATGGGAGCAAGAATTAAGGTTTATGTCTTGCACCCTAAATCCAGCAATAATGAGCATAAATCAGCATCTGGAAGGTGCTATACACAAAGTTGCAAAGTGGATCAAGCACTCATAGGAGTACACTACACTTGTTTGGTTTGAATATGTGAAAAACGCAGTGGCATGTGGAGTTAGACTGAGACGGTCTGCTTTATGGAAAATGACCGACAACAACAAAGAGAAACCAGAGGAGGTGTTGGTTCAGTCATGGAAGACACTTGCAAAAATTGCTGGGAGTCCTGCGCATGTTGAAAAATCCAAAAGCTGCAAACGGGCTAATGTTGCTAGGGTGAATTTTGGAAGGACTGGACCATCTAGAGTGGTGGGTGTCACAAAGAGATTGCATGATAAACTGAATAGGTCACCTAACCCTGAGGAGGTGAGCTATGAGATGCGGAGAAATAAAGCTATAGTGGAAGTCTTCAATGAAAACAAAAGAAGAAGGAAGCCTGATGGTGACATGGGACATGAAGTTCATGCTCTTGTTCCTTGTGTAAATGTGAAAAATAATGAATTTTTGGGCAGCAGTAGTGCAGTTGACAAAAATGTCAATGACAAGAATATTGTTTCACCAAATGTGGACGCTAAATTTTGGAACGACAATGGCGGTAGCAATGATGAAATCAAAATGGAGAAGGACGTTTCAAAGGAGCAAATTCTTGCTCACCCTTGTGTTAGAAAGATGATGAAAACCATTCAGGCACTGCAAGCCAAAAACAAAGCAAGAAGCGCAGAGATAGAACCAGCATTGGCAAAGAAAATGAATTTATCACAATTGGAAATGCAACTTACAACTTATAAAAATGACCAGAAGTCTAAGGCAGTGACCGTGAATGAGGAAGAGGTGCACGCTCTATGATTATTCTTATAAAGTGCTTGGAAGGATGTTTTATTGCAACGCTCTTCTAGAAGGTCTTTATGCAAATTTTTGAAATTTTTGAAATGCAGTACATGTACTTGTAAATAGTCCATACTAATATGTGAATGTATATGCATATAGGGTGTTGCATGTGACAAATTTGAGAAGAAAGACCAGCCCCCACGGAAAGGTATTAGTCGATGGAAGCAAGTAATTCACAAGTGAACGTGGCTGTACAAGGTAAGGGTCTGTAGAGTTTTCATCTGACATGACAATGATGAGCATTATCCTTCTGTCCTATTCAATGTGAAGTTTGTAGTGAAGAGAGTATTGGTTGTATTTACTACAAAAATGTGGGGTCAATGTGTTGAATGTTTTACAATGCTTTAGTTGTTTGGCTTGTGTCAATGAATGTGTGCTCTTGATATCAATGGCCGGTGTGGGTCGACCGCTGCATTAAAATCATTGTGCCTCAAACTCCACAACTATGATGCACGTTATTCTGTGATCATGCCGTCTTTGCTTTGCATATTCCATTGTCTCTCTACAAATTATATTGAATATGAAGTGTTAAGACATGAAGGGTATATTTGTTTCTGCCTTGTTGTAATTGCCTTGGCATGCTTTACATGCAACAAGTGAAATTCCTTTAGTAAGGGGAGAAACTTATTTTCTGGGGTTTTATGTGAAGGTACTCGGTTAAGTCTGAACATGGGATGAGTAATTGAAGAATAGGGTAGGATTTCCAATAGTGAATGAGAATGATCAATTTGTGGGAGTGAGGAAGGTAATTACTAATTTTGTATATCACCATAATATATTTAACTAAATGTTGTCATAAGAAAGGACAAGAGTAGTTGTCAATTGTACTAGGAATAGTTATGAAGAAGAAGTGTATGCACGTTTGACGTTATGAGTTATTCTCTAAGTACAAAGAATTACAATTGTGGACCATATATATCATGTAAATAACCAAGGTTTTAAATTTTTGTGAATGGACTGTGTGGTTATAATTTTGGTTACTTTTGTGTTTTTTGTGCTTCATAAAACAGGAAGGTGAGCTTCAAAATTGAGTGCATAACAGTATATGTTAATGTGCAAGTATGCAATGTATTCATAATCTTGTGTTGGACCATTTTTGAAAGTTATCTTTTAGAAGTTGCTTGTTAAAGTACTTGGAAGTTGAAAGTAATGGTCAACTAGGAGGACTTTGCATGTATATTATTGGTACTGTTGTGGAATGAGTGATCGTGTGAAAAAATTGCTTTCCAAACTCAAGAGTGTAAAGCGTCATTCCCATGTAATAAAATTTATTTTTGTTAAATTCATTTCCATGTGTCTTGAAATGTATGATATGTGGGTAAAGTTTTTCAAAAAATGAACCCATTAGTATGTAGTGTGGGTGGAATATTTGAGTAGAATAACTTGGAAAGATTGTCTTGCATTTGGTGTATTGCCATGTAATTAGGACTCTCGCACACCTAAGAAAGTAAAGTTTAGTGATGGTGTGCTTGAATAGTTCATACGATTTTCAATGCCTATTCCATGATAATTAGATTTAATTTTGTATGATTACATGCTAATGCAAGTGTTATCATTGAAATAGAAGGAAAGAAATGGTGGACATCTTTGGCATATTCTTGAAAAAAGGATCAACATTGGACAATGATGTAGTGAATTAGGAAGTTTGTTTGGGTTTCTTACTAGTATGTATTTGTCAACGTTGTTAGTCAATAGTTGAGTGGCGATATTGTTGTTGTCTTTTGGTTTGTGAAATAAGTGTTTGTCTTTTATGGATGGTTGCAGCGACCTTTTGTCTTCTTTGCATGCAAACTTAATGTTTTGCATGGGACTTTAGGCTTTTAATGGAGTCCTTAATTCTATACTGAAGTGGTGGCCTTCCTTGCAATTTGGTTGAATAAGAAGTTGTCACGGACATACAATAGAAGCTTGTAGAATTATTTAGAAGTTTGTAGAAGCTTATAGAACTTTCTGGAAGCTTGTAGAACTCTTTGAAAGCTTGTAGAAGCTTATAGAACCTTCTAGAAGAATATTAAAGTTTCTTAGAAAAACAACTCATAAATAGGTGGAAGCTTTTCAAAAAACTTCCTAGATAGAAATAACTTGCACAAGAAGTTAGAGTATTCCGGAAACCTCTAGTAGAAGTTGCTAGAAGGGTTCATATTTAGAAGTATATATAGAGGTCAAGACTGAGGAGTTCCTCAGTCTTGACAATGCAATTTTTAGAGCTTATAGCTCATCTCTTTGGCGTTACTCTTGTACTCTCTTGACTTATCAATTCTAATCTTATTTCTCATACATCTTGCCATACATTTTACCTCAAACTTCTTTGGAAACAAGTTTTTGATGTTTCGTGTTTAGTACGTCCATAACAATAGTGGACAATGTGTTTGACGTTTTATATTTGATAGTATGTGGAGTTTATGCACAAAGTTGTGCAGAAAATGTAATAAGTGTTATTCTATTATATTACAATGTATTGTATATGTTGCAATAAAATCGATGTTAATGAATAAAGAGGGTTTCTTTTTATCAAAGTTACTTTATAAGTGCATGTAGGACATTACACGCATGCAGGTGTTAGGCATTCATGTACACTTTAGCAGAGTATGAATACAGGAGTGTTGGTGTAGTCCTATGAAAGCAACCTTTATGGTGAAGGAGAGTTTCTGAACCTTGTACTTGTGTAGCGGGCAGGTGAAATACTAAAAAACAGTATTGTATGACAAGTGAGTGCAACTATAGGACTGGTCCTTCTAGACATTGAATTCTTCAAATGATGGTAAGTGTACAATTCTTTCATCCAAATAATGAAGGAAAACCACAATGTACGGTGGGGTTTAGAAGGAACAATCTGCTAAAGTTTGTCATTGTCATGAGAGCGCTAGAATAAAAGCTCAATGTGCGAGGCTAATGTTGCAAACGCAGTTACTAAGGATATTGTGAACCATTACTTTTGAAGTTTACCTTAAATTGTTTAATGTTTCAAATGTAAATGTGTTGGTGCCATGACAAAGTGCTATCAAAAGCTAGCATTTCCCTATCAAATTGAAATGTCTTACTTGCATAGGTAGGTTCAGAACCTGAAGGAGAAGATATTGCCTAATCGGTGGGATGACGTTGAATTCTAATGTAGGTGCATTGTCAGAGGAAGATGCAACGTAAATCTCACGTGAAGTGCTGAGAAAGTTGTACAAGAGCAACAATGAGAAGAAGAAAAATGGGTATGTATAGTTACCATTATAAGAAATTGTGTAAAACGACCATCAAAAATGAAGATACTAGGGAGTCTATTTAGTTCTTGTGAAGCTCAGTAGTTGATGAACCACTGAAGAAGAATAATTCAATGGTTGTATGAAATTGAGCTTACTTATGACATTGTTTTTGGAAAATGTGCTATTAGGTTAGAGTAGGAGAGTTTGTTTACACGCAATACTTCAGTAATTGATGTGAATATGAAATTGGGAACTTAATTACGAGCAACAGAAGAAGCATTTGCTCAGTGCCTCATTTATTCATATTGTGTAGCCAGAGTGAAACCTTGATTGGACAGTTACTTCGGAGGATTAAGTATGTCACGTTTCCTTGGTAGTGAATGGGGAATTCATATGGAACTCTTTATCAAAAAAGAGGACATAAAACTACATTTGTTAAATTGGGAAAAATAGAGGTACGACTATGTACTCTACCTTAATCTAACATACAATAAATGTTAGCATAGCTATAGCTGAACATTGAAAGTTATTTGAAATTCTTGTAGGCAATCATTGAGACTTGAGTATTGTACAAAAAATTGCATGCTATTTTCTTTTGTAATATGTTGAATTTCACATAATGATAGAAATAGTGAAAATCCCAGTATCTATTCTTTTTCCTAATTTAACAAAGAAGGTGTTACATAGAATATTTTGTGAGGAGGATGTTGATTGTATATTAGTATCTATTTCAAAGGACAAGTTCCACTTCCTCTAGACATGGACCATGTCCTTGGTTGGTTTTTGGACTTTACCACCTTTATGTTTCACTGATGCAATGCGAAGGTTTTTACTTTTGTCATTACATATACAAAATTAATGATAACAATTCTCTTTGTTTGATCTTGCCGTGGATGAGGAGATTGACAACATACATGGATGTCTAAGTTTTTGTTTTTGTTAATATGAATATATATTTTTGAGTGATATATGGAGGACTAAAAGACCCTCGTTTGCATGTTGAAATTAGTTTTATGTGTATGGACTTAGATGGAGGGTAAGTTACAGTTCATGAGTTCCAGAGAGTTAAAATTAATAAGATTTGTCCGTGTTGAAGTAAATTTTGAATAAGTCATTGAAATAGTTATGAAATTTTGTGTCCTTGTGCTGACCTTTGAGCCAAAAATTGTGGAGAATGGAGTTGCCTGAACTATGGCACTTTGGAAGTCGCATCTACAACAGTGGCAAGGCTATAGGTGGATGCAGCAGCGGCGTTAGTGGAGTTGGAGTGACACTGGGACTGAGCCACAGCAATTGCGACCCTTTGTTCCAAGCACCAATTGTCGCGAGTGCTCCTGGATTTAGAGCCCATAAGTGTCAACGGTAGAGTGGGTTTTGATGCCATTCCTTCCTCTGAGGTTTTTGTGGAAGCAAAATGTGACATATGTTAAGTACCAAGATTGTTAATAATAATTTGTGTTTTGCATCCAACCTTTGTTGGTGTTAAATTTTGTCAGTGGTTGTTCATATGAGTATTACCTGAATTCATGAATTTTCAATTTTTGTGAAAGTATGAATGGAAAAAAGTGGTTCAGAACGGGTGATACAATGGTGACTTCTGTCTTAAGTCGTTGATGCCAATAGAAGAGAGTCATGTCAGCCATATTTCATTTTGACTTCATATTATGCAATGAAGATGTCAAGAAGAAGTTGCAAATCCTATATATATTAAATTTTTGGAACATTTGCAAACTTGGATATTTTATGGTAGTGTGAAGTATGGGTCACTAAAAGCGGCAAGACAATTTTGTAAATTTTGAGTTGTGTATATTGTGCTTTTGTGAACATCCTATTGTATTAAGTAATCAATATTTTCAAGCAATTTTGTACATTGTATGAGTTTCTATTAATCATATTGTAAACCAGAGTAGTTTTACATGTTTACCCAAGACACCAAAAACCAAGCAACAGTACTGGAGTCTCCATTTAGTTGTGATGAAAAAAACATTCTGGCAATTAGTTTCAGAACTAGTCATATGTATGTGCTTTTAGGCATGAATCGGCTTCTTTGTGGTAGTTTTACATTATGATGAATGTGCAAGGATATGGCATTCTCTTTCAGAAGGTGTTCTTAGCAATTCATGTGACGAGGCACACATGTAGTGTCGCCAAAGGTCAGTTGTAAAGCATGCATGTCAACGGTCTGTTTGTGTATTTATTTCTAAACAGATGATTGAAGAGAGTAGGCAATTTACTATGATTACTAAAGCTGTGTACGTATGTATAAGGAGATTATTGTCAGCAATGTTCTTGCATGTGAAGAAACATAAACCAATGTTGAGGTCTCAAACAACTTGCAGCAGTGAATTTTTGTAAGTGCCTTGTATTGTAGAAAGTAATAACTGTACTTGCATGAATTCAAATATGTTGGTAAGAGTATGACTCTGATGAATCAATTTCAAAAGAGCTGGTGTGAGTAAGTAACTGTAATTAATAAGTGATTTTGAGATGGAGGTAAGGGAAATTCCTAGACGTAGGAGAGTGCACAGTAGAGGATGCATTTTTGTAACTTATGATGGTGATGCATGTATGAGTATATGTTGAAGAAAAATGCATGATAGCTTATGGCAGAAGAGGAGATGTTTGGACAGGACAAAACCAGTATAATGTAAACACATGAAAGACGCTCTGTTGATTGTTGTTGAAGAACGACTAATGCATGTATTATGTATAAGATACTATAGATTTAGAGGGTTTTTGAAGTAGTGGGAAAGGGCTTGCCAGAGCTAATAAAACCAGGGGAGTCACGCATTGTGATGCTAGAGAGAAAATCTTATGTTATTGATAAGTTGATCACACTAGTTGATATTGTCTTTTGTTCCTTTTTTGAATAAAGACAAATAATGGTGTTATTATGTACTAGATGCGGAGGAAGGTTAAAATTTCTTTTGTTGTGGGACTAATGTGGGCGCAACTTATGGACAGCCCGGTATAGGAGGGCGGGAATTTATTATTTACAAGAGGATGAAAGTAATTGTCAAGAAATAGTAGTTCTTATAGATTATATATTTGGATGAACTTCTGTTATGTTTCAATCATTCATTGCATACCATTGACGATTAAGTTGTTGGTTGGATTGTGTAGGTATTGACCGAACAAAAAAACCCAAATGTACTTGCTGGAGGACAGTGGTGCTGTATTGAAGAGTTTCAAGGCATGTTCTTGCAATATTTTACTTCTTCATTGCCATTCATATGAATTTGTAGACTATTGTGCAATTCTGAAATATAGGATATGGTGGGCTAAATGTGAGCCGTTGAGTGTCAGAGCATCCGTGGAATTCATTTAATGTTTGGTGACACCAAATAATGGTGAACGTCTGAGGTACTTTAAACTCATTCCAAAGTGAAGCTTTTAATCATTTTACGTTGTAAAAGTTTTTATACAGGATGTTTGTCAGCTTTGATAGTAATGTCTAAAAAATGATGGACTTGAAGTGATTGTGCTTATTGTAGAAGTTACTTCAGTAGTTTCTCCCATGATGACAGGTGAGACTAACAGCTGCTTATACATGTACGACGTTGGTGTTTTCATTAAGATGCGGGCACCCAAATTATGGTTAATTGGAGCCTTCAATATCCTCCAAATTTATGTAGTTTGAACTCTAGATTATTGAATTTACCGCTAGGTAAGTGTGATGCAAGGTATTTTCGGAGCCGACACTCTTTGTAAGAGCGAGAGCTGCAAGTGCTCTGTTGCCAAAACAATGGAGGATTTAGGCCATGTACATTTTCATTCTTCTTTCAACGTAGGCTTGAGTTAATGATGGTGAAAGGTAGGAGGTTATGAAAGCATGTAGTTTCTGAAGTGCTGCACCTTTTGAAATGTACTCTTATCATATATTTGTTTTTTCATGCTTTCCCATTGTCCTATGGTGAACCGTTTAGGGTCTTCTGACTTCCGAGCTCACAACTGTCATTACTAATTCCAAATATCCTAGAAAAATATGAAGGAGATTGCTATACTTGCCTAGTCCTCTTATATTTGAAGGGAATTTTATTCAAACATATGGAGATGTTGTACGCATGTTGTGAATGTTTGCAATGGTCAATTGAATGCGTGAAATTACTTAGACTTCAAATTAAAGGAAAGCAATAGAAAACATTATAATTTGTTGAATGAATTATTGAGTTATGTCAGTAGATGTAAGCAATGTGGAAGAGTTGAACACCATATTAGGTAAATTGAGAGAAAGAATACATTCTAGGGCTTTCATTGTTTTTGTCATTATGTAAAATTTAGCATTTTCCAAAAAAAAAGCATGCAATTTTTTGTATAGTATTGAAGTTTCAGTGATTGCCTACAAGAATTTCAAATAATTTTCAACTTTGAGCCATAGCTATGCCTACATTTATTATATGTAAGATTTAGGTGGAGTACAAAATGGTACCTCTGTTTTTCCCAATTTACCTAATATGGTGTTCTTAGCTTAGGCAAATGTGTGTGTAGTCTGAAGAGTGATGTGGTTTAACACAACAGTTTAGGAAGATCAGATATTCTAAGGGGAAGCTATCATTTCTTTGCTGCATATGTGGTTGTGCTTACAAGGATACAGATGGAACCGAGAAGATGGTAGTTGAACTTCAATATCTTAGCCGAGCAATGAAGGTAAGTTCTCAAGAAGAAGTGTATGAGCTAATGAGAGAAATGACCAATGATTCTTAGTGCATTTTAGTCACTTCTAACTATATGTGTGGGAAGATTGGGAAAATCAAAAATTGGTCAAGCAAGAAGAGGTTATGCGCACATGAAGGAGCTACAATGAAGGAAGGAAACAGTATTTGGACAATGAAGACAATTGTGAGTTTCGTTACCGAACTTACTAGGGACTAGACGTATGACACTGTGGAAGAACATATGTTGAGGAAAGGTTAAGTACACGTGCTGGTGATCCATTTTAGGGTTTGGGGTAAATGATTAAGAGAGATAGAGGCGAGTCTTGTATTCCATATTCTTGTTAAAGAAATCTAGGTCCCCTTGTTAGTAAGTAGTGAGAAAATCTCTTCCTATGTTTAGTGGCATCCGTATGATGAGTTAGTAATGTCGGCTGGCATGCTGACATCTAAGGTTCTTGGTACATAATAGAGTTAGTTCAAAAATAGTTCAATGGATGTGACATGTGCAATAGGTACATAGTTCTAATGCTATGTTCATCTTTTATGATGTGCACCAATCAATGAAACTGAATTGATAAATTGGATTGTACGGTGAACAATATATATTTTTTCAATGTTTTGCGCAGCGATATACAGCAAGTCAACAGCTCTTATACTATATATGCTCAAGTCAAGTTTGCAATTTCTATTACAGGTAGAGAAACCACAGTAATTGCTTGTTATATTTAAAAGGTGTTGAGGTTGCACCATAGAAGTTGTGAAGGACTGAAATTGTGACCGGCCATGGTCATTGTGAATGCATTTGAGGACAAAGAAGTGCTACCCACCGAATATCTCACTGCGGTTTTTTGAGTAAAAAGAGATATTAGAGATGTGGAAGACATAAATAATTGACACAATAACTTCATTTATGTTAGCTGTGCATGTGTAAGTGTGTCCAAAAGTGACAAATAATTGACATGAAATTGACATAATTGTGTCAAAAAAACGTCCTAATTACCACATCCTAATTAACACAACAATTGACACAATTGTGTCAATTTTGTGTCTTTTTGGACGTCATTCTTCTTGTAATGTGTATCGTCATAAATTAACAAACTTATTTTTGATATTTGCATATTGGATATCTTATTAAATGTGCCAAAGCACAAAATTGCTTGCACTTCAACACCCTCTCAAGTGAGAGATTAGTCAACAATTTATAATGCTTGTCTTTTGAGAGTTTAAGAATAGAGAAGTTGGATTCAACTCTAGCCAATCTAAAGAACATGGTGGCCTTGCCGGCACAAAAGTTACACAATGATTTCCATGTGGCATACGCCAAGTGCAAACTTTTTTTATAAGGAACCAATGGGCTTAATTCGTGCACATCGTCAAGGGTTAGTTTGTTAATTTGTGCATTTGTTTTTAGAAAATGTAAATTAAAGAGGCCTAATTTATAGCCAAGTTGCAAAAGGATGTTCTCATTTATGTGCATAGTAAGTGCCAAAATCTTGACTTTTGAACTTGTTGGCATATAGATATTGCTGCAAGAGCAACACACACTTCTCATCTTGAAGATGGCTCAAACGCATTGCATGCTTTCCATGCAGTGAGATTGAAATTGTGCTACCTCTCAAAAACAAGTCTATCCTTGAACGTATAGAGCGTGCAAAATAAATACCACAACCAACTCCTTCAACCATAAGATTACTAGCTGCCTTTTGTTGATAACTAGCTTGTACAAGACAAAGAAAGAATGCTATGGCATCTAGCTGCTCTTGCGTGGCTTAATCAACAACCTTTCTCTTTGATCTCATGGACACAAGCTTCTCTATTGCAAGCGGTAATTTTGCTTTTGTCCAGTGTTCATCATCAACATTGACATTGTTGATATTTGCCTTGACCTCCACATCTATTTCCATCTTTTCTTCAACGATAAGCTCTATCAACACAATGGTCACTTTTAGCATTGAAAATGTTTAGCAAAGACTCTTGATCCAAAATGTTCAATAAAGACTTCTAATCCAACAGCTATTCAAAGTGATGCTCTTTTTTGTCTTTGCATGCACTCTGAGGTGTCTAGGTATTGAGTAGGTCTCTTATATGGTGCACTTACAGAAGATGTGTAAAAAATACTTTCAATGTTCAACGCCATTGCTGGTCTCCACCTCTTTGTCACTTTTGTACTAAGGATCTTCATTCCTGACTCTTCTTTGTTGCAACGCAACTAAAGCACAAGCTGTCACCTTCTGCATCCTCTTCTAATGTTTGGTTGGTTGTGGCATATTGAAAACAAAAACATCATAATGGTGGAATGGCAATGGTGGAATGGCAATGGTGGAATGGCAATGGTGGAATGACAATGGTAGGAAACACACATGATACGTTACGTATTTTATAAATGGATACATGTGGGCAATACATATAGACGCATAAGATACAGATGTGTTTTTGACTAATCATGAGTATATTTGATTATTTTTGCTAGGAAGATTTGGCCACTCAAATTGCAAAGGTGTTGGTTATAAGTGTCACACATCGTAGTGTTACTTTTAATACTTTGTTAGGGGACGCTTGGCATTTAATTGATTTTTTAGCACATAGATGGAGGATGTTTGGTGTTTTATGTTTGGAGCATTCTTTATGGTTTTAATTTCCACCATAAAATTCTAATTTTTTTTGAAAAAAGACACGACTGGAGGGTGTTTGATGTTCTATATCTTGGACGTCCTTTGTTGCTTCAAACTTAAAACAAAAATTTATAAAAGGTTTTGGAAAAAGGCACATTGAGGGAAATCCTCCTACTCAGTAGTATAGATATAGATGGTGGGTAGTATAGATAGATGGTGGGTAGTATAGTTAGGGCATCCTCAATCCGGTTGGGTTAACACTCCTCCATCGGTATTGTAATGGTGAAGATCTGCAAACTTGCTCCAATGCATCCGGCAAGTGGCATGCAATTTTGGCGGGGACATCAAAACCTAGTCCACACTTGTTACATTTAGCACTCTTGAAGAGGCCTTCAAACTCATCTTTATAGTGCTATCAAAGCAATGATGATTACTTTACAAGCTAGAAATAGATTTGCAAGTTGGAAATAGAGATTGTGTCAGAAATACCTAACAAAAGTTTGATAGAAACAACGTTTAGAGTCTTGGTACTTGTGTGCGCGTTGGATCGAAGGAGCCAGTATGCCGCCTGCTTTGGACAAGGCCATGCAATGAAGGTCGCTAATTGTCGTTAAGCAAGCCTGATGCCGGCTCTAGATTGAGGATGCCCTTAGAGCATTTCTTGTAGCACTAGAAAGGAAGCACTTGCAAATCAGGTTTATAGGAGCTATTCTAGGAAGTAGCAGAGTAGAGAGGAAAATTCTCCTGCAGCCTTGCATCCTTGCTTGACCTGCAACCTTGTGCGGATTTGATTGGCTTAGAGTTTTGTCACAGGCCGGGGCCGTAATGAAACTCTGCAGAATGCTAAAATTTGACGGGAATCTGGGCTTGGCCTGCAAGCCCAACGCCTTTGCGGGGACAAGTGCAATGCCGTTGGAGAATATCACCGCAGCAGGCGTTACAGGTTTGAGCTCCGAGGCTTGTTTCCACTGCTGCAGGAGATGCTCTTAGATGGTGTTTTTTGGTGTACTATTGGATCAATATGAAAAATTAACCCCTAAGCGCCCCACAACCCCAAATATCGCCTCTCACTTTTGAAAAAGTTCCATGTTTGACTGTTATAATCTTTCCATCAATATAGATAAATCATGTATCTTTTTTCCTGTACTTTTGAGCTTATGTCTCCTATCAATCAATATGGTTGGATTTTATGGATCTCGTTTGTCATGACAGATTAGTTGGATTCCGTGTGACTAGGTAATATGCCTTGGGCGCTCCGGGGTTAATGATGAGTGGGCGTTTGGATATACAAAAAAGCACGGTGTTTGGTTCAACACACAAATCAGCATCCCGGTTCCAATTGGGCAAAAGGGATCCGATAGAGCATGGCAGGGGATATGGTTGGGACAAAAGACCACGTATTCCAAGGGACCGCTGTGATGCTGCCATGTGTCCTCCCACCAACGGCATCCGTCACCCCAATACTTCCGTCAGCTACACTTGCGCAATAGGCGTGATTCTTCAACACTAGCACTCTATCTCTCTCGCACTGCCGCTCTCACCATTGCCTTGCTCTGCAGTGTGCAAGCATCTCGCCTCCCCATAGCTCTTCATTGCATTTCACCCCAGAGCTTCTCTTAGATATCACCTTTACTTGTCTGGATTGTATGGTCATTGAGGGAGTGAACCCTAGGGTTTAAGCTCTTCTCAATGAGAATGATCTCCAGGTTTGTGATGCTGGAGATATCGAGTTGCGCAGGCGTGCAGGAGCAGGCATTTCCGGAGTGCGTCGTGTGCAGCGAGTGACGATCGTGGCCCGAGCGATCGATGTGAAGACTCACCGCCTTGGGCGGGGGTTTTAGGGTTTCGAGGGTTTAAGAGGAACTCGTGGAGAGAAAGGATCTTAGATGTGTTGCAAGAGCGGGTAGCTGGTGCGTTCAATGAGGAAATTCAATGTGGAAGGTTGGGGAATGCTATTTCATGAGCGGGGATTTGTGAGCCGTGAGCCATGAGCCGGGATTTTTAATAACAAGTTCTAACTATCATTGTGCACATGGGACCCTATGATTGTGCAATCTAAACCATTATCTCTTGAAAAAACTTGCTATTTTTTTAGTTATTCCATTGATTTTGAGTTGAGAATATGGTCCTGCTCACAGAATCTTGAATCCCCGCTCATGGCTCACCATTTTATGCTCACCAAATAGCGTCGTCCGTGGAATCTTGAATCCCCGCTCATGGCTCACCATTTTATGCTCACCAAATAGCGTCGTCCGTGTAAGGTTGAAGGAGAGAGAGAGCGAGGGGGCTGGTGAATGCAAGGTGGCCGTGGATGCAGAGGGGCAGGAGGTCTGCCTATGGCCCGCCGCGTTGCCTACATTCCATTCGTGAAGCTCTGGATGTCTAACCAGTGGATCTGCAAACAAGTTCCGCTGGAGCGGTGGCATGGGCTTAAGGTTTGGAGTCACTTGAGAACCTCGGTGATTGCCGTAGACACGGTACGCTGGCGCGTTCAGCTGCCCGGCTTCACTCTGAAGCAGCTTGCGAGTTGGTCAGACTGTTCACCCACGAGATGTTCTTCGAGGTCAGTTAAACTCTCACGGAACACCGGTGTCACACATTACAGGCTCAGAAGAATCTAGCTATTTCGATTTTAGTACTTTTCACGAATCCCTAATTTCAGATGCGTCCTCATATGAGGTGCATTTCTCGAAGCTTTTAACGGTTTTCGTCTCAAATTCTATCCGATCAGGTTTGGTAGTCGGCATACGAATTGCTCGCAACTGTCCAGGTGCCATCATTACCATGCGTTGCAGACGATGGTATGCCGATCAGTCTTGCCTGAGCTCAGGTGGTATGCGCTTGCAATTTTGAAATTAGAACTGACGTGCGAGGGATGGGTCATGTAGGCCTTCAGGCTGGACAGGAGTAGCAAAGGCGTCGCCGTTGTGGGTGGCGTATTCGGGACCAGCGGTCGCCGGCGAGATCCTGGCAGACCCCAGGCGGCTTTTTGGGGGATCCGCCGCTCTGGAGGAGAGGGAGGCGCTTCACATCAAGCCCAACGACGAGGATGTGGCCGCCGTGTCGCGTAAGTTGCTCTACTGCCCTTGAATTGGCACTGTCCACCAGAATGATCCCGCCCTGCGGGTCTGCATGCGCTGATATGCATGGAATGCTTGTCGTTGGAACGAGTGCCAGTGCAGGAGAACGTTAGGCTGCGTTTGAAATCGGGGAATCTAACATGCTTCCCAATCGCCTCTTTGAATCGAGATTTGTGGGTTCGTTGGGTCAGAGACCCACGGGCGGGTCACGAAGCGAGGGCGGGAGGGATTGAGTGGACGGCGTGGAACTGCGGTTCCTGGGTTTGGTGCATGGTAGAGTTCACGTTGTGGTGGACGCGGCATGTGGAGATGGTTGTGTGCTGGCGATCCACGACGCAGGTTAGGGTTTGTGATCGGCCAGGTGCAGCTCGGAGGAAACGTTGGACTTTGTGTGCGCAGAGGAGTGGAGGACTTGGGGTGCGAGATGGTTGGGAGAGTGTCTGACGGGAAGGGGCGGTGGTTTTGCAGAGGAGGGCGAGCGCAGGGGCGGGGAGGGAGCGAGCGAGGGGGTGGGTGGTGGTGAGGCGAGTGGCACGGGTCGGCAGCAGGTGAAGGACGTGGTGGCGGTTCTGCGAGCGGCGAAGACGAAGGGGGAGATGACGGAGAAGCTGGGGGCGTTCGAGGGAAAGGTGTCGGCGCGGGACGCGACGGTGATCTTCAAGATGATGCACAACAGGCAGGTGGCGGTGGAGTTCTACAAGTGGGTGAAGGCGCAGGCGGGGTTCGAGCCGCACTTCCACCTGTACGTGGCGTTCGCGCACTGCCTGATGCGGGTGCAGAAGTGGGTGGCTCTGGAGATCCTGGTGGACGAGATGATCGCGACGAAGCTGGCGCCGGACGTGAAGTTCTACGCGCAGGTGATCCGGGAGGCGATCAGCGCGGGGCGGTTCCAGACGGCGGAGAAGTGGGTGTCGCGGATGCGGGTGCAGGGGCTTGGGCCGGACGCGGTGATATACAACATTCTGATCCTGGAGTACGGGAAGAGGGGGCACTTCAGCCAGGCGATGAAGCACCTGGGGCAGCTGAAGAGCGAGGGCGTGGCGGCGGACGGTGGGACGTACTGCGCGGCTCTGAGCGCGTGTCGGAAGGCGGGGAAGGTGGAGGAGGGCGCGGCGATGGTGAGGGAGATGAAGGAGGCGGGGGTGAAGGTGGACCAGGTGGCGTACAGCATAGTGATCGACATGTTCGGGAAGGCGGGGCGGTTCGAGGAGGCGGCAGCGACGTTTCGGGAACTGCAGGTACGATGGGAATGGGCGTGGTGAGCGTTGGCGAGAGGGTGTGGGTGGCGTGGACGCTGCTGGGGAGGAGCGGGTGAAATGTGCACGTGGGCGAGTTTTGGGGGTCGAATGGTGAGAGTGGAGGTGTGAGGAGCCCGGGGGCGCACTCGGGCGGCTGGCAGCATTGTGAGCGCGGCAGCGAGGAGCGTCAGTATGGAGAGGTGGGATATGGGTGGTGTGGGGTGGTGGACGGCGGGACAGTCCGTCGGGGGCGAGGGTGAGTGTGTGGATCTGAGACGGGACGTGGGGTGGTGTGCAGACGTCGGGGTATGTGCCAGACGCGGTGGCGTACAATACGCTGATCCACGCTTTCGGCAAGGCGGGCATGGTGGACCAGGCGACGCTGGCGTTCGAGGAGGCGCAGCGGGCGGGGTGCCTGCGAGACCCGGTGGTGTTCTACACGATGATCCAGGTGTACGCGAAGGCGGGGATGTCAGAGCAGGCGTTGCACGTGCTGCGGGTGATGAAGGAGCTGGGGATGCAGCCGAACGAGCTGGGGTACGGGAGCGTGCTGAACGCGTTCATGCGGGCGGGGTCGCCGGCGGGGGCGATCAGGCTGTTCGAGGAGATGCAGGAGTCGGGGTCGCGGATCGGCGAGAGCACGTACATCACGATGCTGAACGTGTACTCGAAGGCGGGGCAGCAGGGCGCGGCGGAGGAGCTGCTGGCGGAGATGGGGCGGCTGGGGTTCCGGGGGAGCTTGGTGGCGTACAGCACGCTGATCGACATGTACGGGAAGGTGGGGAAGATCCAGGACGCGACGCGGCTGTTCGGGGCGATGACTCAGAGCGGGTGCAAGGGGAACCTGGTGGTGTACAACACGATGCTGGACATGTATGGGAAGGCGGGGCGGATCAACGACGCGGAGCGGGTGATGGCGGAGTTGAGAGAGGCGAAGCTGGCGCCGGACACGGTGACGTACACGACGCTGATAAACGCGTACAACCGGCTGGGGCAGCTGGAGGAATGTGTGCGGGTGTTCGAGCGGCACAGGGCGGAGGGGCTGAAGCTGGACAGGGTTGTGGTGGCGGTGATGATCAACGTGTACGGAAAGGCGCGGCAGTACTCGAAGCTGGCGGAGCTGGTGGAGGAGATGCCTCGGTCGGGGATTCGGGCGGACGCGCGGATCCTGAGGTCGGTGGCGGAGATCTATGAGGACGGGGGGCTGTGCGAGCGGGCGGCGGAGCTGGTACGGAAGGTAGAGGAGCTGGGGCCGTCGGAGAGCGGGACGGCGGGGAAGCGATGTGGGCGGGCGGCGGCGACGGGATCCGGGTGGAGGCCCGCGGAAACGAGTCCCGGCGTAATGGTGTGAGCGGTGGGCAGGTCGGGAGCGGCGGTCGAGATCAGACGGCAGGAGCGACGTGTCGGACGAGGAGCGCGTTGGGTCGCGGAAGCGTGTCGGTGGTGCGTGCGGGGCGAGCCATTGGTGGTTCGGAGGCGGTGTTTTCTGCACGACTGAGCGTCCGCATTGTAGCAGCAGGGGGGATCGGACGGGTCAGTGGATCGGGCAGGTGCGGACGGCCGTGAAGATCGGTGAAGGAGATGACCGCCAGGCCAAGTCTGTGTGCTGCGCTGCATGGTCGCTGGTTCGCAAAGCTGTGGGAAGTGACAACGTGTGGGTGCCAGAAGTGAAGCGTATGCGATGGCCAGCCCGACGTGAAGCGGCCTCCATCCCATGGAGCACCAGTCGTTTGGACAAAAGATTTCCACGGTGATTATGTCCTAGTCCCTTCCACCCTCAGAGACCAAAATGGATAGGTCGAGGTTTGAGTGTCAGTGCCGTGTGCCGTGTAGTGAATCACCGGGCGTGTTCTTGCATGTCACTGGAAGGCCTCAGAGAAGAGGAAGCTGGTCAAATAGGATGGAAGTTTGCTGGACGTGAGGCTCGCGGGGCGTTGCGACGGAAGTCCGACCCCTGTGTCTACAGATGCAAGGTTATAAACCTGAACGTTGCAAGGTAGCGCTGTGATGAAGGCGGAGCCCTCTCCTACCAGCAGGAAAAGCCACATTCTTTGGAGTTGTTGTACTCACGACGCATGATTCGAATGCCAACGACAAAGATGTCTAAAGGTTATATTATGTGACTTGCTTTGTTGTTTAGCTGAGTTGGTTGTTCCATGACAGATGTGTGGAGACAGCCTGGTGAGTTGTTTAGCAGATTGTGAGCGGGTCGACGGAGAACTTGCAGCTGTTCGGTGGTGTTTACGGTTTGACCAACGCGGTCCACAAGCGTGAAACTTGGCCATGCATAAAAGGTCTGTTTGACGATCAATCTGGCATATTCACATTGAAACCATGAAATCATTGTTTCCAAAGGCGTGAAGTCATTAGCCATCCTATGCGGTATCCTTTGATCAGTGATTGATGTCTATTTTTCTTAATCGCATACACCCATGGTAACGAAATTGGCTACATTGGTGATTCGTTTGGGAAATCTGTGAGTCTGGGTGAAGGTGAAACCTTGGTTTTCCTCGTGGTGATCAGTTCCACGAATTGCGCTAACGCTACTTGCGACGATCCCCCTTTCGAAACGGCTTTCCTTGCGGCCACCTGCAAGCTCTTGCAGTTCCTGCGAATCTCTACCACCTCTAGATCGCTCTCATCGTCGCTCATGATCTTCTTCACCTTCAGAGCGATTTCCTCCTTCCGCACAATGGACGTTCCGTCGCCGGCACGGCTCACCTCGAGCTCTAGCCCGATTTTCCACACAGTCGTCACGTAGCGGCAGTTCGTGGGCTGGTCGACCAATCGCGGCCACCCCAGCATGGGCACTCCACTGGCGATGCTCTCGATGGTGGAGTTCCACCCGCAGTGCGTCAGAAAAGCTCCCACGGCGGGATGCGACAGCACTGCAGCCTGCGGTGCCCACGGCACCAGAAGCGCTCGATTCCGCGTCCGTTTCACGAACTCGGAGACGAACAGTCGGTGTTCCTCGTTCTCGGACGCGTCCACCATGAGATCCGGCCGAACCACCCACAGAAACGCCACGTCACTGCTCTTGAGCCCGTTGGCGAACTCTCGCATCTGCTCCGACGACACCGTGGTGATACTCCCGAAGGACACGAAGAGCACGGAGTTAGGTTTGTGGCCATCGAGCCAGGAGAGCGTCACGGGATCCTCTTGCCATAGCCCGCTTCCAACTCCGGCCAGCGACACCTCTTCCACGACCCCATCGACAGTCGACGTGGCGTCCAACACGAGAGGCCCAATAGCAAACACATTCTCGTTCAAGGGCCCCTTCATGGCATTCAGGATGTCGGCCTCCAAGTCGGAGAAGGTGTTGAAGAGAACGCACTCGCTCTCGGGAAGAAGAGGATTTAGATGTTCTAGATAGAATCTCATGTAGTAATTATTCAGGTCGTGGGTGAGAAAGTAGGTTTGAACATCGCACAGTCGCATGGTCGGAGAGCCACCGGGAATGCACGTGAGCGGTGCGGCGAGAGCGGCCGCTTCAGCGTCGCTCTGCGGTGGCCTTAGCGTCAGCGTCACTGCATCTAGAGATGGAGTGGATGCATCTGGAGGGGGCGGGATGGGGAGGATCCCCGTGTCAATGAAGGTCTGCAGGTTGTAGCAGCATTGTAGTGAAATGGCGGAGGCGACCCTGAGCACCACCACGGGGATATCGTGGCGTTTGGCAACGTGATGCACGGATGGAAACATCGAGTCGCGTACGATGCATGTGATTGGCGATTTTGAGAGGATTTTGACGACGATCTCTTCAATAGCCGGGCCCATTGCTAACAAGGCGTCGAATAAGGCCGTAAAGTCGCGGAGGCGAGGGTGATCTTCCGGAAGCCCATCTGACACCGTCACGAACTCAATTCCGTCGCTGCACATCAATTGTATACTATCTCATCACCCAAGATCGAAACTTTCAATGACAGGTTTACCAATAACAGCAGCTCAGTAACGCACCAAGCTTTTGTATTTCTGGTTATAGTTACTAGTAAGTGACTACCAATGTGATGAAGCTCTGGATCGATCAAAGCAGAGGGCGTGCTTACAGATCAGGCTCAGAAGCAGCTGTAGAACGGGACTTCAGGAAGCGCTCGTGGATGTGGGTCGTAATGACGAAAGTAATGCGGAAGCCATGCAGTGCCACCAGCTTCTTCGCCAGCTGCAAGCACGGCGTGATGTGACCTTGTGCAGGACACGGGATGATCACTGCGTGTAACGTCCTGCCGCCATCGTTCCCGTTCTCGGACACCATCTCGACCTCCACTGGAACTATCGACAGTTCTTGTATACCTCTGCACAGAAATTTCAAACTCAAAAGCTCTCAAGTATGCTGGCAACCGTGATGTTTCTATTATCATTCGATAATGCTAGTATTGAAATAAGATAAGAGAGATGAATTAAGCGAACTCATGCCCCATTCGCACTTGGTATTATGGTTGTACAAAGAGCGGTTCTTGAAATGTTATTTCTACCGTGCGTTCCCACAAGCCTTGCTAATACCGCCCCGAGCCTAGCTTGCAGGATTGGAAAGAGCGGTCTTTAGGCAGTTTAGGAGATAAGATTCCATAAATTGCGGGATTGCTCCCTTTCTTTTTCTGGTACTAGTATCTGGCTGAAATGAAATCCATCTGGCTGAAATGAAGATTTCAGAATGTGGCTCTTGTTTAAGAGCGGTTTTTAGTCTGGTCTCAAGCTCTTTTGCGAAAGAGTGGCCAGTAAAGATTGCCCATCTTTCGTGGCCATTGGCACCTGAGAATTATGGAGCCTATGGCGGCGCCTCCAGCAAGCACCCGGGCTGCTGTTACAAGAGTAAAAAGAGCACTTTTTTTGCAGGAGATTCAGCATGGTGAGCATCTGTGTGTACTTGAAACATCATATTAGCTAAATTGGGAAGAACAGGGGTCCCATTTTGTACTCCTTAACCCCTAAAGGACTGAGCCATTTTTTTTTTAGTGAAAATCACTCAAAACTGCCACTTTTGGGGGTTAGTAAGAAGGTAGTTTGAAATTTTTTTTTGGGTAATCCAACCGTAGGATCTTACCCTAGACTGGATTAGGTACTTGTGGAAAAAAAATCAGGTCATTCCAAATGGAGATGAGTGAGATATTTACATCTAAAGTGAAAAAAAAAGTTTTTTTCATGCTGCTCCAAATTTTCAGAAGCCTTTAACCACTCTTATAACAAAAAAGTTGCTCTACCCAAAGTTGCTTTTATTTTTCCATGTAGGAGATCAAGTTAGGTATGTATAGGAGAATTTTCAAATCAATTGGAATTACATAACACATGGGAAAAATCAATAAGTAAAAGGAAGTAGAGAATGTGTCAAATCAATAAATTGTTAAGAATTTAATTATTAAAATGAGAAATGCAAATCCTAATGGTCAAAATGTTGAGATAAACAATCTACTTCCTTAGGTTTAATTATTTTTCCAAAATAATGAAAATTGAGTAAAATAAAGGACTTCAAAGTTTATTTTAGAGTAGAGAATCCATCATTGCCCGCAAACAAAAACTCCTCATAACTTTGATCTCACTTATTGAAATTGAATGATTCAAAGTTTCTCACCTATAAAAAAATCTAAAAAACCAATTTCAAATTTTAATTTTTTAAAAAATTAATTTTTAAAGAAGTTTTTGGGCTGCCCGGGCAGGCAGTCCTCCCCAAATTTTCAAAAATTCTTGTGTAACTTCTTCAATAATTGTTGGAATGAGGATAAAATTAGATGCCCACGTAGATCTTTGAATTCCCCACTTTCAATAAAAGTTTCAAAAAGTCACCCAAAGGAGCTTATCCAAAGGTACATGCCCAAACTCCCACTTGTCCCCTGAAGGGACAACAATCTTTTAGGGGTTAAACCCAAAAAGTTACCTTAAACCAAATTTGAAGGTATCAAATTCAATATGAGCCACTAAGATTTTTTCCCTCCTGAATTCCTCCTCTCAAGTGAGGGCACATGTACCAAAAAAAAAGCTAGAGCTTGGATTAGGGTGATCACCTTAACCCCTACAAGACCATTGTCCTTACGGGGAACAAATGGGATTTTGGGCAGGTACCTATGGCCTCAATTTTTGTCCTAATTTTTTGAAACTTTTTTTGAAGATAGAAAACACATTAGCTTTTGGAGAATCTAATTTTTATTCCAATTGATGCTAGGGAGCAAAAGTTATGCCCAAATAAGCACAAATTTGGGGACTAGGGGCAGCAAATCTTTTTTTATAAAAACTTGAAAAAAATATTCCAAACTCTGTAGTGCAAAAAATTTAAGTTAAAAATGTTCAAAGTTAAAAAATCTAGTCTAGCAAGGTGCAAAAAAAGTTGTTTTTTACACTTCAAATGCATACATCTTCCAATCTGTGCGGTCAAAGTTCTTGAGTTTTGTATGACACATTCTTATAGTAGTCTAGCACAAGATCCTATGGTCAGATATGCAAAATGCTTGATTTTCATACTATTTTACTCTTTGCCATAGAGGTAGCAGTTTTGAGTGTCTTTTGACAAAATAAAGGCTATGGTCCTTTAGGGGTTAATCCTTCAGAAGTCCCAGAATGTATTGTTTTTCCCAATATTTACCTAATATGGTGTTTTGAGCTCTTGAGGTACCATGCAGGTGTTTCTGTAAATTGCGTTTGTGTGCATTGTTGCCAGCATTCATTGTGTGCTTTGAGTGAAGTTCATCTCCAAGAACTCCAATTGCGCTCCTGAAATTGGGAAGAGTAGGGTGTTGCTTTACGTAGAGACAGTGATGTGCAAGAGAAGTGCAAATTCAACGTTATTGAAGTGATGACAAAAAAATTCCGAAACCGCTTGTGTAGGGGAGGCAATAGTAGTGCATAGAAATAGGAACGGAAGACACCGCAAGTAATGAGCGACTCTGTCATTAGGCTTATGAATCGTGAAGCGCTGAGGACAACAACTGAGGTGCATGCAAGATCAAGTGAAGTGCAGCCAAGCGAGATGGAAATCTGTTGATAATCTATGCCAAGCGAGAGAGACACATAACATTCAGTAGCTTGAAGAGAGGCTGCATTTCCCTCTCTTCAGGTATAATCCATGAACTTCATTCTGACAACAAAATAAAAAAAGTTTTTTTTAATTTTTAATTTTATTTTCTAACACATTTGGCCCCTCGACGTGTGTGCATTGAACTAAGCCTCCCTTGATAAACTCTGACAAATTCAACCAAGTAACCCCATAGCTCAAGAAGGATGTGGAATATTCACAAGTAAAAAGACAGGTCCTATATGACTAAGTGACAATGACTAAACCATGACTGTATAGTCATTTTACAGTCATTTTGTAGTTGTTGTATAGTCATTGCAGTCATTGTCACTTAATCATTTAGGACCTATTTTTTTTACTAGTGATTCCACACCATTTCATTCAAGTGGATGGAATGATGTGGAATATTCCACACCATTCTCTTGGAGGGAGGGCAACTTACTATTGCTACTGAATGTTATGGAAAGTGAGCATAAAAGTGACAGGTCCTGTGAAGGGTGCGATAGGTGAGGTGCAACGAAGCCACATGAAAAGTAAGACTGTAAGTTCTGAAAAAGGTCATTTGATGTCTGAACCCCCCTCTTAAACATGATTACTACTGCCTTGCTGTCCCGGTCCACTCAAACGTGTATCTTACATAAGAGCACTGGTGCAAACAAGTGTAATAAAAATCTCTTTTCAAATATCCTACCTGCGATTTGCGATTTACGGGTAGCTATTTTGGAAACCTTGAACAGTGACAACTTTTATCATATAAGTCCGCTCTTTCTTAGCGTCAGGTGGAAAGCGAGCTTCAGGCGAGTTATTTGTGTGCAAAGCAGGGAATAATCTGACCTAATGTATGAGCAATGTAACCTAATCTAGATAATCCTGATGATTAAGGATCATGGATGAATGTCATCCAGAGGGATTGTGGATGTATAATTAACAATATCTATATGTATGTAGACCGTCTTGTGGTCAATCTTTTGTTTTTATGTGCATGCACTCATTTGGGACTTGGACCGTTGTTGTTGCTTCTAACGAGCTATAATCTTTGTTTGAGATCACTTATGGCAGCTTGAACGAACCAACTGGCATCTCTCTAGCACAAGATTTTCATGTTTTCTCTGTTCTAGAAGAGTCCTTGATCAGGCAATGTGCACCATTTTCATGTCTCATTTGACCATTTTTGTTGTTTTACGCTTCCAGTCTGGAGAAGTGGCCTTTCCTTTGCAATTGAACAAAGAGGACAAAATTGACGTGGTAAGTGGTTACTTATACTTAACTACTCCTTACATTCCAGTCATCCAAAATGGCCGTATTGTCAATGGACCACCTGATTGATGTAAGTTCCAGTTCACAGATTGCTACCATTCAAGATTACTGGGCCTACGGTTAGTAACTTGTAGACCAAGTATTAGTTGCAGCACGTACTTCACTCGATCTAGGGAAATGGAGGCGGTCAAGTACGGCCTTAGCTTTGATCTCTATTGTGGGTCACAATTCAACAAACTTTTGTGAATTTCCTTCTGTCAATTCTCGGAAATCTTCACATCGAATGAAGTGTTCAACATTGATGTAGCGAGGGGAATTTTGTAGTTCTCTTTGTAGAGGCTTTAACAAGTTTTGGTCTCTTCAACATTCAGGCAATTTTCAATTGTTATCAATGAGTTATGACTTATGAGTGTGATTCTACAATGATAGTGTTTACTACTACTTATTATAATGTGCTATATCAATTGCATTAACAAAGATCTTTAGGTGTCATTAAAGGTAATTTAAAGGTATTCAAGCATCTACTTAATACATGGAAACTTTAATGAAAAATTTGCAAATATGCTTTGGATATTTCATTTTGAAAGAGAATCACCCATTGACTTAGTTTTGGTCTTGCATGTCTATATCTTCATCTCTTGATTATATTGACATTACCCCATAGAATTAAAATTTAGCAATGAGTGTTGTAAGAAGAAAATAGTGTTAATTCTCCTTTTCTAATAGAATATTGAACTTTTAATTGTTCCATACCATGGTAAGGCTATTGTTTTTGAACAAAAAAATAATGCCGCACATGTCATTGCTACAAACACTACAAGAAAAAGGGCCATTTTTGATTAAGGATTTTGACTAACACGATATTCATTAAAAAGGGAAAAACATGTGTACCATTTTGTATTTCACCCAAATCCATTTGGGTCACCCAGAACCGTTATGGCAATAATCCTGTCAAACTAGAATGGGACATTCTTGCATTTTGAGAATTGTAAGTAAACCAAAAGCAGTGGAATGTACAATTGCTTAGTCCAAATTGGTCATAATAGTTATACAATTTTTGCAATTACAAGAACATGTCAATATTTTTGTAAACATTTGGAACTTCTTTGACACTATGTACTAAGATTTCACAATCTCTTGGCGTTGCTTCAAGAAGCTTCAACATTTGAATGCAAGGTCACATAATGTGTATGTGGATGACCACCTCGTCCATATGCGCTGTATGCAAATACATAATGATCAATTCATGAACTCAATCCCTGGTACTACTGTAGGACATATAAAAGAGAGAGGGGGTAACATTTGCGGAACAAGACGATGCATGGCAAGAAACATCAGGCAGTATGCGGAATGTCTTCAAAAATAGAAATGTTGTATACATTCACTCAATCTATGTGGTTGAAACATTTGAATCCAAAAAGGGCAACCATTGTAAAACTAGAATGTGTGAAGGCAGGCTAGCACCCACACATGAAGTTGCCGTTCACATAAGAAACATATTGCTTGAAAACAAATACAGCGTAGACCAGAAGATTCAAGTTGTCACCCTAATCTTAGCACTCAGTACTAGCACCAACGTGTTCCGATATTAAAGCCGTAGCAGCCCAAAATGTACTAAAACTCTAACCTTTAAAGCATGCCCTTATATTCAGGTACTACGATAGACCAAGCCTCCGCGTCAGCTGCATTAATTAGATACTAGTAGCCTTTAATTGCTACCGCTCTAGTCAAAGCTGCTGCTGTCTGCATTGTTATTGCCATCACTGCAGCGCTGAAGATTGTCCTTAGTGGCGATGACATGTGCATGTGGGATGGAAATATTCTGTGCACTGGCTCTTGGTTTTCAAGCTATGAGAATGGAATCAGTGTGAACCCAACAAGGACCTTGTAAGGAGTCAGCCTTCCATTTCAATGGAACTCCACTCAAGGAATCCCAACCACAATAGGAAGCTTGTACTGGGTGATTCTTCTGGGTAGGTTTGAAGTATTGAATATAAATTTTTTGAAGTTCTTGCTTGTTGCCACTAAGTTAGGATCATACAAAGCCATAGCAACCCATACGGGCTTTAGTTCTTCATCCCCATTTCTAGAACAAAGCAAAACCATGTACCCTTTTGCACAATCCCTTGCTACCCAAAAAGACAGTTGTGGACGGTCCCGTTGAGGTCCTATGAAATGATCATCATTAAGCAAACTCCTCTCTAATTCCTCCATTTGTATTAAATATATCATCTGCGCTGTTTTGAATTCAGGTAACCGGCTAAAAGCCTTCCTTTAAGTTTGGTATAGGTGTAGGAGGTGACAACTCCAATGCTTCTTTCACTGCTTTCCAATAATTTATGATGGAGCCTTGATTTAACAAGTAGTTCCTTGTGGTGTCTTCTACAACAAGGGACTCCCAGTAAACGATAAATCCCAATAAGCCCTTCACAATTTCCTCATTGTGTCTTTTAGCAATTGGCTCTGCCACAGGTGGAACACTGCGTGGCCACCTCTAATTGCCTTCAGAATCTATGTCCCATAATTTGATACCTTCTGCAGGTTTCCAAGTATCTTCTGTGCAACGAATCTTGAATTGCGTGATTGATTCACGTTCTCATAAAGAGAATTTGAATTGTTGCCTCCCGGTGTGACCAATGAGTTTATTGACATTTATTGGCAAATATGGAGCAACAAAAGCCTTGAAGTCAGGGACCTCCTCAATCAAGTGCGAGATAACTTTGTGAGATTTTGGATCAAGATTCATAAAAAATTCCATCAAATGCAGAAGTGTGGGGTGATCCTTCTTGCGGAGCTTCATACTCCATCTGCCGAAGGAGGCATTGATATCCTCATGTATGTGTTCCACCAAAAGAAACAACACAACAATTTCCTCAAAAACGCACTTTGCAACTAGCAATGACCAAAAACAGAAGACAAATCTACTTTTATTGTCTTTCTAGCAGTTGTCAAGTTGGATGTGTAAAATAGGGGGCAACAAAGTCATTAAGGTAGCGTCGTCTAATGCTGTAGCTGATGGAGCATACATCTCTTTGCCTTGAAGAAATGCTCTAGCTAGCGGAGTTCTTTTAGATTGACTAAATTGATTGCCACTCAACAACTGCTTGGGTTGTTCTAGGTCTTGAAGCAATTTGGCTATAAAGTTGACAATGTGGTTGGACTCTGCCTTGTAGAGATCAAGTGCATAATGGGCAAATTCCACATCTCCATGCCCATGCGCTATCATGCCAATCACAAAGATTGGCAATTTCATGAGACTGTCAATACTCTTATTTCTCGATGCGAGACTTGGTGATGCTGTTTTAGAGTGGTCCATTTTATCATGTATGATCGTCAGTATTTGGTGCGGCTTTGTAATAGACATGTACTTTGATGCATAATACGCTTGACGATGGTCTTTTTGATCAGCAAGATGCTCTTGTTGTTTAAGATTATAAACGTCAAACACTCTAGATCCGAGAGGATGTACGTCCCGCAATTGCTTGTTCATATCGCATGTTCCACAACGTGCAAACGTATCACCTCAATGCTTGACAAGGCACTTGCTAAATTCATGACGGCGGAGAAAACTAGTTATCAAAGCAAAGACCGGTGGTAAACCCAGAGCGACGTTCACCTGGAGCATTCATTTGTCAAAGGCAATATTACACCTATTAAAAGACTCGATATAACCAGACATTCATTGCTGAATTTTAGTTTGAGGGTGACCACCCAAATCTTACGTGTTAGTCAACCTTTGAAGGTAGGACTTATGACATCACCTGACTTCTGAATGCAAATAAGCATGATAATTGTGGGATGTAAGTGGTCACCCAAATTCCAAATGTGAGTAAGCAATTGCTTGTGGGATTCAAGTGGTCACCCAAATTCTAAATGCAAGGTAGCATTTCAACGTCTGATTAATGTAATTGCCAGAATTTTTAACGCAGATTAACTATTCCACACTCTATAAGGTGAGCACATAATTTCCCATATGTAAGCATCTTTTACATGTAGCAATACGGTATTCTTGCACACCATGAATGCCAGTATTCATTTCCATTCATCAGTTAGGTGTCACCCCCATTCTCGTGGAAGTTTGCTTTGACATATGTTTTGTTATAATCCACTATGCAAATGCCCACCTTCTTTTGAGTGCAAACTAAGGAAACTTCACCACTCCTCAAATTCATCATGCCACTTCTCACCTCAATTGCTAAACTATAGACAATTATCTATTTCATAACTCTGATGATAGCTAGTTTATCTTTCAATGCAGGATTTAGATTAACATGAGACATGTGCAGCTCATTTCACAAGTTCATTTGCGATTTATTAACCACTTTGACTGTCAGTCATCTTCATAATTTATCAGGTTGGTTGCTACTTCTCTTCTATATCGTAGTAATCATTTCATTGCAAAATTAGAGTGATCACCCAAATCCACAATATCAGTCAACTTCTGAGTTTTGAGGTCACAATAACCATCAAAAATCTAATACCAACTAAACATCCCGGCTTATCTTGCTGAGATTCCTCTTAGTTAGATTGAAAGCTCTAATTTGATTCCTCTAGATAAATTATCTCTGACTACGTGAATGAAGATCACCATCTCTTTCCTAGTTGATGGTGATTATCCTAGACATTATTGTGAGTTGAATTCCAAAATAAACATTTTGGTCATCACTGGATTTTGCATTGACATTCTCATCTCTTGTTCATTTTTTAAGTGAAATACAACCTACATTATGATGACTGTCAAAATTCCTGACAAGAACCTATCATAACCCCCGACTCTAGACTTCATACACTTTCGTGAATCTAGAATGTAAAGTCTCGAAGTGCAAAAGCAGCATACCTTGTTTAACTTCTCTCAAATGTCACTCCACTTTGATCCATTAGGCAAATCTTGGTCCACTACCTTCACTCCTGTCGGCAAAGTTCAATATCTATGTGGCATGCTGTCTATAGCTGTGTTAATAATGCAACCAAGCAATGCAAGGGCTTGTCTCATGGTAGGCCTTCTCTTCTTAGTTCCAAGATTTTTGTGGTCCCCTGATCTTACACCTGCCGCTGCATTTGCTCGCTGTCTATAGAATTTAGTTCTAGAGACATGCATGATGATCATCCAGGCTTTCAACACACCTCCTGATTGTCGAGCATAATGTACATTTGATCCGCGTATCTTTGGACATGCTTATGAACTTCCAGCTTCATACGCTTTTGAAGCCAATGACCTGACAATCACATATCATTCTGAAGTCTCTTTACAGCGGCCGGGTCAATCTTGCTTGTGCAATTCCTACGACAACACCTAGAGGTACAACCTCAAACAATGATTCATTGCTAAGGAGTTTCTGCAGCTTCATTGATTGCTGCTTACTGCGGACCCGACTAGTTTTATATTGCCTATGTTAGACTTCAATGGTATCGTCGGTACAATTTTGTAGCTCCTTCAGACTTGCAATTTCGAGGTCATGTAGACTGTGCCCATTGTATTTCACGTACTTACATGACCATTGCTTTAGGCTAAGCTTCCATTTTGCAAGCACGTAATCTATCAATAGGGTTCCGTTATGAGAACCCCCACATCATCATTGCCCAACTATCTATTGTCCACGCAGTCCGTGGAACTAGTATTCCTAACAATACCCAGTGTCATAACGATGCCTTCTTGGTTTAAGAGCTAGACCTCTAGATTCATCCATGCCTCCCTCAGACACAAGAAACAAATAGGTTCAACAATATTTTCCTCATTTGAGGACAATTCATCCTCTTCTAATTCACTGTCAATATGCACACTTCCATTTTGTACATTCATAGATGCAAGTTTAATTTTTACACTATAAGAGAGAAAACGACTAAGGACCAAAGAAAGGCATCCGGTTCTTTGACGTAACCTGGTGACTTGATGGACCTTCTCCTCCTGGATGTACATTTTGGCGCTGCAAAGCACAACCTGCAGTTATAACTGAGTCCTTGAGTGTTAGCGAATCCACTGACGAGTATTTAAGGCTGTTCCTATCGATCACAATCACGACAAACTTATATTTGGTAAACAAGAAGGCGTATTTGACGGAGGGGGGGGGGCATGAACTAGCTCACCTTCCAAAATTGATGGGTACTCCATGGCATTGTTGTTGATGGCGCCTTTGAATGTAATCTGTAAGGAAAATACCATTGTAATACCTATTCTTTGTATGGTATATAGTACACATGTGCACAGACAAACTGGAACTTAATGTATTGAAATTCAAATACGACAAATTGCCATTACCTCCTCTGGTAGAGTGTCCATCCCGTTATCCATGCGTATCAATTACTTGCTACATGAGAGGACAACGTGAACATACTCATCAACGCAAAGTTCTAAATCCAAGAAGTCAATGTTGTACTCGTCAACAGTGCACGGGCTCTACACCCTACTAGCAATATCATCTACAGCCCTACAATTTTTATTGTCTACAATGACCCAACCAATGTTGCTCTGTCTGTAGTAGATTTGGGTGGTCTCCTCAATCCAGTACATTAACGTATTCACAACGTAATATCGATTTCTTTTGTTCTTAAAGGTCTCAAGGTTTATTATGTCCTGCTTAGTACAATGGCAACAACAAAAATTACTCTCCCATTGAACTTAATCTTATTTGCAAAATTCTCCATGCTGGTCACTCAGTGTTATTCACGGTCTACAGGCCAGAGAAATTCTTAGTGTGTATAGTCTTAATTGGGAGAACCTACAACTGCTTTAGACTCATAAGGCCTTTGACTTTGCAATACTATATTTAGGCAATATCCTCAGTTTGGGAGATCATGGCACTCACTACTTATGACCAAACTGCATTGCCTAGGCATGGCTTCCTCGCGCTCCGGGTTTACCTATCTTTGAAACGTGTTACATTCAAGTGACCTCCTGAATTAGAAACCTCAATGCACTCAATACATGGTACCCAACTCCGTTAACTTTTGGTGCTCTCCGCACGTTGTCAATTCATCTTTTTGTCTAAGGTTTCAGATTCAGGTGACCTCTTGAATTTGATGCTTCATTTCACTCACTACTTATACCAAACTGTGTTGTCTTTCACTAGCATCCTCACTCTACACGCTTGTCACTCCGTGAAAGATTTCAGATTCAGGTGACCTCCTGAATTTGATGTCTCATTTCACTCACTGCTTATACCAACTTGCGTTGTCTTTCACTAACATCCTCACGCTCCACGCTTGTCACTCTGTGAAAGTTTTTAGATTTAGGTGATCTCTTGAATTCTAGATTACATTACACACACTTGTGGAGACCAAACTACTTTGTCTCTAAGTGCTATTCTGGTGCTCAATTTCCAGCTCAAGGTCTAAGGTGTGGATTTAGTTTGAACATGTGTTTATCTTTATGGTAATAAATAAAACTATTGTGTTCTCACTCATCGTATCATAAATATGGACTATCCTTCCGCTTGTCACAACCGACGGCTTAGCCTGCATACCTTCCTTGGTCGCTTCACAATAGCATTGTACGTCTCTTACCTATTATTTGACAAACACAAAAACATAACATCCTAATCCTTCACTAGCCTTCTCGAGTTCTTTTGGTAGACAGTCATTCATAAAACATACCTCTCCACCATTTGAATAACATGTTCCTTTGCTCAGGAAATACTCTCTTTAGATTCAAGCATTGCCACAAACGTAATGATACAACAAATCTTGCCGTCTGGGGTGTAAGGGACTAAAATATTCTGACCCATTTGCATCTGCCCAAACCCTAAACCTGGGAGACAACACATTTGAAAGCATTTTGTATGGCCCCTACAGCATGCTACATTTATCCATTCTGACGAATCCTAAACACAAAGCAGTTATTTGACGTTTCATCAGTCTGCAACACACCGTCACACTGACGTTTTTATCTAATTGCTATCTTGTCAAGAATTGGTAAACTCCTCATTCAATTGCAATCTCTACTATACATATATACCAAGGTAGTCACTCCACGCAACTCACTCTCTCATCATATCAAAATGACCTACACTGCCTTCCAAAGAAACCGCCTACCAAAGGGATTGTGACATGGACCAAACGAGGTTTTACGGTGTTAAAACGCAATGCGGTATCACTATTACAACACTATGCACCCATCACATTCTTCAATACTAGAATTGTAATTACACTCATTGCATTGAACACTTGCAACTGCTACAACAAAACCTATACTTCTCATAACACCGGAATGCTCCATTCTCCAAGATGCACACACAACCTAGGATAATTGCACTATTGGGAACACACCCATCTACCGTGATAGGCGTGCCTAAACCCTCACAACTACCGGGCCTATAACTGGTAATACATAAGTCACAACAGGATAACCTGGAAACCCTAAACCCCCTGCTCCCAATAGTTCCAACATTTCATGCATAACCAACCTCGTAATCCGCCAGTCGGACGGGCTCTCAAACTAACAGCTTCAAGTGAACTTATTAGATCCCCGCTTACGCAATGTCTCTTGCTTCAAACACCACCAAACAAATGCAACTCTGGCCGCACCAGATTTCTATGGAGCACTTTTCCTTGATAACAATGAGCAATATCACACCTACGCCAACTTTGCACCACAATTGTCAATGCGCTTTCACCGCCATAATAGCTATAGCATCTACAACATTGACGACATCCCCGACCGTGTCTTGCAATACGCCATGAAGCAAGCACAAACTACATCAACGACGAGGGAAAACAGACAAGCAGTCTCCACTGTGAACAATGCTCCCGTGCGTAGTGCACAATGCCAGAGATACCGTCGTTCTCTCAAAGCCGTTGGAAATGACCACTGCTTCCTGGCCTCCCCTATTTTGCGCCTTGGAAATGCTGCAACAAAATTGCGGGAGTTTTCTACGTTAATGGCCGTTAGTTCTCAACCACTGGGCGAATGTCAGGCTACCATTATGTACGGCTCTATGACTTGAATAGCTGTTCAGTCACTTTCCTCTAGATCTCTAACCATGTTGGACGGCATTAAAGACAAGCAAATTTGTTAGACCCTACTAGTACAACATAACTGCCCCAGCCTTTGACGCCAACACAACACTACAGTACGAGGCTCCTCAATGCAACCTCTAAGATGAGAGCTGACACAAATTCTAGGTTTAGGGTAAAACTCTTTGCAAATTTTGTGAATACATTCCCCACAGCACAATAGAGGACTTCACATATTAACTAGTTTGTTTCATAATTCTTGGAGCTCTCTGGAAGTAGTTATAAAATTCTCAAGTAGAACCCCCATCTTCCTCTAAACTTGTGCACGTCCTCACCACTACAATCTACGTACGGTACCCTCTAGAGATTTTTGGAGCCCCATTTGTGACGCCATTCAAAATCTTTCTTTCATTTTGATTGTAAGAGTGTTTATGAAAACTTTCCTATTAGTTGTATTGCTTCATAGAACCTTCAACGGCATTTGAAAAGTCAATGTCTTAAAATAAGAACTCTGTTGTCGGTGAAGTTCTTCAATTTATTTTCTTTGCTTTACATTAAAACTAATTGAGAAATACAAGTGACAATTATTTCACATTTGATTGCACAAGTGTATAGGAAACGTTGTTCTTCAAATCTTTGATATTATAGAGTTGCACCCTCTGTTGGTACAATTTTCCTCTATGTTGTTATAAAGCCTATAAAGTGTTCTCCAATTTACTTTAATACAAAATTGGAGCTCTGCAAATCCAACTCAAGTTATGGTAGGCTTCAACATTACTATAGCTTTCTAAAGATACCTTATTTGACTATATTTGTTCAAGTTGTAGTTGACCATATAGAAGTAAATGTAACACTTCCTCCCCTAGCTAATTCTTTTAAGTAAATGCTATTGAATTGCAATTGTTTATATGGTTCTAGACTATACTGTACTAGAAAATTTAGCACAAAATTAACTGCATTTCATGTAGAAAATGTTGATTTATTTATTTGATTTTGTTGTGTTCATTTGAGTACTCAGGTTCATTCGGATATTTATCATGCCAAAGGCAACACCATCAAGTGGTGGCAATGGGGATCAAACCCCCCACCTCCAAGTTGCCATTACAAAGCTCAACACAACCACTTCTTGCCATTTGCACGCATGCAAATACGCATACGCACATCAAAACAAAATTTGCATTTGTACATTATATGTGCATGTTTTCACAAATTTGCAAAACAAGCGGACTTTGGTGGCTATTTCAACATATTCAAGGATTTAGGATCAAAAAACTTAAAACCACCAAAAGTCGGTTATTGTACTATGCTTTCACTTGCATTGAAGATTTTTGGATTTCTTTGCTTGAATTAAAAGTTATGAGCAAAAATCAGAGATTGTGTTCTAAAATTTAATAATCTAATTTATTGCCACCCATTTGGATTTTGTTTGCAATTTTTGTCTAAAATTCAAATATGTCCATGGGATTGTTGCACGTGCAAGTTTGCATCAATTTCAAAGGTTTTCTAAGTGCTCATTATTTCAATAAAAGGGAAATACTAGGTTAAAATAGCCTCAAAGGCCATTTTAGGGAATTTGGAAAATTTAAGGTACAACTTTGTACTCCCCTTTAAACCCAAAAACTTACCTTCAACTAGATTCAAAGGTACCAATTTCAATCGGAGCCACTAAGATTTTCCCCCCACACACAACCCAGCTCTCAGGTGAGGGCACGTATAATAATAACAAGGCTGCAGATCGGTTTAGGGTGACCACCGTAATCCTTGAAAATTCCCAAAATGTATTGAGTTTCTCAATTTACCTGAAATGTTGTTACTTTAAAGTTTGCTAGTTTAAAAAAACAAGACATTCTGAAATTATATGGAAATAAAATCTTGCAATTTTAAAATCAAGATTCTAGAAACTAATGAAATTTTTTGAACATTTCTTAAAAATTCTGAATATGTTTCATAGTTTTGATGGTTTTTTTTTGTGGTCAATAAAAGAAGAAAATGTACTGAAAAAGCCTTCAGTACTTTAAAGTTATCAGATTTCCACTTGAAGTATTTGAAACATCCAAAGTACTAATCACTTTTTACAAGAGTATCAATTATACTCTTAGAGTCCTAGTATATTGGCAATAAAAGAAAATGCTCTTCTGCTTTCAAATGTGCAGTACACTCTTCTACCATTTGAAATGTAAATCTCACCTTTGTTTTTTGTTTGAATGTGAATTAAATTATACCCTTTGTTATGACACAACACAAAGATATTTCCCAACATAAAACAAATGACGACCACTTTTTATATTTTACTGGTACATTAGATGCATTGTTGACATTTTCACAAGAAGTCAAGGGCATTTTTGTATTGTTAACATTTGTGTGGCACATATGTTTTTTTGAAAGGATTTAGGGGCATCATTTATGTCTTTTATGAAAGAAATTGTGGTATTTAAAACAACAAATTTTGCTGTTTTTTATCCAAAAATTTGTAGAATTACTGAAGTTTTTTCTAGAACTATCCAAATCAGCACAATTTCAATGATTTTTTTGTTGTTTTGGTCATGTTCTTAGTAGAGTTGACAAGCTACTAGTTTTGCTCATACCAAATTCTGATAAGCGAAGCACAAATACATTCAATGTACATTTCACATTTTCAAAGATACTAATTATGTAGACAACTACTTCTATTTTGATGGAAGGTTCTCAAGGATTCTTCAAAATTCCAAAGAAAAACTCAAGTATTCTAAAAAATACATAAGGCTTTGCAAAGACTCTCAGGGATTTGTGAAAAATTTGATAACATTCTTACATATTCTTGCAGACTCTAGAAATTCATGGGAAGGTTCTCAAATATTCTCTAGTATTCTGATAGATTCTTTATAAATTCTCAAATATTTCAAAATATATGTTGAATAATTTAGAAATTTTGGTTGATTTACATAGTGGTGTCCAAATCCATAGAACGTAGGTAGTTTTTTTAGAATTCTATTAAATTAGTGAAGTGTTATGTGCAAGTACTCATAACAACAAGAAATTCTAGATTTTTTGTTGTTCTAGACAAAGTGTTTTACTAGTGAAATCACGGTCCCTAAGCTTAAATTTGATTTCAAAATTCTCAAATTCAACTTCATGATGGTACAATTCTGAAACGTAATCCACGGGGGTGCGCAAATATGAACCTCTATTGTGCATATATCATTTCCCTAAAATTTTATGAAAATTCTGAATACAATGATGGAAAAATGCTGTAACTATTGAAATTATTGTAATACAAAACTCATTTTATGTGTTGTTTTATTGATGGTGATCAAATTAGTTTTTTATTAATGTTCAACAAAATTCAATAGATTTTGTCAAACGTCAACTAGAAAGCATCTTCATGAATATGACGGATAGAACCCAGAAAAACAGTTTTCTACTATTGTTACTAGCATAATCATTGGCAAATTTATGCACATGTGATGATCACAATATAACAAAATTCACTAAA
>OY987251.1:7296124-7554018 GCA_963920765.1 Ulota crispa | reverse complement strand
GTTCTTGTTAAGATTAACAAATTTATGTCCAACTCAAGAAAACAGTAAATTCAATCAACGTTATCAAAACAACAGAGAAATCCAAGTTTCTACTAGTGATGACCAAAACAACAAAACATCAACAATTCCTTCTTGAATTGGACACTTGCGGACACAACTTGAATAATACAACAAAATTTCTTATAGAATGTACAATATTGTATTGTTGTGGATACTAGAACTTTTTCATGGAAAAATACAGAAAAATCCCTTCATTCTTTCAAAAAATCAGTTACATCCTTGAAACATTTGAATTACCAAACATACCCTTGATACTTCTTTAAAAAACTAAGAGCGTTCAGTTGATATCATAAATCATTTAGGGATAAATTTGGTATTCTGAACAAATTGAAGGGCCTTTTTAATATTTTTCCTTCCTTTTTGACTAGATCCACAAAAAATTCAAAATCTTTTGAAATATTATTAGAATCACTAGAAAGTATTTACTAATCTTCAAAATATTATAAAGTGTTTTTTAATCTATTAATTTTTTTAAAACTTTGATTGTATAATTGCAAGGTTTTATTTCCATAACTTTTCATGATTTGATGTTTTTGAAAACTAGCAAACTATAGAGGCTATTTTAATGTAAAATGAGTTTTTTTCCAAAAAAATTAAAACTATTTTTTTGATAATCAAGCCAACTTTCATTACAAACAATACTTTTCAGATTTATGTATTCCAATAAAAATATAAAAACAAAAATCAAAGGGGTGGAAACAAATAGAATTTTTAAATTTTTTGAACACCCTCTCTTATTTTTGTTCATAAATTTTGATTAAAGAACCGAAATCTATAAAAATTTGTTCTAGATAAAAGTAGAGTACATTAGCCAATTGCTTACAGCTTTAAGTTTTTTGAAAAGAAACTAGTTAATATGCCGAAATTGCTAATGAAGTCTACTGGTTTTTGAAAACAAATGGAAATGTAGTGTATGAATCAATTTGTAGTCCTCCTTTTTGCATGCCCTCATGGGAATGGTGTGGTGGTAAGACTCTTGGTCTCTAACCAAGAGGTTTGGGGTTCAACACTTGACCTTGCCCATTCATGGCAACAAAATCAGCCGGTATCTAGTGCATATTGACCACCTTGGCCGATGACTATTGAGCACCTCCGCAAGCAACTTTTTCTTAATATTGTTTTCTCATATAAAAAAAACACTATTGAAAAAAATTCAATGTGTAAATAATACATATACAACAGAAATGAACACAAAAACAATTAAAAATCTACAAAAAAACAACGAACCCTTCTGAAAAAATATTCAAACTAACATGTCCAAAGCCACAAAAAAATCAACAATCTCTTCTTGGAATTCTATTGATTTCGTGCAAAATTTTCTAGTATCGTAACCCATGTTGTGATTAGCAAAGTAATTTGTGTAATCCCTGATTCAAAGAATGGTTATAAGAGCAGGGTGCCCTATTTGATAAGTGTTGCTTTTCTACATAATGCACATGATATTCTTTATAGTTTTTTTTTTGTACAATATTTTTCCCTAGCCGTGTGTTCTCAAAGTGTAACCAAAAGCTATGATATTGCAAGGCAATATGTTATGGTCCATAGTGTAGGTTACATTTTAGGCACAAGACATATTAATTTCTCTTTAGAAGTTTGATAACAATATCTATCTTTACTATCATTGAAGCCTGAACATGCATTTGCTAGTTTGTGTATGAGGTTATAAAAAAAATGCTTGGGTTGTTAAATGCACTGCTTTATACATTTGGGACAATGTGTTTGTATACCCATATACGCTTTAAACCCCTAGTAGGCAAAGAATGATGACCAAACCTTAAGTACATCTTTGTGAACCAACACCTATTTGGAAAAATCTTGTATGGAAACAGATTAAGGCTATTCTTTGCTCCTCATTCTCACAAGACGTCTCTATTATATTTGTTGACAACTCCTTCAATTAGTATATTCTAAAAACAAAATGTCTACATCTTTTTTATTCAATCCATTCCTATAAAAACCTATCTAACCATTATGCATTAGCTAAAGCATTATGCAAGGGCTGTAGGAAGATGAAAATGAAAAATTTAGCCATGGCTTTGGGATAGTGGCGGTGCATGATGTTTAATTTACTAGCAAGTTTTGTTGAAGCAAAAGGGGCCATTGTCCATTTGGGGGTCAAATGGAATTTTGGACATGTACGTATAGCTGAAATTGATTATGTAATTTTACAAAACATTTATAGAAGATGGGGTATTAAAGATGCACGTGTGCACCAAAATTTTCTTCATCCAGGCAATCATTGAAGTATTTATGCATGACGGTCTAAAGAGCAAAGGAGTATGGGCAGTCCAAATACTACTTCAAATTTTCCAAATCCTTTAAATAAAATATTGGAAATGATTCTTTTAATTATTATACATGTCTGAAGCTTTGGATCATTAAATTTCAATCGATGAGTGAGAAGTTATAGTGTGCAAGTAGGTATGGAACTCTAAAATTGTATTTCTTTTTGCCTATTGTAAAATTTGGTGCTACTCTTCAATGAGCACTTTTTATTATTATTTGTTGAATTATTTTTCCCAAGTATAAGGTAGACTAAGATTCATCAATTTTCACCGTTTGGATTAAAGTAGGTCAAGTTTCAGATTTCTAGAAACAGAGCTCCAATTTTTCCTACTTTAATTACAAGTTTCATTTCCTTACAACCTTGGAAGATTTCAAAAGGTATGATAACCATGTCCAATTTGTTTGACAATTCTCCATACTTACTAAAGTTGGACATGCACATGGAAAAAGCAAAACATGAACATTGCTTAGAGCAAGTAATTTGATATTAAGCATCTAGAAACTTTTGGAATTGCAAGGTAGCAAATTCTAGTAGAAAAATTGATAGAAAATCATCAGAATGCCAACTCAAAATTGTTGATTTTTTCTATTGCTTTGGACGTGTTAGTTTTGATACTTTTAGAGAACAGTGTGTTATTTTTCTATTGACTTCTATTATTTGTTTATTAATTTTTGTTATTTTTCTGTTACATTTTTGTTACTTTTTCTTGTTCATTTATGTAATTTATCAAAACTTTTTTTATCATAACATATATTTGAGTATTTTTAGTTTTTTAATTTGGCTGGAGAAAACTTAAGAAATAACCAAAGCCCGGAAGGCATTGCAGCTGCACTTGTAGCCTTGCAATTGAGGGCTTCAGGCAGCGGGGCTAGGAGTCAATCCCAGACCTTGGGCTCGTTATACAAGCTCTCTAGTCCCACTCTTGAGACCACCACACTACCCATTTTCACATGTGCACATACTAATATAAAATAGATATTTCTACACTACCTTTTAATGCTTTTAATAATTTTGCAAAGTTAGTAGACTTTGGAGGCTATTTTGGCCTTGTAGAGGAGTTTTTTCTTGAAAACCCAAACTCACAAAAAGTTGGTTATTGTAGTCTCCTTTCACCTCCAATTTCTTTTTTCAGATTTCAGATTTTTAATCAAAAGTTGTGAGCAGTTTATCAAAGAATGTGTTTAGATTTTTTTTTTAACTTATTTCCACCCCTTTGATTTTTCTTTTTAAATTTTTGATTGAAATATAAAAATCTTAAAATAATTCTTGCAAGTTTGGTTTGGCTTCATTTCTGAAGAAAGTTAAGTTTCATTTTTTTTTAAAACAAACCTCTTATTAGGTTAAAGTAGCCTTCATAATTTGCTAGCTTCAAAAAACATCAAAATCGGAATACTTAGAGCATGAAAAAGTTGTAATCATACAATCAAAATTTCAAAGTACCCAAAAGATTAAAAAAGATTCTTTAATATATTAAAGATTTTTGAAGATTTTTTAAAGATTCAAAAAATATTTCATAAGATTTTAGTTTCTTTGTTGATCTAATTCATAAAAGAAGGGGATATCTTAAAAATGCTCTTCAATTGTTTCAAAATATTAAATTTCTTCCTCAATAATTTAAATTATCAAGAAATATTCTTGTTTTTTCTCAGAGTATCAAATCTACCCCTGGTATTTTGGGATAATACCCGGTATAACGCAATATTCATTAGAAGGGGAGAAACATGTGTACCATTTTGTATTTCACTTTAATCCCAAATAGCCACCTTAAACCAAATTTGAAGGTATCAGATTCAATCTGAGCCACTAAGATTTATTCCCTTACAAATTCCACCTCTCAAGTGAGGACATGTGTACCAAAAAAAATGTTGGAGCTCAAATTAGGGTGACCACCCTAATCCTCCAAAAGTCCCACTATGTAAGCTTTTTCCCTTTTTAATGAATAGAGCATATTATGCTCTTTTATTTTGAAATAGCAAATATACTCTTGTGTTATTTGAAATATAAAAATTACTTTTGGTTTTATGTAAGATTATCAATTAAACTATGACCTTAGTAATTTTTGAGGCAATTGCAAGTTCCCGTAATTTATTTAATTTTATTCATGTTTTTTGTAACTACTACAATGACAATGAATATTACTAAAAATAGAGGCAAGTTAATTGCAAACTCAATCTCATAGTCAAGTTGTTCAAACTTTTTATAGGATTTTTGAATATAGAGTTATCATTGCAATACTACAAGGGAGCTGTGTCAATTTGGACAGTTTCTATCAACTAGGGCATGCTGATTCAGACACTTTCTTGTCAATTTGGACATGCTTTTGTCAAATTTTTGTCAGTTTGGACATTTTAGTCAATTCAAACATGTCACTCCGGACAACTTTTGTTGTAGTGCAAAAACTATTGCATCATTTGCATAGTGATTTTTACTTCTAAATAATATAGTATTTAGAATATAATTGCACTAAAACGGCACAAAAAAACTAGAAGTAATTCCGGAATTTTCAAAATCTCCAAGTAAAGAGTATTGGGCATCTTCACACAAAACCAAAGGTAGATTATTTTTTCGACCTACACAAGGATGTATTTGATGAGTCAAAATACTTGAGGAGCATTTCTAATATTTTCTTGAGTATATTAGAGGCAACGTTGATATGTTTGCAAAAAGCCAAGGGTATTTCTGATACTTTGAAACTTTGAGGGACATATATGATTTTTTGAAAGAATTGAGAGGCATCTTTTATATGTTTTGGTAAAGAAATTTTGGTATCTAGAACAATAAATGTTGCGCTTTTTATATAAATTTTTGTTCAATTATGGAAGTTCTGTCCAAAAGTGTCCAGATCAATAGAGAACTATTGATTTTCTATTGCTTTGTTGTGTCCAAAAGTGTTCAGATCAATAGAAAATTGTTGCTTTTTTGTTGTTTTGCTCATGTTTTCAATGAGTTTTAAAGGCTACTAATCTTAAATCATACAAAATTGTGAAAAGTGAAGGAAAAAGCCACACTCAAAATTCCCAGGGGGGGGCACTATTTGCGGTGTTCATGGATCACAACCATTCAACCTCCTATTACTTGATAGCTATGTAGGTAAATTCTTTGAATTTATGTAGGCCTTTATTTACCTGAATTTCAAAAGTATGGACAATTTGGATACCTTATATTTTATTGTACATAGAAAGTCATTGTAATTGATTGTATGCTTTATTCATTAGAAATACAATAAGTTGTCAAATTTAACTCTTGATTGACCGAGCAACCCTTTGCTACCAATACAATATGGGGTATTTTTATTATGTTTGGAGAGCACCTACACCTTTATTACATTTAAGATCAACAAAGAAGTTAAAATATAGATCAAGGTCGTTGTAGGAAGGTAGTGCAGATCCCAAATTAAAAAATTTGATTGTAGCAAATGTTAGTTACATAGCACCACACATACTATGTATTATAGTAGCTTGGTCCTTTAAGAGTTAAGGTTGTCTAATAGCCATTACCAAGGCGGCCTAGGGTTGAGCATACTAATGTTTTAGGGTTTAAGGGGTTAGGGTTTATAAGTTTAGTGTTAGTGTTTTTTTAGTGTATATAAATTTTTGGGTCTACATCTAGGATCTCAGCACTTGAATTTTAGAGGTCATTGTCATCCAAAACAATCAAACATGTAGGAACATGAAACCTAGACATCAAAACTCACAACATTTACAAGCTTAGGATATAGCATGACTACCAATGACCATTTTCCTCCAAAATGTGTGTTTATAAACACATCACTTAATGTATATATAAAATTGTAGAACTTAAGGTCATTGTCTCAAGTGCAGCAAAAGCAGCAACAACTATCTTTAGTATAATCCTGGAAGTCCTAAAAGGATGCAACATGCTAGATTTCAAGACACCTATTACACCTAGGCAGTGCTAGGCCCATTGTTTGGGCTTTGGATCCTTCTAGCATGTTCAGCTATTGAATTTTCTATTCTTGTTCAGGTTTTGGATCCTTTTGCCATGTCCAGCTACTCAATTACCTATTCTTGTTCTAATTTTTCCTTTTTGGCAATGCTATTGTAGAAAAAAAACTGACCTAAATTTTAATTGTTTACCCTACCCTTCATTCTTTTAAAATATGAAATCTCTTTCTATGATTGCTATTTTACTTCAAAATATTTTCTAAAATTTAGGTGCAAGGTAATTATAATACCCCTTCATTTGATTGCACTTTGCCAATAAAAAAAAGGGAGTGCTCCCCCCAGGTCAAAATTCTAAAAGATTTAATTTTGTTGAGAATTTATTTTATTTTGCAAAACTTCAAAACATTCTCATGCATTCAAAAAAGATTCTAGAAAGATTCCAAAAACTACCCAAACTATTTTAATAGCTTTTTACAAACAAATATTTTAATTTTTTTAATCAAGTTCTAAAAGATTCTAAAACAACTAATTGAGTAAAAAATTCTATTTTTATAAAGATGTTGAAGTCTTGTAACAAATTTCATAATTCAAGGTTTCAAAAAGATTATGAAGTCTTGTAACAAATTTCATAATTCAAGGTTTCAAAAAGATTATGAAGTCTTGTAACAAATTTCATAATTCAAGGTTTCAAAAAGATTATGAAGGATTCCAAAAAGAATCTCCAAGATTCCAAAAAGATTATTGAAGATCCTCAAAGACTCTCAAAGATTTTCAAAGATTTTTAAAGATTATTCCAAATTATAAAAGATTCTCAATGATATGCAATGATTCTCAAAGATTTTTAAAGATTATTTCAAATTATAAAAGATTCTCAATGATATGCAATGATTCTCAAAGATTCTCAAAGAACTTGAGAAGGATTCTCAAAGACCTTGAGAAGGATTCTCAAAGACCTTGAGAAGGATTCTCAAAGATTCTTTGAAAATCTGAAAGGTTTTCATAGATTCTTAAAGATTCTCAAAGATTCTCAGAGATTCTTAAAAATCCTGAGAATATTTTGAAAATATTCTCATAGAATCTTTAATCCCTAAAGGACTAAGTGTTTGTTTGGGGGACAAATGGGATTTCAGGCATGTACCTATGGTTAAACTACTTTGTGTGATTTTTTGAAACATTCATGGAAGATGGGGGATTCAAAGATTGGTCTGCACATTTAAATTTTTATCCATTTTGACATTTTTGGAGGAAGTAAAAAATGAACTTATGAATTTACCTAGAGATGGGGCTGTCCGGGGAGCCCAAAATCTTTTTTAAAATTTGCATTACTTGAAAAAAAATCTAAAATTGATTCTTTGAGTTTACATATACATGGAAAGCTTTGAATCACTCATTTCCAATAAATGAGATGAAAGTTGCAAGGACTTTTAGTTAACTGGTAGATATGGCTCCATATCTATCAATTAACTAAAAGTCCTTGCAACTTTCATCTCATTCATTGGAAATGAGTGATTCAAAGCTTTCCATGTATATGTAAACTCAAAGAATCAATTTTAGATTTTTTTTTCAAGTGATGCAAATTTTAAAAAAGATTTTGGGCTCCCCGGACAGCCCCATCTCTAGGTAAATTCATAAGTTCATTTTTTACTTCTTCCAAAAATGTCAAAATGGATAAAAATTTAAATGTGCAGACCAATCTTTGAATCCCCCATCTTCCATGAATGTTTCAAAAAATCACACAAAGTAGTTTAACCATAGGTACATGCCCAAAATCCCATTTGTCCCCCAAATGGACACTTAGTCCTTTAGGGGTTAAAGATTCCAAAAAGCATCTTAAAGATTTCCAAAAGGTTCTCAAAGATTCCAAAATAGATTTTGAAAGATTTGAAATTTTTTGTTGATTCAGACAATGATGTCTAAATCAACAAAACTTAGGTAGTTTTTTCCAAAATCGTGTTAAATTAGTCAATTGGTGTGTGCAAGTTCCCGTAATGAGAAGAAGTTGTTCACTTTGTGTTGTTTTGGACATAGTTTTGTATTGGTGCAAGGGTAATAATTTTATTTTGGCTATTGATGTGAAAATTATAGTCCTCTACATCTAGAATGAGTAAAATTTATTCCCAAAAAAACCCATCATGTTCTAAGGTAGGATTTGATGGTTGGATCTTTGAAGTGAATCCCTTTTTCTTACCTTTGTACTTATTCCTTCAGAAGTAGCAATTTTGATTGATTTTCACAAGAGAGAAGGGCTTTGTCCTTTTGGGGTTACAGATTTAGTTAAGAAGCTATGAATGCTGTATGTAGAGAATGGAGAAACCATGGTGATCCCCGTATTGAGATTTGGGAATACCAACTTTTACATTTGTGAGAATGTATTGGTAATTTATAGTGCTTGCATTGATAACTGTAGTAAGTTCTTCCATAAGGGTTTGGAGACATTATCTAAGAATTTGTCTATCTATATAACAAAGGACAATTTCCAATTATGGCAATCCTTTCCGCACGTGGGTAAATAAACTTTTGTTGGTAAACAATGGCCTGAGCAGAATATATATGGGTGAAAATTATATGGGTAAAAAATTAAGTGGAGAAGCATTAGAAAATCTTAGGAAATTGTGTGCTTGGCCAAAAAAAGAAGTCTATTAAATTTATATGTGAATAATTACTAAGGTACCCACATCCATAACCATCACTGTACCCATAACCATTACCTTTGAAATCTTGGAAAATTTATGGAAGTAAACAGATGTAACTATAAAGATATACAACATGTGAACATGAAACCGTAGTGTTGGTTATGGGTGCAATGGCAGTTTGCTCTTTAAAAATTCAGAACTTATTCTCACGGTATCTAAATAATACATTCAAAAGTGCAACCTCATCATTTTTTGGTTGCTAGTAGGATCCTATAATTTGCTAGAGGATTACTAATAATCATCATGTTCAAAACCCTTAGTTTGACGGTTATGGGTGTTGTTACCTTACATGGGTATTGAATTTGTGAGTTAAGAAATTAAAAACAGCTTTTTTTGAGAGAAGAGAATGGCGTTCGTTTGAATACATGGTTACAAAAACCTATCAATACAAGACAATAGTTGCTTTATTGGAAAGGAATGGTTTGTAATCAAAAACAAATGTTCTATTCTCTGGGTAAAATTAGAAATTTCAGTGAGCAGATAAAAATTTGATATTTGATATTTTACAGGGAAAATGTATTGCATGTTTGAGCTTGAAATTACTTTGCATCGCGTTGGTCCAAGAGGTGCTTGTACTAGTTCACTATACCAATCCATCTTCCTAAAAGGGAAAAGTTCTAAGTTTGTAACATGTAAGTTTTTAATCAATTTTACTACTAACTCGTGAATGATCCCCGCACCACTAAAAAAATTTAACACAAATTGGTTTAAATCATCAAATACTCTTTGGATGGATAATGGAATTCCCATAATTGTAGATGAAATTACATTGTAATAACAATGTGTTGGATGGATCAAGACATGTGCATTGAACCCTATATTTCAGTCACTCCCTAGCTCTACTAGGTAGTGAGTGCAAGTATGATTTGGCTGGTGCTCATGATTAGGGAGGCCACTCATGATTTAACTCTCTTGGATTTGCGGATTCAATTTCTCCAATGAGACCGCCTATTGGCGGCAACGAGACGGTGGGTAGATGTAAGCACGCCCACGTTCCCGCCGTCATTGCTGTCATTATTCTATGCATTTAGATGGAATACTCTCATTGAGTGATTTTGTGAATCCCCCCCATGGCTTGCCTTTCCTCGCTCCTTGGCTTATAGTTTGCACTGCGACCCTTGTTAGCGTGATTGTGTGTTCCAACAATTTGGAATAGTATCGTCATTCAATGTGGTAGTCAGAGGGTGTTGCAACCGTAATCAAAGTTGCAGCGTTGTAGTGCTCACTATCGCGGCCGCTGGTTTTATTGAAGAGAACAACCAATTCAACCATATCTTGGGTGGGTGTGGATGTCTTGGTGAAAGATGCGCATGTATTGGTGAAGAATCAAAGAGCATGGAGAAACCAAAGTTGGCAATTGTAGCGGCGGGGCTGAGGTGCTGTCGGCCTGGCACAGGAGCAAGTCGCTGAAGTCAGAAGCCAGCGTTTTGCAAGTTTGATCCCAAAGAGCCAGGTTATAGCAGCGCCTCTTGAAGGTTTGCCATTTGCTTCTAATGGACAATGATTTCAATGTTGCGCAACTCAATTCTATTTGCAGTAGAGGTAGTCATGGATGCATTGAACCAGGTATGAGAGAGCAAAGGCATACGTGTTCAACATTGTTGGGGCAAAGAGGGTTGGACACAACAAGTATGCATGGTTGAAATTCTAGAAAACTTTAGGGCTTGAATACAACAAATCTTAAATTACTTGTAGTGGAGCATGTTATTTTACTGGAGTTTGAATTGAAGCGCTTAGAGATTGCTCCCATGTTTCAGTACTATTTGTACTCCTAGATGGTCTTGAAGTGCCCAACAACGTGACTCCCGTGAGCGTGTGGTCTTCACTGGCCATGACAAGGGTTTGAATGGATTAGAGAAGCACGCTTTTGTGTAAGGACACTACTTGAAGGTGATGAATACAAAAAATCCCTTGGCTAGGTTTCTACACTTGGCATGAAGTAGAGCCCAGATGGATTTAAGCAACGTAATTGTTGGCATTACTAGCGTTGTTCCTGGTTTTTGTGGAAGAGGTCCTTGTTACCATGATCATGGTAATGGTGGTACTAAAAAAGGAAATGCGAGATATTGGGTGGGAAGCATGTAGCTGTGTGCAAGTATAACACGTGGTTGCAACCCCGCGAGATTTGTGCAGAACAGCAACTTTGTGCTTTATTAGGTTTTGGATCCACATGAAATTGAGTATGTAAGAAAGGGAGGAAACACATTGTAACATTGCGCCATTCATTTGTAAATTCAATTTTGAAGAACATGAAGTTACTACAACGAGATGTTTGAGAAAGTTATTTACTAAATTATCAGAAATAGAAGAACGGGTGGAAGTCTTCGGTTTAAGGAAATGATTTCATGTGGAACAATATTTGTATGTAGTAACATACAAAGGGGCTTGTGTAATCTTCTCATTGAAAATTGTATGCAGGGTTGATGGTAAATGGATTAGTGAGTTCCACAGTTTAGGACCACCTACGTCACAATATTTATGATTATGCAGTATTGTGGATACATGGATCTGAAACAGTACAATTGAACGTTTGCTTGAATTCTAATCATGTGGATGATGAGTGTGGTGGAATGTATGTAAGGGATGGAGGGAGAGTGAATCCCCTATCATTAGGGAAGCGTAGATATTGAAAAGTTTTGTCTTGTATGGTATATGGCGCTTGGCATTGATGCGGCTATTCTTTGAATTGCAGGTACTCAACGTCGGAAGGTACAGTGACATAGTGGACGTTATCCTCATTTGGACAGAGCTCACGCTTCATATATCAAGATATTAAGGTATGAGTTTGCGCTATTAATTACTATTTGTCCATTTTAATACCAAAGAAATTCAGTTGGTTATTAGACAAGCTTGATGATGAATATGAAAATGTTGTTTGTCTGAGAGCGTGCATATGCAGCCAATTTGCATGCAGGTTTTGTGGAATTGTTGAATGAATATGTATTAGCCATTTGAAGGACATCTGTTGCAATTTAATTTATGGTACACAAAATTCTTAGTCCGAGAATGTAGTGGTGCAAAGTTGCCTGATTGAATCTGGTGAAAGACCATATCACTGCATGATTGCCAAATTGAGTGTAGAGATCGGTTCTAATAGAAAGAGCTAACAGTAAATGCTTACAAAACTGGTTCAAATTCAGGTGATCACCTGAATTTGTGACCACCTACAAAAGCCTAATTACATGTAGATAATAGGGTAGGCTTAAATTGAAGTGTCAGAATAGATCAAGGTGGTTGTCCCAGTTCAACGGCAAACAATACAAGAGTTAGTGCTCCAATCTGGCTCGAATAAGTCCAAGAATTGAACAAGTCAATGCAAGCGCTCATGCGGGGGTGGAAGGAGCATTATTGTAGTAAGCTATAGAACCAAACAATAACCAAATTTATTCAAATTTGGGTGATCTCCCAAATTGCAAAACACAAACAGATATATAGTTATATGAAGTCAAGAGTTTAGGAATAAATCCTGGTGAATACAAATATTAGGGTGGACTCCATAACCAGTAGCAACCTGTACTATATGAATTGTCTACCTTAAGATACGGTGAAAGAAGAGTCCTTCATTGTACTTAGTGTAATTAAGTCATTACGTTGCTAGTTCAAATTTAGGTGATCACCTGAATTTGTGACCACCTACAGAAGCCTAAGTACATGTAGATAACAGGTTAGGCTTAAATCTAAGTGACTGGATAGATTAGGGTGGTCTTCTTAATTCAAAGGTAGACAATACTACAGGTAGCGATTTGATTGTGCTTGAATAAGTCCAGGGAATGAACATGTCAATGCAGGTGCACATGCAAGGGAGAAAGCAGCGTTATTGTAGTAAGCTTTAGAATTGAACACTAATTGAATTTATTCAAATTTAGGTGATCTCCCAAATTCCAGACCACAAACAGAAGCAAAGATGAATGAAGTGCAGAGTTTAGAAATAAATCTTGGTGAATAGAAACTTTAAGGTGGACCTTGTATTCTAGTAGTAGCCCTTACTATATGAAATGTGTACCTTAAGATACGGTGAAGGAAGAGTCTTCTATAGTATTTAGTGTAACTAACTTGTTACAATGTTGGTTCAAAGTTAGGAGATCACCCAAAATCTAGTTCACTCGCACAAGCACATATACATGTGTAGAATAATGTAGATATACACTTCTTTGAATAGAGATTAGGGTGGTCTCCTTAATCCAGTTGCAGATCTTACTCCAGGTAATGTATTCCTAGCACAATTGTCCATCACATATGCTATACACAATAGAAGAGTAATGTCCTCTAGGTTCAGGTGATTGTCCTTAACCTTAATAGGGGCTGAGTTACCTAAACCCGACACAGATGCCTCATTGACATAGAAATGGATCATGTAAAACTCAACTAACCACCGCAAGTAACATTTAAACCCGGAGCATGACAAGTAGACATAGGCATCATATAAAACAAAGTACCAATGTATTTAGAGGAATGATGAACTTAACTTGAATGATATTGCCATGTGATATTGTAGCATGTCGACAAGGACACTGCTCCTACACTGCATGTCAATTAAGCTAGAGGTGTGCCCCGAAGGTTATGATCCAGATTTGTTTAAACAAATCAAGGAGCCAATGTTCCGAATCAATGTCAATAGCTTAGATGTTGTCGTTGGGTGGGCATTCACTAGAGAGACCTTGGAGCCCTCAAAAGTGTGCCTACTGGTCCGATTTCAAGGTGCAAATGTCCATGAACCGTTATTGAGTTACGGCGTTGTGGCTTGCAAGCACAAAAACGTGTTCTAGTATATGACACTTGAAACAACAGAGACGGGCACAAAAAAAGGGTTGCTTATCAACACTAAAGAGTACTACCTAAATTACAATAAGTTGCAAGAAGTGTGGAGGGATATAGACCTTGCCAAATTCATGGCTAACACGTTTGCATTTGAATCTAGTAAGGCAGCCGTTCTTTGCGATGACTTTGCCACAATGGCAACAAAAGTTGAGGAGGTGGGAAAGAGAAAATCCGGCAAGATGCATAGCAACAATGTTGGTCATGATTCAACTATAACAGACACCCAGGCACTTCCACCACGACGTGACAGCGCTTGTGGATCTCCGAAGAAGGTCACTTGAGCAAAGAAGAAGACAACAAATCAAAATTTAGCATCTGCCACCGTGATTGTGGACGTTGAAGATGATTCCAATAATACACCAGAAGAGACTGGCGCCTGCAACTACAACATTCCAACAAACAGGGAAGTAGGCGGCACCCTCGTTGCAATGGAGTGTACCAAGAGATTCAGGAACTTCAAAGAAGACTTTGGGAAGTACTTTCCTTTTGGCTATGACCAACTGTTTGAATTCAAGGCCAATATGATAGACATTGCTTCCTCGAGCTACATAGTCCAAGTTCTCAAAGAAAGGAGAGTTACAATCGTGCAAGACCAGATGCTCACACAGTATTGTCTAGTGAAGCAAATGCTTTGCCTATTCCCACAAGGCTTGATAGAGAAGCCAAAGAAGTGGGAAGACATTCAGGATCACAGGTTCTGGGTAATCAACGGCCAACACACGGTGACCACCGCGCAGAGAATATTGCTGAAACATGACTTCAAAGTGGGAAATGACAAGAAAGATCTATTCTATTCTTGACAATTGCAGATCATGTGGGACAACGATGCCTGGAAAATGCAGGCCATTTCGGAGTTTTATAATTAGTCAAATGTGATTAACCCTTTCAAGCCCACATGGATGAAGAACATTGTTCACGTGAAGCGTATTTGGAAAGAAATGGGAAAGCTTGAAAGAACAAGGTTAAATGCCTCTGGCAGGGGCGTACCGGAGATGGCGAACAAATGTTTGAACTAGAGGATGAGTTCATGATATCATTCAAAATGTTGTTCTTCACTTGCATGTGTATGGGGTGCATGAATTGTTAGGACATCGCTAGGTAGAATCCGAATTTAGGAGACCATCCAAATTCAACTCGCCTTTTAGTTAATTTCAATTCTGCAAACCACCTAAATGTCTAAGCTAAAAACGTATATGAATTTAGGCATCCACCTGAATTCAGCACCTGAGGAATTTATGTTTGAATTCGGGTAACCTCTTGAATTCTGGACTTGGACAAATTGAATCTAAATTATGGGAGCTACCTGATTATCAAGTAGGGAATTTCCTAATCTTTTATGAAGTGATCACACAAAGTATCTGTGCTTGCTGTGTTATACTTGATGATTTGTGTTGCTAATAACTTTCACATACTCTCCATGTTCATTTTACATAAACCACTTGAGGTCCCTAAACCACAGTGACAGCCTCTTGTGCTTGTGTACAGAGATTCCTTTACTCCATGACACACACGTTCTCTAGTGTATGTACACCCAAGGATGGTCACAAGAAAGATGACACACTTGTGAAGTTGGACCCGAGCAAGGTGAAAGAGGAGTGGATGATTATACAATCAAATGACAGTTCTTGGATGAAGAGGGAGGAGTTCTTTACAAAACATCCCTTAGGGGAGTTGACTTCCGCAGAAACAAGGCACTTTGTGAAGGATTTGCGTGGCTTCAACCCATCATCAAGGGCAATTGCTTCGCTCTCAAGGAATTGGTTCAAATGTTTAGAGTCTCTCACCTTGAAAGAGAGTGACAAGTTGGTGACTCCATACTGCATAGACAGGTAGACATCCGGAAGCCTGTCCCGGATTTCCAAAGGTTGTCCCCTACGTCGCCAAGGGAGGGTCAAAAGCACGCAACAATATGTCTGCTCTAGAATGGGGGGTGTGCAAGCGGACTAAGCAGAAAGTTGTTATGCAACTTCAGAAGGCCAGTGGAGGAGAGAAGGAGCTACTGTGTTTGATTCCAAGAAGGAGACTAGATGCGGCATCTGAGGAAGTTCACCAGGAAAATTGGAGGGCCTTCAAGCAGGCCCATAGAGTATCTGCCTCAACAATGGCCAATTTGATAGCATCAGCAAGGGGCATAAAATTCTTCAACATCCTGGAGAAGCAATCTCGAGTGAACAAGGACTTCCCTGCCTCCTTTCAGGAAGCCATTAAGCAAGTGATTGAGAACCAAAGAGGTGATTTGGTGTGCATGGAGGTTGGATTCTGTATGATGCTTAAGCGCAAGCTATTGCCATCCAGCGGGCAGGAGGGGAAGGCGGGGACGCTAGCCATGGTAGATGGCCTCAAAAAGGCCAAAATACGCGAGAAGTCTGGTACACAATGGATAGCAATCATAGACTTTAGATTCACACTAGGTCATACTAGTGGCTCTAGCCTAGATTCTCCCTTCTACGACAATTTTGTTGAAAAACTTTAGGATTTCAACATCCCCAAGTGGCACAAAACAAACGTTTGGGTTTGGATTTGTGATGATGTTTACAAAGAGTAATTGATGGCTTTGTGCGCAAGGAAGCTTGGAATGACTCATAAGCCCCTGGTGGAGGGGTTGTACTACCCCAATTCAATAGAGGGATTCAAGTGCGACTCTAAGGTCAGAAGCAAGGTAGTGACCATCTTCTACATTGTGAAGAATGAATGGTGGCATCCACCCCTGGACAAAGATTTTTGATGCAAGAAGCTAGAGTTGTACAATGAAGGGAAGCTCAGGTAGTATGTTGGAGAGCTGCGGATAGAGGTGTATATCTATATTTTGTAGCGCATCTCCGGTTCGTTCAAAATAGTATTGAACATCTTAGGCAAGAAGAAACATGTGCTTACTTGCCACGTAAGATAGTTGTTGAATTATTGATAAGGATTGGATTGATGCTAGTCTAGGTTTTTATACAACTACTATGTCTAAAATTACCACTGTTGCTTTGTTACAGTCGTCTGTTTAGCGATATCAGGTATCAGAAGACCACCCAAAACCAGTTACGGAAGTGTTTAGTACATCGCAAATGAAATTATTGTAACTGGCCCTTAGCAAATGCTGAAGATGCACGTGTACAACTTTGTTGAAGAGGAGGAGCTGCAAGAGTACAAGGATTTTGTAACTTGGGGCAAATCCTTGAACTTTAAAGACTTTATGATCTCTTGATTGGTAGAAGGCGATGCTGAAAGTAGCAATCCAGCGAGCAATGACGGCAATTGCAACGAGCAATCGGCTAATCCTCTTCCTATGGCAGTTGTGCCTTGCACTGAGAAGACTGCACTAAGTAGCCCCCCTATCGGTATTGGATTCACGGCAATGGTACCAGACTTCAGTATCCTGCCTCCAAATGTGGGCGAGAAGCGCCTTGTGGAGGAGATTATTTATTCGGACAACGTCAGATATGTACATTGGCAAGGTAGCTTCAATTGGCAAAGATGAGAGCTGCCATAATAGAGGAAGAGAAAAAATTCAACGCAAAGGGGGAGTATGTCAGATGCCATCGGGGAGGGCCATCTTGGCCTCAGTAGGATTTTGGAGCCTCTGAGAATAGGCTTGTGGTGGATGTGAATTTGACACCCATACCTCCCTTGCTGGATCCTATGGAAGTTGACCCGAATGAGCCAACTTTGAACATCAGCCTAAGTGATGTTGAAAACAATTTTGGCACTGTTATTCCGGAGAGAATCTACAAGAAGAAGTCAAAATTGCTGACAGGCAAGCTTGCAAATCTCTGCAAGGATGATCTTAGCAGAGAGTAGCCGATTGAGGCGACAAGTATGGAGATCAAGCGTGGTGGCACAATGGATGTAGCGGTGGAGGCCCTGACAAAGGAGGAGGACGTAATGCCAGGTGAGGTCGATGGAGTGGATTCATGTGAATAAGTGAGGAGGTTGCATTGAATTTGTAGGACCCAGCAACAACGTCCTCAGTGAAGACATGGTTAGTGCCATGTCGAATAGCATGGAGTTGAGGGTAGGCAGGTTATGTGTGCACACATTTTTAGTTAAGTTGATGAGCTTTGAAGTTCTATAAAATAACGCTGAATCGCGGAGCGCACTTTGATATATATATATATATATATATATATATAATGCTCAAATATTTGTTTATGTAAATATGAAATATGTGGAGGAACACACTGAAGAATTTGCGTATATATATTGAGTATTGAAAGAACATGTACCCTTAATGTAAACCGCTAGCGTGTGGAAGAGATCCTTGCTGCGAAAGAAGAAGTTGATAAACTAGCATGTATGTGTTGAAGTAGTCATTGCAAGTACTACGTAATTTCAAATGTCATTACCTTGAATAGCAGTTGCAAAGTGGTAGAGACAATATAGTGCATATGATCAAGCACTGTTGGTGTCCATAATACAGGAATAGTCATGTCTAATGCTATGTAGGGGCATTGCTTTTAGGTGATCACCTGAATCTAGTTTGTTGAACCTCGTGAATCTTAAGGTTCAGTTGTGGCCAGATTCCGGCTATCTTACCTTTTAGTAATCACTACAGCATGGTATCCCAAGAATATGTGAGTAAACCTATGCCGCATGCTCTGTCATTGACCTTGAATTTGGGTGATCACCCAAATCCAATGTCATTCAAATCTGCAAGCTTTGTTAGGCATTCCTTATGGTGGATCGCAGTTAGACCCCATGAACCTTAGAAGGCACTAATTGCCTATAGCCCCCAATTACCTCATCAGTTTATGATAAAAAAAATATTGTCCTTTGTAAAATCAAGTATGAGGTCCATGATGGAGGCGTGCTGTATTCGTCCCTAATGTAATACAATATATAACACGCCTTCTTGCACATCAAGATTGCATATTGAGATTGTCACTCCGAACGCAGTGGGAGATGAAACTCAACTCCTAGAACCGGCGACCCTACTCAACGTACTTTCTAGCACTTGCTCCAATGGAGAGAGACAACCCTGCATAGAAAGACATGAAGGCAGAGAATATGAAGAAGAGATGGTAGGAGGTATGAAAGGAGCGGAGCAAGGTGGGGTTAATATTCTGGTTCTCCTAGGCAACATGGACAATGAAAAGACGCAAAAGGACAAATGCAAGACCTTGGAGGTGCACAAATTAGGAGGGAGGGAGGCGGGACACAACACGGCCCCAAGGAGCGGAAGAGACCTTGTTCTTGAGAGTGCCATTCAACTGAACATCAAAGAGGACGTTGGTGAGGATGTTTAACTTCTTTTGAATAGTATAGACTCCCCTATACCCCTGAATGTACTCCTCGCCGAGCCGACTCCAGCATTGCCAACGTCAACAACTGGAACTTCTCCAATGTCTTTGGAGAATAATGAGGGAGCAAAATCAAAGTCAAAAGCAAAGAAAGTTTCCCTCTTGAGTGCATCCCAAGTGAAGGTACGTCCTCTTACTCATACAATTTACCGCATGGTCTTCAGCAGTTTCAGTTCTTAAATTTTTATGTACAGCATCAGTTGCTTAAAATGTTTGTATGTTTTGTTTGTTATAGGTACAATTTTAAGTGATCACCTAAATTGCAATAGCGTCCACTAAAATAGTGTAGAACTTGTTGATATCAATTCTAGTAATGCACGGTCCCAACACCCATAGTAGTCAATGTTGAAGTTTCCATTAAATGGATGCAAAGTACATACTTTCACCATGCACGTCTCTCATGGGAAAGGTATGTGGCAAACAAAAGTGAAGTTGTAGTGAAGTTGTAGGATACGTACGTGCCCTTCATTAGAGGGAATGAAGGAATGCATCTCTTGCGGATGTTTACGTATATTGGAAATTCTCTGAATTCTAGAGGCTATGAGTTGATCCTTTTTGTTTAAGGAAAGTGATTGTGAACAATGTTGGGTGAAACACAAATACTACTTTGTTAGGCCAATTTTTTCTGTATCAAAAGTGAAGTACAACAGAAATAGGTAGCGGTCAATCGTAAACCAATGTGATCATGTAAGGACTAGTATTGTGTGTTCTCTTAATCCAGAAGAAGTCACTAGTACTATTGTGACGACCACTACCTTGCACTATGCTTCTTTTGTGCAGTCTTGCACGCCCAGGTTTGGAGCAATGACCTTCATCTTGGGCATGTTTGAGTGAATGTGGACTTAAGCAAATTCCCATGGGTGTTTGGTTGTACTATCTCACAGGAGAGGCAAGCATGTTTTCTTGTGTATCCAATGTTTTGTATGTTCCTTCACGAGAAGCAATTACCGTGGAGAACCTTTGGTTTATTCATGCAGTGAACGTATTTTTTATTCTCTATATGTCCATCCTTTTTAGAAAACCAGAAGACTAGATATTATGTGACAGTATGCAAATACACCATGTTTTATTGTTGATTCAGTGGGTGAATTTGCCTTTTTGAGAGATGTCCGCAATACCCACCCGCTCGCAAGACCCGTAAATCACTTGTGGCTCCAAACAGACGGGAGAGACCGTTGCATGTACGTCGCTTGAATTTTCTTATGTTTTGAAGTCTTTCAAGGCTTGTTTTGTGCACACATTGTAGATGTAGAAGTCTTGATTGGGTTACTTTGTTGCACTTGGAATTGAAACCATCTGTATTGTGCTGCATAGGGTGCCTGCAAAAAAGTAATCATGAGGCCTATGGAGGGTTGCTAAAGAAGGCGCATGATCATTTTTGACCTAAACCACGTCTTTTGCGACATACAGTACGTAGCTTGGAAGCCAAAAGGCATCTTTGGTGACCAATATGCAAGACAGGAGGACAAATTGCAATATGCTAAGTCAACGGTTATAAAGGCTTGTACAGGAGCTGCTTATAGAGTAGTTACAGCTCAACCTCATGTGTGCAATTTCTTGAATGAGCTATCAAAGATTGCATATGTAGGTGTATGGACATGTATGGCATAGGACATGGCCGTCCCCATTGTGTCATGATTGTTTGGGAAGCAGAAGGCCGCCTTTGTGCTGTTGCAGGAACATTGCTCCACCTTGCTGGACAAGGGTGGGAAACTTGTACGGTTGATCGATGAGAAGTTGCAGCAATTTTTTAAGCAGTTGGAGCTGCTATGGCAAAAGACGTTTGTATTGGAATTAGGAATGTTCATTCTGAATGAGGAAAACACTTTGTTAGTAGACAATAGCCCAATGAAGTGTGTCATGAATCCTAGATCCAACTGCTTATTTCCAAAATCCTAGGATAGATCAAACGAGGCAGGGAGCATAGAGAAGGAGCTGGCCGAGTTGCCGGGTATGTGTAGGTCCAAGCTGAGCGTCCCTTGTTTTGTTGAGATCATATTAGAGCAGGATAAGAATAAACTAGTGGGTCAAAATCCAAGTGAACCACGCATTATCCTAGGCCAAAAAGTGGACTGTCTTGCAAAATTTGTGAGACCTCCAATTAGAGTTTTGGTGCACATTCCCTGAACATACTCATCCAAGGATGCTCAGATTTGGGTGACCACCTGAATGTGGAATGTGTAAAACTAGCTTCAAGATACCATTTTGTATGTAGGTTAGATAGAACATTTCCATGTAAGCTTTTTTGAACACTATACATCAAGGGTTTGGAATTGTATTGACATACACATTGTGGTCAATCCTCTGGCCCGTGGGCCATTTCTAGTGGTATGTACATCAATAGTTTGGTCGCTTAGTGTCATCATCATGTAAAGGAGTTGTCATCCTATTGTATTAAAGTCTAAAATCCTAATATGATGTCAATGTATTTCACGCACTTTGAAACAACTCATGAAGATTTAGAATGTTTTGCACTTCAAAAGTTCACGGAGACGCAATAGTGAAGGTCTCGTATGATCTGTACATTATATTACAAAGAACCATGTAAATCTTATGTGAAGTGACAATGCCTTTTAATTTATTTGAGTGTGCTTCACCAAACTAAAAATTCAGAGGTTCATGGATACTGCATTTCAGTATCCATGGTTTGTTATATTGTTTCTTGTATGTAGCACTTTCATGATCAAATCTGCGCAAGCGCTAGTGAGAAGACTGTCTATACGTCTTATATCCGTTCTGCTATCTTCCAACCAAATGTGAAACCCCTAACCAAAAGGCCCCTCAATGTTGTGCAGTCCAGATAAGTGTTGCCACCCATACTCCCCTTGAGTCAAAGGTGGATACTAGTGTCATGAATAGGTCGTATGTACATGATGTAAGCACATCGGAGTTTTTGGATTCATAGATCCAAAAACTGGACAGAGTAATATGTATGCCAACGGAAATCAGAAGCCATAATCTCTTGCCAAAGCGGCAATTCAAAGAAAACTGCAATGGAATAAGTTAGGAAGTTTTAGATATTACCTAATCTACTGTGTTGACAAAAAAACCTGAAATTCCTACTTTGTAAGGTTTTTCCCTTTTTAATGAATATTGTGTTGACTACAAAAAAGACTAAGACAACTACACTTTTGTGACTTGTATTTATGACCACATGTAGTCATATATAATTAATTTATGATTGAATAATTTCATTTTGTCACAAATAATTTAATTATGACTACACGTAGTCATAAAGTAAATTATTTATGACTACATGTGATCATAAATACTAGTCACAAAAGTGTAGTCATCTTTGTGTTTTGGTAGTCAAAATCCTTAGTCAAAATGGCCCTTTTTCTTGTAGTGAAAATGGGTGAATCACAAAAAAGTAGCCAAATGGTTTGCTATTAGTTAATCTAGTGTTGAAGGAATAAAAAAGAAACAAAATACAAACATCTTTTTTTATGCTAAACTATTTATATGAGGAAAATCAATTGTAATTTCAAACCACTTGGGGAGGGCATAATGTGTGAGTTTTGACAAATAAATGATTCATTTGTGCTACAAAAGCTTGACAATTTGGTGTTTTGAATCATTCTCTACTTCTTTTTTTTACTATTTTTATCCCATATGTTGTATAATTCCCAATGATCTAAAAGTTTTCAAGTGTGTATCCAACATGCTTTGAAGAACAAATCTAAAAAGTCACAACCATTTTGGAACTTCTTTCATACATATATGATTTTGTGAAGTGCAATTGCCCAAATTTTGTAGGGACAAAAAATGACTTTTTGCCAATTCAAACTCAAATAACTTACAGTCTACATGGTGAATTTTTTGAATTTTGTTTACATCTTTTGATATCAATGTAGTAAAAGATCACACAGCTATATGTGCTAAAAATCATCTTTTTTTATAAAATTTGGTACTTGTACTACAAATGGCAATTTTGGAGCAATTTTGGTGAAAAACTTAGCTTTAAACATTTTAGTGGTCAAAAGATGCCTAAATCAATTCATTATTTTCAATATTTTTCTAGTTTAAAACAATACATACACAAACATGGAAGTACTTCATAGTTCATACTTACATTCTATGCAACATCTTGGGACAATCTTGATTTTATCCCCCATGGGTGCTTTTTCATACTTACATTCTATGAAGATTTTTGTTTTTTTCAAAAACACTATAATACTACATATTAACTAGATATGGAATATTCCTCTAATTATGGATTTTTTGTGTTCCTAAACACTAAACATTTCTTGATATTTTGTATAAGTTAAGTCTTACATGACTTATGATTTAGACATATTTCTCACTATTTTGCAAACCAAAGAAATTTTTTGGATCATTATTAACAAACTTTAGATAGTTATTATTTAGGCCCTCTTTACATTAGAAGGGAGAAGCTGAAAAAACAATCTCTCATGGGCCATGGCTTGTTCTTAAAATGTTGACTTTTGAAGGTAAATGACCGATATGATTAAGGGGTCACAAAATTGTATTTATGTTTTCAATAGATTTCCTAAAATATATTTAAAAAATAAAATTGCTTGCCTTTAAGGATTTTGGCCAAATGGTCTTCCAAATTTTAGTTAAACCAACCTCTTATGATGGGCGTGACGCAAAATCTTGGGGACCCAAAAATTGTGCACTTTCATTGTCACAGAGGACAAAAGAATTGCTTGCCTCATTTGTCCTTTGTCTTGTCCTTTGGATGGAAATTTTCAATATAAAGAGACACTATTTGATCTTCACAATTTTTGTAGTTTTCATTGGCTGAAATTTAACTCTCCATGGCTTCTTGCCTTAATTGTAAAGAGGGCCTTGTTTCAATGTGAAATCAAAGCACAACAAATTATTATATTAAGTGTAAAGCACTTCCTACGCTTCAAACTTCATAACGCTTTGTGCGCTACAAGGACGTCTCCATCGATGGCTCAAACACGCTCAAAGTGGATGAAAAGTGTTGAGGCCCCTCTCAAAACCCTCTCAAGACACTTTGCCCCATACACTATTCATTTTAAGTTTAGTGAACTTTATCTTCTACTTTCCTTGATAAGTGGTCAACTAATTATTCATGGGGCATGTTGGTGTGCAAGACCACCTTTTTGGGGAGCATGGGTGGAGATTAAGGGGCTTGAGGGCTGGCCAAAACACACAAAAAACTTTGAAAGAACCAAGACCGGAGGAGATGCTTTGAAACGCCAAAGCACTCCAATAACTTACCCGAAATCCCCACTCCCTACAAATCTAGAATTGCTGAGTGTTTTGTGCAACGGAGACAATTATCATGGTAATACGCAACAAAACCAGTTGAAAACAGGAATCAAGGATTGATCTCAGCATAGTATCAAAAGTATCCCAAGCAAGGTTTAATTTTCTGGCAAATGGGTGCTTTGCTGTCCCATCCTCACTGGAGGATATCCGAAGGGAGCAAAAACTATTGGGGAAAAATTTGTCAGAGGTGGCAAATTTTCACCAAAAAATTAAACCTTGACCCCAAGGCCCAAATATTGACTTCTATTATAGAAAAGTTTCAAGCACAAAAGCACTTTGCTTGCGGCATAATTGCACATTCTAATTAAGCCCTAAGTGCCCAGGCCATTTTCACCAAAATTAGGATTTTGGGAGGCCTACAACAGACTTTGATACATTGTTATCTTAGCCAATCAAATCATCCACAAAAAGTGATCACTGAAAATAGTGCAAAACCTACTCAAAAAATGGCTTACAAATTTTGGGAACAATTGACCGTGGGAGATGGGAGATTATAACATTTGATCAAACATGTGATGGCAAAATCTCATTTTTTGGCAGGTAGTTGCTATTTAATGATTATTACAAAATTCTATAAACCCTTGATTCATCTCAATTCTTGTGAATAGCAAGATGAGATGTGAATGCACACATTGGCAAACTACTAAAGATTGTACTTCTTTTTATCTTAAGTTTTGCACAAAAACAATGATTAGCACAATTGGTGAAAGTTGCCCCAACAAGGGTCTAGAACATGCTTGAACCCTTGCTTTCAAATTTCCTCCTACAACAAAACACATGCAAAGATGCTTGCAATGTGTACTAACTTGTAGCAGCTTGTAAAACGTAGCTTGCCACTACACCCCATATGGTGTGTCTAGCATTTGGCTTGCCTTGCCATTAGAGCATCTCCACACCGGTTGACAAAAAACGGGAGGACAGCGTGGGCGGAGGCTCTTTGCCTGTCTTGGATCTCCACCGGTGGCACGGGGAGAGAAAATTTTTGACCAGCCACACTGAATGAGCGCTTAGAGACGGGGAGTGGTCGGAGCTTTTGTTGTTTTGGGCAAGCTTGAATTCCGCTTGCTGAGAGAAATCTGGGAATTATTTTGAGATGTTGAGCTACAATGGCGAAGTAGGTCCTTCCACAACAACTAATCCCACATGCATGCTTTCAATTGTTTTGTCTTTAACTCCTATTGTTGAAACTTGAGCCAGTTGAGCGAGTCTCACCGGTGGGCTTCCCAGCCCCCATGTGCAGAATCAGTCACACGATGCACTCTCTAAAACCTAATTTTGTGTTCCATTCTCTTTGGACGGGTGGAGATGCCCTTACTCCACTTGCATTGAACGCTTTCATAATCGAGGTTCATTGCAAGATCAAAAATATTAAACTCAATGCCTCAAATAAGCCTTTAAAATCATGTGATGACACTTTTGGTCCTATGGGGAGTTAAGGGAGTAACCCCTCAACGCCAAATGGGTGAAAATTTCACTCCTTTTCGGTATATTCTGAGAACTTGGAGAGGGTGATGGCACGATCAGGGTACCCCCGAAAGGGCCTGCCGGACCTCCGGAAAGGATACTTTCATGAGGAGTCCGGATTATTTTTGTTTAGGTAAAAGTTTGAACTTGCAAGTGATGAAACACTTTTCTTAAGCTTTCCTTACGTTGAGACATTCATTTAGAAAGTGTTCCTTCCATCAAAAGGAATTTCTTGATTTTTTTCTCACCATAAAAGCAATTAGAACCCAAATGTCTTGATCTGGACTTTTTTTGACTTGTAATTTGTAATGGCTCCCTAAAATGAATTATTAACATTTTAATAACTTTGACCATATGTGCACCTAGAAACAAGTATATGTGCATGCTTTTGCCACTTGAAAAAAAAATCACAAATTTTTAGCGTTCTTTATTGGAGGTGGAAAAACTCGTATGAAAGTGTCCCTAAAAGAATCCATAACAACTAGTTTTAATAATGTATGGACTAATACACTTCAAATTCATGAACCATAGAAACTTGCACAACTATAAATGCATTAACCTAATTCCTACTAACCAAACTTGTAGTCCAGGTGAGTCCTTTACTTCATTTTTATGAAATGAGACAGTTTCGGAACTTTTCACATAATCACTCATTTAGACATGATAACATTCATCATTTGAAAAAATATACATTTTTTCTATTAATTTACAAATATAAGCAACTTCTTGTCAAAAATCAAATAACAAAACACTATCTACATAAATAGCAAAACAGCAAAACGTAATAAATAACAAAGGTATCATGGGTATGGTCAAATTGAAGTTAAGCAGTCCTTTTTGGGTACGCTGATCGTGCCATTGCCCGGGAGTCGAGGGGTTAAGGGAGTGAAGAAGATGAGTTAGAGAAAGTACTTTGAAAACTGAACCGGAGATTTCTCTAAGAAGTCTGTGAATCTGGTGAAGGTGTCACCTTCGTTTTCCTGCTGGTGATCAGTTCCACGAACTCTGTCAACGCTACTTGCGACGACCCCCCTTTCGAAACGGCTTTCCTTGCGGCCACCTGCAAGCTCTTGCAATTCCTGCGAATCTCTGCTACCTCCACATCGCTCTCATCGTCGCTCATGATCTTCTTCACCTTCAGAGCGATTTCATCCATCCGAACAACGGCCGTTCCGTCGCCGGCACGGCTCACCTCGAGCTCCAACCCGATTTTCCACACACTCGTCATGTAGCGGCAGTTCGTGGGCTGGTCGGAGAATTGCGGCCACCCCAGCATGGGCACTCCGCTGGAGATGCTCTCGATGAAGGAGTTCCACCCACAGTGCGTCAGAAAAGCTCCCACGGCAGGATGCGACAGCACTGCAGCCTGCGGCGCCCACGGCACCAGAAGCGCCCGATTCCGAGTCCGTTTCACGAACTCGGAGACAAACAGTCGGTGCTCCTCGTTCTCGGACGTGTCGAGCATGAGATCCGGCCGAACCGCCCACAGAAACGCCACGTCACTGCTCTCGAGCCCATTCGCGAACTCTCGCATCTGCTCCGACGACACCGTGGTGATACTCCCGAAGGACACGAAGAGCACGGAGTTGGGTTTGTGGCCGTCGAGCCAGGAGAGCGTCATGGGATCCTCTTGCCATAGCCCGCTTCCAACTCCGGCCAGCGACACCTCTTCCACCCCATCGACAGTCGACGTGGCGTCCAACACGAGAGGCCCAATAGCAAACACATTCTCGTTCAAGGACCCCTTCATGGCATTCAGGATGTCGGCCTCCAAGTCGGAGAAGGTGTTGAAGAGAACGCACTCGCTCTCGGGAAGAAAAGGATTTTGATGTTCTAGAAAGAAGTTCACCCAGGGATTCTTTAGGTCGTGGTTGAGGAAGAGTGTTGGAATATCGCCGAGTCGCATGGTCGGAGAGCCTCCCGGAAGACACGTGAGCGGCGCGGTGCGAGCGGCCGCTTCGGCGTCGCTCTGCGGCGGCCGTAGCGTCAGCGTCGATGCGTTCAGGGATGGAGTTGATGTATCTGGCGGGGGCGGAATTGGGAGGATCCCCGTGTCGATGAAGGTCTGCAGGTGGTAGCAGCATTGTATAACTATGGCGGAGGTGGTCCTGAGTACCACCACGGGGATGTCGTGGCGTTTGGCAATATGATGCACGCACGGAAACACCGACTCGCGAATGATGCATGTGATTGGCGATTTCGAGAGGAGTTTGAGGAAGAGCTCTTCAATGGCCGGGGCCATTGCTAACAAGGCGTCGCAGAAGTTGGTGACATCACGGAGGCGGGGGTGCTCTTCTGAGAGCCCATCTGATACCGTGACGAACTCAATACCATCGCTGCACATCAATTGTACACACAAGATCGAGAGTTTCAGCAACATTCATTCCAACACGCAGAAAGAGCTTTTGCACTTGTAAGGGCATCGTCAACGCATCTTAGGGGAATGGGGCGGGGGGCGGGGAACTGGCCGGTCATGCGTCTCTCCCTGTCGTGGTAAGTTTGCAGTCCCTTTCACTGGAGGGATCCTCCCAACTTTGTGGCAACTCCCTGTGCATATGTAAGTACTGGGGAAGACACTTGGGCATACTTGTGAGTTGTTGTCAAGAAGCTGTGAGTTATTGCAAGTAATGTGTCATTCTAGCAACAAACAACAACAAACACATTGGCAATACTTTTAAAAATGAGCAGATTTGCCATTAAAGGAGGTAGTTTTGAAGGGACCATATCTTACTTATGCATTGTTGTGGTTGCATTGAAACCCTAGAAGATCCCCACCAAGAGAAACACCATTACAGCCCCATTCCCCGTCTTGGGTTGAGGATGCTCTAACTCGACTACCAGCGTATGCGATAGAGCTGGATTATAGCAGAGGGCGGGCTTACTAATTAGGCTCTGAGTTAGCTGCGGAGCGGGACTTGGTGAAGCGCTCATCGATGTGGGTAGTGTTGACAAAGGTGATGCGGAAGCCATACAGTGCCACCAGCTTCTTCGCCAGCTGCATCATCGGCGTGATGTGGCCTTGCGCGGGATCAGGGACGATCACTGCATGTAACGTTCTGCAGGCATAGTTCGTAGTCTCGGACTCCATCTCGTGCTCTTCTGCAATAAGGTAATCGATGTAACTATCTTCTATACCCCTGCAAAAACCTCACACCTCAAAGCTCGTAAGGATGCTGGCAAACAAGATGTTTCAGCATGTAGACTGGCGGGATCTCAATCGTTTGGTTTGGGTTAGAGCATCCGCAGCTTGTGATTTGCCAAGTGGTTGTATGTACTTTTGGAGGGCCCTCAAGATTTTTGTCCTCCATCCTTGCTCTCCAAGCATGCCTCAAGATATTTGTCACCCATCCTTTCTCCAAACATACTTCAGAATTAGTCAATCTGCCCAGGCTTGGTGAATGTTTGCCTAAATCTTACCCCAAAAGTCCCTTGGTGACTGTTACACTAAGAAATCTGTGTGAAAATGTGGATGACATAGCCAGATCCGTCTTGGAACAAAATCTCAATTTGTTAGATTTTGGATGAAAGTAGCATATATTAACAGGTTTTTGGATGAACTTTCAAATATCATTGATCTGTTCCAAATTAAACAAAATTTGTTTACCTACATTTTGGGATATTGGGTTGCTCTATCTTGACAAAAGCAAAAATTTAAAACCTAAATCCGCTGCACAAATAGTCAATTGACCGATCATCAAGTGAAACAAAAGATAGAGCTCATTAAATTTACAATGAAGAACATTTTCAGTGGCTAACATTTATCATCCAATTATTATGTGCGCGCAAGTCCGTGCTCGCGTGTGTGGGTCCTGTGGGTGCGTATGCTCTAAAGAGTTGTACGCTCAGTTTGAGGTTCATTTCCTGCAGCAGCTTGAATGGATGAACTGGCATTTTCTCTGGCACGAGATTTTGATTCTTCGGCAGTTTCATTGAACTGGCGGTATTCTTGCAGGAGGTTTTGGCTTCCTTGTTCTTGAAGTAATCCATTATGCTGATTTGGTGGTATTCATGCGTAGTCACTTGTATCTTCACAAAGATCTGGGTTTAGAGGACCAATACAGCTTTTGGGGTGTAGGGTAGCAGCACCCAAAACCATCAGCGTCCCCATAACCATCACCTCTAAAATTTTGGAAAATTTGTGAAAGTGAATAGATGTAATTACAAGGATGTATTATACAACATGTGAACATGAAACCTTAGTGTTGATATTAGGTGCAATTGCAGTCAGCTCAAATTCACAACTTATTCTCATAATATCCAAACAACACATTTAAAAATGCAAATTTGTTATTTTTCTCTAGCTAATAGGATCCTATAATTTGCTAGATGTTTATTAATAATCATCATGTTCAAAATGCTTAGTTTGATGGTTAAGGGTGCTGCTACCTTAGGCCGTGCAGCTTCAACTGCACCAAAGTGAATGGAATAAGCATACAATATATTAGTAAAGTGGCTTAGGGTATAGTTGTCTCATTGGAGCAAATGTATATTTATTGGCTCATCTGCCACACACACAATTGAGCTCTTGCTCATTCAATGCAATCAATTTATGATTATTTTTAGGATAAATATAAAAGACAAGACATGGATATATCTTGTACATGTCGGTCACTTACATGGTTACCAACATGAAACCAAGACATGATGTCAAGACATGGATGCATGTGTAAGGGCGCAAATGTGTGGTTGTAGCAAGGATAGAGTAGCCACAATGTTGACTATGCATTTAGGCAAAACCTTTAGGTTAGGCTTGGACATTCTCTAAGCACAGATGATGTTGTCCAAATTTTAACCCCTAAATGCCCAAGGGTGTTTTTCTTGCTTTCATAAGGTGGTTTTGAAGTTTTTGATTTGTCCTTGTAAGATTATTATTAAACATCAAAATAAAATTGTAACCATTGAATCTTGAACTTCAAGACTTCTACATGGCACTACCCAAAAAGAATCCAAAATGGCCGTGCAGATTTTAAGATATTTACAATTGAATGATGATGAGAATAGAATTTTTTGCTTTTTCTAGAGCTGCCTGAAACTTCCAATGTAAATTGGCAGCTTTTGGATACAAAATTGGAAAGAAAAACACTCAGATTGCTTTAGTGCTTACTGTTGTTACTTCAAAATCAATGCCCCCCCTTCCAAATTCATGACCACAATTTCACAAATGAGCTTGCAACGCAATTGTCAAAATGCATTCATCTAATACAAAGAAATTTTCAATTCCAATCTTTGACCAAAAATCATAATGAATGAAAGAATTTTCAACGGTGAAAGGATTCTAATTTTTATAACAAAGACATTCCAAGTGAAATTAGTCCAAAAGCACTTTTAGATTTTGTTAGATGTCAAAATTTTAGTGAAAAGGCCCTTATTGCCCAAGGGAGTGCCCAAGGGAAATCTTCACCTTTTGCTCAACTTGATGCCCGCCTTTTTAATGTGGCAACTTCTCATAGGCTTTGTGACACTATTCACGACACTATTCATGTCACAAAATGTATGCTTGTAGTTAACCTTCCACCAAAAACAATTGGAATAAGATATGAAGGAAGTTGAATTTGAACGGTGGAGCTAACTTCAGTGCTCAACTTTTGCAAAAAAAAGAACCTGAAAATGATAAAATCCGTACCTTCAACAGGGTTTCAAAGTTTTTTGAAATTTTTTGAACACCCAAATTGGGTGCCTTGGGCATTTAGGGGTTAAGTTTGCATCCTATTGTGGTTGCCTCAACCTTAAAGTTGAGCCTTAATGTCCGCACCTTGATTCTCTCATGTATAGCCACATTGCAAAATCAAAAACCATGTCAAATATTGAAGGAAAAACACAATAATTTTTTTTCTCTCACTTTTCAAGGTTGAGAATCCTAAAATACAACACTGAACAAGATTGTCAATCCATGATGTCCAAATGGCCTATGTGCCTAGGACCGAGCGCCATGGGCGTGACCACCAACGCACTAAGAAAGATATGTTAATTTACCACAATACACCTCCACTAGAAGCTTCCCTCTTTGCTTTTTCTCTGGACCCAGACGAGGACTCTAGAAGACTAGAAGTCTAGAACCATGGACCCAAAGAACTTCTCTCCTAAAAGTCCGGAAATGTGGCTGACCGGCCAGTTTGACATGGGAAGTAGGGACGGTCAAGGTTTTTTTTTGTTTAGTATTTGTCAGGGTAGACCAACTCGCACCCCATAATACATGCAGGTAAGGAAAAATTGGTTAAAATTGGAATGAATGAACAATTTGCACATGTTCATCTCATAAGTTTATTAATATAAGTTCCTTTCATCCAAAATATGGCGAACATGGTATTTGAGTAATGAGGAATGTGGCGATTTCATTGACTTTTTCACATAAAATTTGTATTGTATTTTTTGCTAGAGGCAATTTGAGGTAAGATTTAGGCAAAAATTGGTCAGAAAAAAAACCCAAGGGCGCTACACCCGAAACAATGTCCGGAAAGAACTGACCGTTCAAAGCTAGCTGGTTGGATTGAGGAAAAGTTGTTTGGAATTTACAAACAGTAGTTAAACAATATGAAATAGAAAAAATAATTGAAATAGTTCCTTCATAAATCGGTTCAATGTTGGAATTCAGTTGCAGGAAATCAACCAGCCAAACTCAAATATTTCCCGGACTGTATTCTGGGTTAGGGAAAGATTAATAGAAGCTTCATACCCAGATCAACGTGCCTCCTCTTTCCCATGAAAACATGCCGGATAGGAAAGTTCTACATTGAGAAAGGAATTTATTCATCCTTCAGTTCCTGTTCCTCCTCCGGTCCTCCCTCACATAAAACCTGGCTTCAGGGGCAGTAATTTATAATGAAAAAACCCCTAGCCAGGGTTATTTTAGGAGTTGAAACCTACCGGCCCTTACATATAAATCCACGTGGTCTCATAACATGTCGACTTGCCATTTCAGATCTTCAAGGTTCTAGACGCTTCACCAGTGGGTACCCGGGTAGGCCGGTAGGGAGTTGATTGGTAGGGACTGAAGTCATCAGACTGTAGCCAACAAACTTTTCCAAGGATTGGGGACTTAATTATAGCATGAGCCATTTGGAAGCTGGCACTATCCAAACAAGAGAATTTTCTATGGTTTCTGAGGGGTTGCAGGAAATTTTCTTTGCTTTTCCACGGGTCTAGTGCAAAAACCTTAGAGCATCTCCACCGGTGCAGACTCGCTCAAAGTTTTTCATCTGGTTTGGCAAGGCCTGAAGGCTCCCAATCTCCACTCGTGCTCTTTGAAAAGATGGCCTTACACTCAAACACGCCCCATAAATAAGTAGTTGACCAATTATCTAGGGAAGTAGAGAATAAAGCTCACTAAACTTAAGGTGAATAGTGCATGAATAGTGGCTTGGAGAGTGGCTTGCTAGACTCACCAAATAAGAGAATTTGAGAGGGGCCTATCTACTTTTCATCCACTTTGAGTGAGCTAGAGCCACCGGTGGAGATGCTCTTAGAGCATCCTTAGTCCACCCCGACATACAAGTCGCTATATCAATCCTAATCTATTAAAAGCATATAGTTAATCACACAAAAATTATATGATTTGAAGAGCATGAAAAATTTCATTCTAAATGTGCAATAAAATTTTGGTTTGGACATTGCGTGGTTTAGATATATCATATCAAATGTTAGCTAACTTCCAAAAAAATTAGAGGCCTCACCAAACCAAACCTAAATAAGGAAATTTTACTAGAGGGGTTGTTACATTTGCCGTCCACTTTCCTAAAATTTTCTTATTTAGGCTTGATTTGGTGAGGCCTCTAAGTTTTTTGGAAGTTAGCTAACATTTGATGTGATATATCTAAAGCATGCAATGTCCAAACAAAAAACTTATTGCACTTTTAGAATGAAAATTTTCATGCTCTTCAAATCATATAATTTTTGTGTGATTAACTATATGCTTTTAATAGATCAGGATTGATATAGTGGCCTTTATGTCGGAGTGGACTAAGAATGCCCTTTGGGCCGATTTGGAGAATACTATACCATGAGCCAGGAGTTGTGAGTTGTAAGCCGTGAGCCTATATTTTTTCTTAGAATACTAAATTCACCTATAACCGTGAACGTAGAGTGCATTTTAGATTTTCATCTCTTGAAAAAACTTGTGGTTTCTTTGATTTTCCCATTGATTTTGAACTTATAATTTTTCACTGCTCACAAAAATCTTGACTCACCACTCACCATTTTAAGCTTGCTGCTCACCAAATAGCATTGTCCTTCTTGTTAATAGATCCAAAAGCCATGCAAACTCTTATGAAATAAATAACTCAACAAATAATTGTGGTGTTCAATGTATTCACATATTGGAAAGGTATTTTTGAATCATTTATAATAAACCGTTTCTAAATAGCTTTTTGTTTACTTAATTATGATGTAAGGACAATATGAATTTAGGACCCAAGGACGAGAAGCATTTTCAAATCATGATGACGATATTTACCACTCTTGGATTTTATATTCATTCATTTCTATTTCAACTAGTTTAGTATTTCAACACGGAGATTTAAACCTTGGACTTGTGAATTGGGAGCAGTGCAGTTATGATTTTGAGCAAATGAAAAATCATCCACTTGCACTTTATTCTAAAAGCCCAAAATCAAATATGATTTCATAATAACGAATTTCTTGCTATATTATATTCATTCAAAAAACAATACAACTTAATTGAACGCATTTTGTATTTGACATTTACATCATAAAATGATATAAAGATATTTGCCTTTGGCCTAAAACTTGTCAACAAACAACAAAGTGAAGATTCATTAGAGATATGTTTCTACTTTTTAAAAATCAAAAGAACTTTTGCAACAAGAATTTCATACTAATTGTGAAAATGTATCTATCAAATCCTTAAGCAAACATGAACAACTTATTTAAACACCATAGATGTTAGTATAAAATAGTTAAGGATGAAAATTCTTACTATCAACAACACATTGTTTGATTTATATAGTGAATGCTGGTTGACATTTCCTAATCTTTGCAAAAATTACATTTTGGATTATTTTCCTTGGTTTGGTTTTGTATACTTTTCAATATTACTGAATTTGTTTGCTTATGTTCTTAAGAAACTAGTATTTTCTTGTCTTAAGTTCTTAATCCAATTAAAAGGCATTCAATTTTATCTTGCATTTAACACATCCACAAGAATTATGGCTCATTGATTGTTACCTAAAATAAGTTATAATAAACTCAACACATGTGAAATGTTGAAAGAACATGAACCATGGAAATCTTCCCTTTGACTTCAAAATTTTATTGACTATAAAAGTATTGAAATTTCAAAGGACATTTCAAATAGAAATTGTGAAGGTAAATTTCTACAAATAAAAAATACAATACAATGTTAAAAGTTTCTTCAGTATGCGCTTCTAAAAGTATTATTATTATTGTTATTGTTATTCTTCTTCTTCTTCTTATTCTTATTCTTATTATTATTATTATTATTATTATTATTATTATTATTATTATTATTATTATTATTATTATTATTATTATTATTATTATTATTATTATTATTATTATTATTATTATTATTATTATTATTATTATTATTATTATTATTATTATTATTATTATTATTATTATTATTATTATTTTTTAATTTACTGAAAAACCATAAAAGAAACTTCAAATTTTGATACTAGCAATTTGAGGAAAGTTTGGAATGTACATATAGATAATGGGGAACAAAGAGATGTAGAAGATCTTTCACTTTGCAAATGGTATAACCGCATTTGAAATGGGTAGTCACAATTTTGATTGATTGATTGAATGATGTTTCTTACATATCCCACATATATTTCATTGGAAAGAACTTCAACCATTCATTGAAGCTTACAACTTCTATCAAGTTTTTTTGAAAGAAGAATCTTTGTCCCCAACTACATACATATAAATTTTTCATATGCATGTACAAAGAATTTGAAATGGTAATAGTTGTATTTTTTTTTAAAGGTTCAAATTTGATAGGTGCCAAATATTGTGCTTTTAGTCCTCGTTCTAGTCATTTTTTGTGAAAAAATGTCTTGCCTTGTTAACCAAGTTATACCAATCCTGTTTTTTTTTTTTTTTTCAATAATTTTAATTAGTTGACATACAATCAAATAGCAAGGTCTATTTGCAAGATCATGCTCTTTTGCATCAAGAGGGTCTTACATGCGGCTTAAGTTGATACAGTAGTGCCTCTTTAAGATGAACCTTTATAAGAAAAAATGTTTAGTTAAGATGAATGAAATGACTGTTCCTAGTGATAGGAGAGCTACAAAAGATGTGTTTGGTTACAATGAATGCTTTCCTTACATGAAATGAATATGCTATCCGGATACCTTCATCTTATTGAGGCACCATTGTAGTTAGTAAAAATATTTCAAAGTATATGTAACACCTCAATTTATCCAAGAATTTACCATGTCAACCTCCAAAAGAGCAAAGGTAGGTAGCATGTATATTTTCAAAGCTTTCGAGGAAAAAAAAATTATGGCTTCTAAGAATTCCATGAATAAGATCTTCATTTTTGCAAGGTTTATTCACATTTTTTTAAAATTTAAATATTAATTGTTTAAAAGCCTTGCACTAGAAACGTGAAGCATCCTATTATGAAATGAGTCATAACGTTGGAAAATAGACAATAAATTGCTTCCTAAGCATACTTGGATATGCTCCATCTGTTTTACACATCTTCTACAATAAGAATTTGAAGTCATTTGCTGTCCACATCCTAAACAGGAGCACTTTTAGGTTTAAATTTAAAAAAATTACGCCCAGCTCCATGGCCTTGTATTTACAAAATCTATTTTTGTACAGGAGTATCACTTAGTTGTGGTAACTTAGGCATGATTTATTCAATTCAAGTTCAATACAAGTTGTCCATTATACTTTTTACAACATCAAATTTTTTCTATTTTTGCTTACAATGTGCTCATACAACACTTGAAGGATCACTTGATACTTGCCCAAATCTCTAATTGATTCTTCATGTGATTGTTTCTAGGGAAAATTTCATGAATATGCTAGGAGTTTGCAATATTTTTAAAGATACCTCTATTTTTCTAGAAATATCACAAATACCCTCAGATCAAAAAATTTAGGGGTTTATTTTGTTGTACATGTCACTTCCTTTCTTCCTTTGTGTACACGCATAATAAAAAAAAAGTAGTGTGCATACAAAGGTAGAAGGAAGCAACATGCATAATGAAACAAACACCTAATTTTTTTTGTACAATGGTATTTGTGATATTTCTAAAAAAGTAGGGGTATCTGTGAAAATATTGCAAACTTAAGGGTATCCATGAAATTTTCCCTTCTTTCTAAATTGAAATTGAATAATCATGCATGCTTCTCTCTATATTTACTTTTTGTTCTTTTCACAATTCTTATATATGCTCCACCCAAAACCTGAAATATCATTTAAAAGCTAGATTAGCTAGATTAGGCCTTTTAAATTAAATTTTAGTGAGCTTTATACTACAAATATCTTGATTTGTAATATTTAAATATGGGAATTGATATATAGTATGTATACCAAGGGGGGAAGGATAAATTTTAGATATTTCTCATTACCAAGTTGAATTTAGAAAATTTGAATTCAGATTTGGATTGAGAGATCTTTATTTAATCTAGAATTGTAGAGGAGGTTACAATTGAACAAATGGAAAAGCTTAGCTAGTGGTGTCAGATTAAGATGAGCGCGCCTTGAAAATACGCATGGTGTCTTGCTGTGATCGTGCGTTGTTGACTAAAATTGTCTTTGGTCTTGACTTTTAGTCTTCAAATTTTCAATCTTTAGTCTTCCGTTGGCCTATCATGTAGCTGGCTTTAGGGGTATAAGGGTCAAAGTAGGGATAAGAACCCATTGGATACAGGACGGATAGATTGGGATAGCAAGCACAAGCTGCCGTCCGTACGACAAGATTCTAAAATCAAATTCACAATTTGCTAGCCAAAACTCCAAATTGTGAGAACAGAGCAAATCTTGACCATGTGAGTGATCAATCCCACTTTGTTACCATGACAATAAATGAGGTTAAGTTTGATTTAACCCAAACTACCCGCAACAATGTTTACAAAACAAAATGGAAATGAATTGATAAATGAGCTTCCAAAATCGGTTAGGAATAACAGAGCTACATCCCACACATACATAAAAAATAAACTCAAAACATTTATTTTGAAGTCTTCATATCTTCAGATCTTCAAGTTTTCATGTCTTCAAGTCTTCATATTTCAATAAAAAAAATGAGAGAAAATCACAAATAATAAATCTTAAAAAGGCCGCGACCTTCTATCTAGTGCCACAGATGGTTCAAAGATCTAAATATTAAGTGTAATAGCAATTTGAAAAGCTCTCTTAACCTTCTAATATCCCTTCAAATTTCAACTCAATTTAAGCTACTATCCAAAAGTTATGTGGGTTCAGAGTAAAGGCTCTTCTTCCTCTTTGCAAACTAAACACTGCTTTTATAAACCTCTATAACTTTTGTTCTACACATTATTCATAAAAATGTAATATCAATTTGGAAAGATGATATCACTGGCTACATTTTTTTAAAATTTTTAATTCAAAATAAAACTCTGTCCAAAAGTTCTAGTTAATCAAAGTGTGGGTCTCAATTTTTTAGAGAGCACTCAAACCCTCAACTTCTACATACTATAACTTCTTTAATCAGACTCCAAATGGAATGATTAAAGACAATTTGGAAAGTTATGATGATAAAATATCACTTCTAAAATTTTGAAAAGAAAATTTCATACTATCCAAAAGTTGTAGCTCTTCAAAGTTTTGGCCTTTTCATAATAAAATGGCAGCCACCTCTAATTTTTCACACCTCTATAATTTTCTCCTCCAAACTTCAAATTTCAAGTTTAAGAATTTTTAAAAAAGCTAAAACTAATATGAATACTTCTTTCAAATCTTGTTGCAAAGTAATATTCATATCATAAGCTATGGCTTATTAAAGTTTCAGCATTTCTTCATAGTTTGGCTTTTTGACTCCAAAATTCAAATATTCATAATTTTTGCATCACAATTTCATATCAAACTTGCGAATTTATTTTGGAAAGGTAATCGCACTAGTAATAACTTCTTTAAATTTCAATTGAAAATCATATATATACAAAAAGTCCTCTCACATCAAAGTTTCGGGATTTTTTCTTTCTTCTCACCAATACTCATACACTAATTTCTAACATACTAAAAAATCTCTCCTCCTTAATTTAGACCTTATCTAAAGTAGGAAGGTGGGGCACATCAGCCCATGCCCCTTTCTATCTTAACCCCACCATAGATGCCAAATCCCTTTTCTTTTCACACCTTTCTCATTTACTTCTAAATCCTTAGTATTTTTTATTCAAACAAATGCAAAATGTATGAGCCTTCCAAACAATCTAGATAAATATATAAAATAATTAAATTATAAAGTAAACACCACCGTAAAGTGGCCAAGTGCCCTTACGGGCATATAATAGCGTCAAATGCTTGTCTTCAGTTGCCAAGTCGTGGACTCGATTGGCTAGAGAAGCGGTCGTCTGTAGCCGCCCGCTGGTCCAGGTTCAAATCTCATCGGATTTGTCGAACGGTAATGGTGGCTCACGGCTTGGCAGCTAGTAAGGCAGGAAATTGGCCCAGCCTACCCCCTTGAATTGTGCATGTGACAAGATGGTGCAGCGCACTGGAATCTATGGCCGCTGCGCTATCACCAAACCGTGGTCCTCACTACAACCACCTCTTTTGCCACAACTATTGATTTATTGAAATCAATATAAACATAAATAAATAACAAATATCTATATGATGAAGAGATCTCCATCAGGACAGCATGGGTAAATTATTACTTTTACCTTTATTTGTAAAAAAAACTTAACTTTTCACTAGGTTTTATTCAATTGTAATTTCTTTTGTGGTTTTAAAATAATTCAAGGTCTCTACATCCAAATCTAAATTCAAACTTTTCAAATTTAACTTGTTGATGGTAAATTCCTAAAATTTATTCCATGGTGTGCGAATTGTAAATTGGGAGCAAGTTCGACAATCAATTGCTGAATTAATTAATTTTTGAGAAAATTTTGATTTGGTATCAAGTTTAGTAATTTGTTAAAGTTTAGGCATTTCAAAAAAAATTGTTATCATATGACAATCAACTAATTTTTTAGTAGAATCAAGCATTTTTTAACCCCTAAAGGACCAATTGTTCTCTTGGAGGACAAATGGATTTTGGACATGTACCTATGACCAAATCAATTTTTATAAATTTTTGAAATTTTGAGGTTAGTGGGGAATTCAAAGATGTACGTGCACTAATAATTTTTCCTTCATTCCAACATTTATTGAAGAATTTATGCATGAATTTATGAACAACAAGGAAGGGTGGGTAGTTTAGGCAGCCTCAAAAACTTCTAAAAAAATTGCATTGAAGAAAAAATGGATTTTTTTTTTTTAGATTTTTACATATGTGGAAAGCTTTGAATCATTCAATTTTAATTAATGAGTGAGAAGTTTTAGTTTGCGGGTAGGTATGGGATTCTCAAACCTCCATTCCTTTTGTCCTTTGTAAACTTTGGAGCTTTAGTTTTTTTAGTTTTTTTTTCAAGTTGCAGTAGACTAAGATTCCTTACTTTTCACCATTTGGATCAAAGTAATTCATATTTCTCAATTTTACATAAATCCTCCAATCTTGCCTAGTATATATGCAAATTTCATGGCCTTATGGTATTGCAAGATTTTACAAAGTATGATTCACACCTCCAATTCATTTGAAAATTCTATTGTATATACCTAATTTGGTCTTCTATATGGAAAAAATAAATCTTAACTTTGCATAGAGCAATATTTTTGATATTGGAGCAATCAAAGGCTTCTGAAATTTTTAGGCAACAAGGAAAAAAACTAATTGTTTCACTTCAAATGTCAATATTTCACTCTTCTACATCTAGAATAAACTGATTTTTTTCCATAAATACCTCCCATAATCTAGGGCAAGATCCTACGGTTGAATTTTCAAAAAAACTTTTTGTCCTACTTTTCTACTCATTCCCCCAAAAATGGCAGTTTTTAGTGATTTTCACAGAAAAATGGGCTTGGTCCTTTAGAGGTTAAAGCATCTTTGACTTTCCAAAATTAGGCCTTGGTATAGAGTTTGCACTAGATTGAGCCCTCCTAAAATCAGCCTTGACCTTCCAAAATTAGCTAGGCTTAATTGTAAGGAGCAAGCCCTAAAGGCGCTAATGCTACAAGATAGAAGTGGTTTGATAATGTCTTGTTGTGCTCGCTGAGGAAGAAGACCTACGCGTGGGCGACTAGGCAGGAAAGCTGATCGTGTGTTATTGCACAGGTATTGGGATCAGGCATCATTGTCGGAGCTATGGAAGAGCGGAGAACGCGGAAAGGGGCTCTCGCAGGTGCCACCAAGAATCCACAATTAGCCTGGGCCCTGGCCCATTGCATCACCCCCTCGATGCTCTTGTGAAGTTGCGCTTGGTTTGGGGTGATTGTCTCTACAAAAGCCGTTGGGTAGGTGCCCATTCTTTTGAAATCTAGCCGAAAACGCCTCCCATCAATCTAGAGCTACAGTGCTAGCAACTGCTTGTTGAGGTTCCCAAGTAGTGGCGGCATACCCTGACCACTTTACTTTGTACCACAATTGGGTTCCTTTGCCAATGCATTGGTGAAGTTCTGCCATAATCTCTTGGACTTGATATTCCTTTTGACCATTGACTTGTATTGCGGTGGGCTGAGAATCGTCAGACTTTTGGCTCAATAAAAGGTCGGAGCGCGCAAGGTGGAGTCTGTCTACATGGAATGTATTCCGAGGTCTTGGAGGAGAATTCAACTTGACCGTATGAGAGTTCATGATATCAATAACCGTGTATTTGGCGCTCTTCCAGTCTAATTTCTTGCTTGGTCAACCAATTGTTGAGAATTGCTTGCCAAAAGTCAACCATACTTTATCGCCGATGCGTAATTGACATGCTTCACATTGGTGATGATTTGATTGTTGTTCCTACTCCTATTGCGCCTCTGCCATGTTTGCTTGGGCCATCTCAAGCGCTTGCTGGAGTTTACTAACAATGGAATTGGCTTTCTCTTTTTCAAAATGCTGTCGTGTGCTGCAGTGTTGTTCTAACCTTTGGCTTATCTGCAATTGCAACAGTTCCACATTATACCCATGCTGCAAATAAAAATGGCTCATCTCGATGGAGGTAGCGTCTTGCCTTTTGATTGCTATTTGCGCCATGGAACAGAGTCTTGCCCAATTTGTTTAGTTGTATCCCACGTACGCTCATAGGTATGCCTCCATTGTGCTATTCATTCATTCAGTGGATCCGTCTGTTTGTGGCTAGAAGGCTGTGGATAGCTTTTTGGTAATTCCTAGGATTTTGCATAAACATGTCTAGAGAATACTGACGAATTGTGATCCTCTGTCAAAGATGATAGCATTGGGAACCTAATGGTACGCTACCACAAATTTGATGAAGGCCCATGTTACTATTTCCACATCAATGTTGGGTAGCGGGATAAAAACTACGTCTTTACTGAGTCGGTTTGTGACCACTAAAAGGATTGTGTTTCCCTCACTCTCAAGGAGGCCTTCAATGAAGTCCATGGAGAGCTCCTTCCATATCCTCTCAAGTATTGGTAATGGTTCAAGGAGGCCATGCAAGCCATCTCTCCAAGGTTTTGTTTGGCCACAGACGTTACAGTTTTGTAAGTATTTTCTCACGTCTGCTGACATTCAGAGCCAAAAGTAGTTCCTCATCAGCATCTTGAATGTGATTGCTTATCTTGGGTGACCTGTCGCAAGCAATGTGTGCGTGTCGTTGATGATCCAAGTTCTTAGTGGCTCGGACTTTGGTACCCACCTACGCTCACGGTAATTAAGCAGTGACCCACCTATGATCGAGCACTTTGCAACTGAGACTTTTAGCCTTAATTTGGTCGGAAAGCGTCTGTGCTTGCGTCAGATGCAAGCTCAGGCGTCTTGGTAAACTTGGTCCTGGAGTGTAGCGCTAAGCCACAACTGTTCTAGTTCATTTGGTATCCATGTTTGGTCCAAAGCAGTATTTCTTTGTCCTTGCTACGGATAGATTCTTTGATTGTGATCTTGAGGTAGTGGATTGTTTGATAATGAGCTGTGCCTTTGGTGAAGTGCAGGTGAGTCAAGCTGCATGGCAATGTCTCGTGCTGGCTTGTGCAATCCAGCAAGTATGGGCTGATTAGCCAATTCTGTCGTTAAGGCGTGATGTTGTCGGGTCTTTGATCGGGTGGACACTAGGGATGCTCATGTTCAACAGCTGAAGATCATCATCACTAGATCATTGAATCTGTCACCTTCTTAGGCTGAAGTGGTCAGCTTTAAGAGTTGTAAGTATCTGTGTTGAAGTCTAACATTGTCGTTTCCTTTTGGTAAATCTTGCTACCTTTGAGATAAGGCATCAACTCTCTCATTGAGCTTGCCCGGTTAGTATGCTATCTCCATGTTGTAGCACCCTAGTAATAGTGACCACCTCATCTAGTGCTCATTCAACATCTAAGGTTTCGTGAAATATTCTAGATTCTTATGGTCAGTGACAACAACAAACTTTTCCATTGACCTCAATTCGGCGTCCCACTTTTGTAGGCATCTTACTACCGCCAAGAGCTCCTTGTCATGGATCTTGTAGTTACACTCATGAGGGCTATTCTTGCGCGAGAAGTAAACACATGGGCGGAGATACCCTTTATTGTCATACTGGGATAGGACGCCTCCTATATCATAGCCCGAAGAATCTGTCTCTAGCACTGTCTCCCTGTCTGGATCAAATTGGGCCAAAATTGGTTCAATAATAAATTATTCTTTCAATTTGTCAAAAGCTCCTTGTTCCTCTCTAGTCCACCACCATGTTACATATCTTGTAAGGCAAGTCAATGGAGCAGCAATATCTGTATACAAACATATGAATTGGTTGTAGAAGTTCGCAAACCGTAAAAAACTTCGTACGCTTTTGACGGTGGTTGGTGCAGCCCATTCCTTGATTGCTCTTACCTTCTCTAGATCCATCCGGATACCCTTGCCTGCTTTGATGATAAATCCAAGGTTATTTGTGGTTTTCACTTCAAACTCACATTTCTTGACGTCTAGTTGTAATCCGACATTCTAGAGCTTAGTCAGAATTAGGTTGACTTTCTTGCAATGGTCTGCAAGGGACCATGAGGAGTAGATGAGCACATCATCAAGGTATGCGGAACAACACTTATCCAGATGTTTGCAAAGAGTCCAGTTGATGTAGCACTAGAAGGTACTTGGCGAGTTTGCCATGCCAAATGGTGTGACAAGCCACTCGTATAACCCAAATCTTGTTCTGAATGTAGTCTTCTGCTCGTCTCCAAGAGTCACTCTGATGCAATAGAATGCTGTAGTCATGTCTAATTAAGTGAACCATTTTGCTTTCCCAATCTGTGCCAATGTCTCATGGATAAGTGGAAGAGGATACCTATCTTTTTTTGTGATTTTGTTTAAAGCTCAATAATCTATGCAAAATTGGAGGCCCCCACATGGTTTCTTGGCAAAAAGCACTAGGGTGGCTGCCAAGGAATTGCTGACCCAAATGAAGCCCTTATCTAGCAACGAGGTCAACTCCTTTTGTAATACCAGCAACTCTCCTTGAGACATGTTATAAAGAGGCCTCCACGGCGGTTCCATCTCCTTACCATTTTCTTCTAGTAAGTCAATTTTGTGGTCGATGCTAGGCCCTTGAAGGGGAGGCAATTCGTGAGCCATGTTTGGATCAAACAAAGGCAGGTGATGGTGCCAATGTGACGGTACCTTTGCTTTTGGGTTTATGGGCAGTTTTGATTGCAAAGCTCTATTAATGTCGTTGATAGTGGCTGCAAAGATTAGCACTCCTCCGTTACCCGACTTGGCGGCGTAAGTTGTGAAAGCTGTGGCTGACATCTCACGAATGGGGCTCATCTGTTCTTGTGAGGAGGTGCCAGCATTGCATGGCTTCTTGCCCTCCTGGCTCAGTATGCGGGTCCTTGTGGAGTGGATGTACAGGGACTTCTTTGCTGGGCCAACATTACATTGCTACGATTCATCCAACCTCTTCCCAAAATCAAAATTGTGGCCAAGTGTATCCTTGTAGATATACGCGTATCCACATTTGGTATGGCTGTGGAGGTCTAATTGGAACTTGGCAACTCAACAAATGGCGGTATCCTTCCCTTCTATACCTTGAATCATCTGCAGACATATATTGATGCGCTCAAGTTTAGCTTTCTTCACAAAATGAGTGCTCACAATAGCATAACAAAAGCAACCCGTGTCTACAAGAGTATTGGCAACATCAATTTTATTGATTATAGCATGAACTGATATTGGGGGAGTAGCCATGTACGACTTCTTAAAATCGGTCCATGCTACGCCGTCTTGCAGAACATTGTGAATCAGAGCTTGGCTAGGCTCCTGTCTGTGCCTATAGATAGGAGCTATTATTTTCCCGACTCACACTCAGAGTCGCTCTCACCTCCACTATCTAGCTCTGGTGGTATCACTAGTGTAGCCTTGGCAGCGTGCATAGGGTCATCTACCTTCGATTGTGCCAAAGCGTAGGGGCAAAGACGCTGAAAGTGTCCGCTACCTCCACAACAAATGCACAACTCCTTCTCCCTTCGTTCCTCCTGCTTCTTCTCTGGAACTCACTTGGCTCTCTACTTCTTGGGTGCATCTATCGGGGCTGAATGACTAGCTCGAGTTGGCTCCTAGTCCATTGATTCTCCATTGGAAGCGGGTGCAGGTAATTGGCGATGGTGAGAGGTGCTTCCCAGCACTCGTCCTTTGCCTTTTGACAAAAGGGAAACCCGATAGTTGTAATCATTGATGCGAGTGACTTTGTTTAGAAATTGTACAAATGATAGCCTCTCAAAAACCTACACTAGGTTCAGCTATAACATTATATGGAGGCCGCGAGTAAACATGCTCCGCTTGATGTCGTCGTTGATGGTCACATTTGCCAGCATCATTTGCATGTCAAACTCCTTCCGATAGTCACGGATTGACTTCTTTCCCTGTTTCATAGATTGGAGTTTATCTAACACCCTGCTCCTTTGATGAGCATCTACAAAGCGTTCATCCATGAATCCTTGTAAGTCTGCCATTGTGACAACTTAATCGATGTCCTTCTTTGCGTTACGCCACAGCTGAACAACATGGGCAGCATTGCCTGTGAGGCGGTTGAAGGTGTACCCCACCTTTGATTGATTGATCGGGTAGTGCTAGCCATTGTTCGCAGGTTTGTCCTTCATCTAGAGACGCCACAAGGGAAACTTTGAACAACTGCCATCAAATTTGTCTGGGTTTGGATACTTATCCGTGATGCTGGATGTGGTTGTTTGAACAAGAGCTTTGTCAAGACCCAAGGGTCCCGTTTGAGTCTACAGATGGTAGACTCGGTTGGTCAATTTTGACACGGTGTTCATCAGATAAATTAACACTTTGTTATGTGTCTAATTGTGGGTGGTGGTAGACCCAGTGCTAGTGCTGCCCAGTGGATTGACAGGGCAAATCCCATTGGAAATCTGGATCCGTCAGTTAACTTCTTGGGCTACCTCCGACCCTACACATTGTGCATCTTTAGTCAGGAGGTTCAACAATATTTGCTTAAGAAGTTCCTCCCAAACGTGGTACTTGGTGCCCAAATTGAGCATCTCCATGCCTTGAGTTACCAATGACTTTGGCAATAACTTGGCATTCTTGTCCATTTTTTAACTGTTACACAATAGTTATAATACTAGTGAACAGTGCAATCGTGAGGTTAGCTTGTCAATTACTTAAACCTAGGGTAACTTTCAAGGTAGGCCACCATTCAACTTGGCTCTACTACTATCTAGAGTACCTCAAGAGAGAAACAACACTAGGCACTAACAGGCCTCTCAACTGGCAATTGCTGGCTTTTGCCAAGCACGTGCGACAACGCTCTTTCAATAATGCTAGCTACGGCCGGCAACAACTGGTACAATGAGAGCTGAGAGTAACTCAATTAAACTCTAAAGGGATCAAATTGAATGTAAGGAGCAAGCTCTAAGGGTGCTAATGCTAGAAGATAGAAGTGGTTTGATAACGTCTCGTTGTGCTCGCTGAGGAAGAAGACCTGAGCGCAGGTGGCTAGGGTAGCGAAGCTGATTGTGTGTTATCACGCAGGTATCAGGATCGGGCGTCATTGTCAGAGCTTTGGAAGAGCGAAGGGCGCGTAAAGGGGCACTCGCAAGTGTCACCAAGAATCCACAATTAGCCTGGATCCTGGCCCATTACATTAATGACTTTTACAATATTAAGCACTTCAATTTTTTGTTTCATTTGGCATTGAGCGTTTTTGAAAAATAATTTATTGTATTATTCAGCTAAAATTTGGGAAATTATTCTCTCAACCTACAAAATATCAAACCCCTAGTGTGCACATATCAATTCCCTTAAATCTTATCTCTATAATAGGCTTATTTCTATTAGTTGGGTAGTTGCAAGCAAAATATGATTTAAAAATTTGTGATTGGATGAGGGCGAAGGGGCAAAGTGATGAACATTGATTCTTTGGTGGAACCCATTAAATCTTTTTCCAATTTGAATTTGGAATTCAAATGAAAAGGGGTGAGGAGGGAGATGAAGAGTCAAATTGATTTGAATCTGAAATTGAATTTCAGCTTATATTATCCCATGGAATAATTTTTATGAGCATGGGGGTGGCTCAATAGCCTTCCGCCAGAACAGCACGTTTCCCATGGACATAACTGCCATTTAATCTTCTTGGAGCGTGTGAGCTTTGCAACTACCCAACTAATAGATTGTACTCTATTATAGAAATAAATTATAGAAATAAGATTTGTAAGATATATTGGGTGTGTAACAATAGGGAACTCATTTAAAGAGGAGTGACGTGGAAGTTTGAGCTTGTCAAATTAGGGTTTGCCCTTGTTGACGCGGAGAGAGGAGCAAGACAACAAGAGAGACAAAGAGAGAAAGAGGCATTTCCAGTGTTGGCTCAGCTTCATCAAAATTCCTGCGCCATTGTTAAGGCCCGATGCACATTTGTCAATCTCTCCAATCTCTTAAAACTGCGAAATGATCTCCGGTTTTCCAATAACCGGAGGAGTCTGTCTTGCTCTCTCTCTCTCTCTTGCGAGATTCATGCTTTGTCAATAAGAGCCCGAAATTCCTACCTTTGTTGCTGCATATTATCAATACATGTCTTTTTGTATCATTTGAGCTTGTGTTGAGACCCGGTGGTGTGCTAATTTGATCAGTAACTTGTTGTTTCTTTGGAGAATTCCTCATTGTGATGTCCACTTTCTCTTTTTATTATGTCTTGAAATGATTCTTGTGTTGAGAGCTTGTTTTGGTGTCTTACTTTGGTAAAGAGAGAGAGAGAGATCTTGCAACTTTTGAATTTGGTTATGATCCTTAGGATTTCTAAATTTCTTTGGCAATTGGTTTGTTTTTTGTATTCTTTGAGCTTGTGTATTGGGAGTTGAAACCGAGGAGTGACAATTTGATTGATGCGTCTTTTGTTATTTTGAGGTTTTTTGTTTTTGGACTGTGATGCTACTTTCTTTATTTTTTGTTGTCATCTTGAAATGGTGCTAGTTTTGGGAGCACTATGCAATTTTTTCTTTTTGAGAAATCCTAAGATTTGTCAAGTTAGTGATGCTTACTTTGGTAAAGAGAGAGAGAAAGAGAGAGATCCTGCAACTTTTGAATTTAGTTATGATCCTTAGGATTTTGAAATTTCTTTTTGCAATTGCTATGTTTCTTGTGTTCTTGCCTAATGTAACAACCTTAGCAAAGATGCTCTAAAGTCCCAATGAATCAATCTACTACTTGTTTTATGCATGTCTTTGCCATTGATTTCATGATGCAGCTAAAACAAGGTCAAACAATGGGAAGTTGAATATCCCCAAATAGTAGTGTACCTACTTGGGAAAATGGATTTTCTTTGGGTTTCTTTTTTAATATTTAGACATTTGAAATCTTGGGGGTTTTTTTTTATTGCTCAAGCAACATGCACCCTAAAATGCATGCAATCATGGAAAGAAATATAAAAAAAACAAGATCATTAAAGTGTTTATGTTTATTGGTTCATCCAATTCTTAACAATTTCTACCCTTATTTAGATAGATAAATCTACTTTTTCTTTGGCCCAATTTGCTACACATACGTTGATATCGGGCTAAGGTGGAATAGCTTAGCTCTTTTACAAATTAAGATAGAAGTAATAAGTTACCCTATATTTTGACATTGTTCAATTATATTTTAGTCCTTAGTTATAAACATAAATAAGGTTTTTGAATCCAAATGTGAATTCAAAATTCTCTAATTCAATTTCTTCATGATACACATTAAAATTCTTACATATTTTGGTTGGTGAAAAAGTTGAACTATTCAATGATGTTTGCACATTGACACATTTTTAGTTAATGAATCTAATGAAACAACTTTGTGTGATAAGTAAGTTCAAACAAAAGCCACTTTGGCAAGGTCAACCGGTTATTAGGCTTCACCAATTGTATTTTGACTTAATCCTTAGCCTAAGATTTTTACCAAAATTATGACTTTCTAATCTTGGGGCTCATAGGCCCAACTTTTCACATGGACAGGAAAAGTCAAAATAGAAGAGGGACGCTCCTATGGTTTATGCAACAAATTTCAAAGAGTTTGAGGTAACGCATGTTTTTCTTGCTTAGTTTGAGGCATGTATTTCTTGCTTAGGAAAATAAGAAACATTGGGATTGCAAATTTTTCATAATTTTGTTTGTAAATAGAAATTACTCCCTTTGTCCCAATAAAAAGCTCCAAATTATGCATAGTTCTTGTCCTATTAAAAAGCTCCCTTTTGCTAATTTCAATTGTTGAGAAAGCCTTTGTCATGTCCAATGATCTCATGGGGGCAAGTTAAGCCATTAGATAGCATTCCCCTCCTAGCAAGCTTGGCCTTGCCCATATGAGGTACCATTGTTGCTACTAATCTTTAAACATCAATAATGAGGAGCTAGCAACATGTACAAGTATGGTACTTTTTGCATGGAATTTAGGTGCCTAAATAACAACATCACAGCTAGAGATTTTGCACACATTTGGTAGATGGTATATTGATTCTAGATTGCATGTGTCATTAGTACAAAGACTAAAATAATGAGGAGCCGGCAGCCTTCACAAACTATGCACAAATATGGTACTTTTTGCATGGAATTTGGGTGTCTAAACAGCAACATAAAAACTTGAGATTTTGTAGATGTTTGATTGGTGGTATATTGATTCTAGAATGCATTTTTCACTAGCATAATGACTAGATATATAGTTAATCCCTCATGGAGAAGTTTTTTGGAGCTTTATAATGGGACAAAGGGAGTATTATGAATATTGGGAGCCAAGAAACTCTCAAGACCCATGGTCAATACATAAACTCTTGCATTTTTGCTCAACAAAGAGATAACTTTTTGCTCACTACAGCACTAGAAGCAAAAGACATATGTCATGACTTTGTTGTGAACCTAGTATTATTGTACTTGAGATTGATTAATGTTCCATTACTAGTCTTCAAATGCTCATTACAAAACTCCAAACCTCACTAGAAGAAATCTTGTCCTAAATGACTAGTTCACAATGACTGCAAATGTCCTAAACAACTCAATTTTAGTCGTTTAGGACATTTGCAGTCATTGTGAACCAGTTGTTTAGGACATGTTTTTCTTCTAGTGCCTTCACACCTTACACCTAATTCAAACCAACATGTTCACTAAATTTTTGAAATCAATCCCAACCACTAATCAAAACCCCCTACTTTACAGAGGTATGTAGTTGACAATGGGTACCTCCACCTTAGACAAAAGTAGTAAATGTGCACTATTGTCATTATGATTACTAGATTAGTGCTCCCAACACACCTTGCCTCTAAGCATCATTTTTGCATTTTCTTTGAGATTCCTTGCTCCATTTGAGCAAAACTATTGTTGTAAACTCTTACCTAGATTGAGCAAACCATGCATGGACCTACACAGATAAATAATAGCATCCTATATGATTGCTACAAATGACTAAAACATGAGTCATTTATTGCTAAATGACTGTATCATGACTAGTCTCATTTGGTCACGATTTAGTCATTCTTTAGCTGTTTAGTAGTTTTTGTCATTTGGTCATTTAGGACATTATAGTATCTCATCCTTTATGTCCTGATGGCTTTGTCTTTATTGGAGAGAAAGAAATGTTCTCCCTTTTTTGAACCCAACTGCCCCTTCTTTCTTGCGCACATTAAAATTTTCCCAATTTCCAAGGGTGCCATTATGTTTCCACTGACAAAATCAAACTATCATGTGCAATGTGTCTTGATCTCAATAGTTGCTTTATAAAATCCACATTTGTTATCAAAACGTCAAACCACATTCAGTAATGGATAAGTGACAATACAGTTTTCATTTAGTCATGTATCAGTAACGGATAAGTGACCACATAGTTTTCATTAGTCATGTATTAGTTGTTTGCTAGTTTTGAATCAAGGTGCCATGGTGTTCCAACGAGCACGTACATTCATTTTGTAGCACTCGGTTAGTCATTCTTTAGTTGTATTACACTGTTTGGATTTATGAAATAGTAAGTTATGCTAAACTGACATAGTTGTTTCCACATTCCACTTAGTTGTATTTTAGTTGTTCTTAAGTTGATTACTATTTGGTTTTGAGCGTTTAGTGTTTGGGGTAATTGCTTATTGTATAGAAATAGTGTGATTTACTTGTAATGGTAGCAGGTAGTTCTATATTAGTCACCACATAATCATCATTTTTAGTTCCAATGTTGGTGGTTTAATTATTATAAAGCAATCTCAACCGAGTCACTATAGAGTGGAGTTGAAACAAATTTGAAGTGACGACTCAGTCGTCATATAGTCACATGAAATTTGGGGTTCACAATGTAGTAACTCCTCAAATAGAATACAATCACCAACCATTCACACAAGCATACAAAATTTAGTCACAAACTAGAGTCACAAACTAGTCACACATGCAGACACCATTTAGACATAACAACGTTACAATGTAGTCTAATCACACAATTAAACTGAGGTTACTTTACAGTCACAATATAGTCATTAGAAAATTCCCTATAAAGTTCCATTACAATCACAATACAATCACAATACAATCACAATTCAGTTGCACTGCAATTAAAGAGCAGTTGCCATGCAATCACGATTTGGTCAATTCACGATTGCTATTCAGTCACAATTCAGTGCAGACTCTATATCACCATATTTGTTAATTTGGGAAAAACCATATATTTTGGGACTTTCAAATTCTTAGGTGAAAGTTTGAGGAGGTCTCCTCAAACCTAGCTCATAGAGTTTTTTTTGTACACGTAACCTCACTTGAGAGGAGGCATTTGCAAGGGAAAAAATCTTAGTGGCTTAGACTAAATATGATATCTTTGAATCTGATTTAAAGTAAGTTTTTGGGTTTGAGGTGGAGTACGGAGTAAGACACTTGTTTTTCCTAGAATAACAAATATGGTGTTCTATGTACAATTTAGATATACAATTCAAGGTTTTCAAAACCTTAAAGTGTATCCATTGTTTCTTTAGCACTCACAAACTATCCCACGCACTACTTTCTAAACCTAGTCAACATCATTTGCACATGCTTGCAATTTCAGTAATTTCATGTAAACAATGAAAGCACAATCTAAAAATGAGTTACAATGTTGTAGTGTGCAAAGCCAACAAACCTTGACAAGTGCACAAAGCAAACAAACGTGCAAAGAACATAGAGCCAACAAAACCAAAGAAGTACATGGAGTCAACAAACCTTGACAAGTGTATGGAGCCAATCGGAGAGCCGACAAACTTTGACAAGTTTGCAAAGCAAACAAACTTGTAAAAAAAGTGCGGAGCAAGCAAACCTAAGAAAAATGAGGAGCAAGCAAACTTGAGAAGAGTGCAGAGCCAACAAACCTTGACAAGTGCATAGAGTCAACAAACTCTCTAAAGAGCACAGAGCCAACAAGTCAAGTCTACAGAGCTAAACTCTAAATTTAAAGGTGGCGGCCTCATCTTCACCATACAAACTACCAACCCTAATCTCAATGAAGGGTCCAAATTGGATCTAAAACTACAACTTGATTTTTGGGATGATTGCTATTAAAACTTAGATAATATATATATTTTTTTGGCAAATTTAACATCAACGACATGTTTAAACATAAATTTGCATCAAAATGAACTATTTACATGCTAAAATTATTGTAAAGCATTAGAAACAAATATTTTTGCAAATTTTAAAGTTTTAACTTCTAATATTTGAACGTATTAAATTTTCTTTTTCAAAACAAATGATTTCTTTTTTAATTTTGTTTGACTTTTATTTTTAAAAATAACCAAAATCATAATAAAAAATATATACATATTTATGAAACATTATTTTTTAAGCTTTCAAAGAACTTTAATTGTAGCTTTTAAATTGTTAATTATTATCATAATAATCATATTAACAATAACATTAATAATAATATTGTATTGAATGTATGACTCAAATACAACTAATATACGACTAGCACATGCTTGGAGAAGATTATAGTGACCTAACTACAACTCCTGTAAAACTAAAATACAACTAAACTCCTAAACATACAGTTTAATGAGCTAACTAAACTACACCCCTTTCAAATAGTTGGTTGGAATTGGAATATGTAGAGCAAGACCTTTTTTGTTTTGAAAGCCACAATAAGTGGGTCCAAAAAGAAAATTGTACCATAAATCCCAAATTAATTTGTTCTAATTATATTCTAATAATAATAGTAGAAGAAAAAAGCCCATGAACTTCTAAGTGACAACAAATGCATGACTATGAATTGGGTTCTTCCATAGTTGTCTTAGAGTCATTATGTAGTCCTTTAACTGATGTGGTGACACATTATCTATGACCACTTTTCTTTAACTCCCATTAAACCCTAAATCCCTAAACCCTAAATCCTAGAACATTCCTTGCTCCTCGCCCATGATCCATGAAATAAGATCAAATCCTAATCAAGAAATTAATGCGATAGAAAGAACAATATTAACTCAGCAAGAGAGGCAAAACCATGTAGAAATCATTTATTAATCTTCAATTAGTCATACATAAAAATCACATGAAAGTCATTTATTAGTCATGGATTAGTCGCACAGTAGTAGGTATAGAACAAGTACCTAGCAATGTCCAACCCCTAGATTGCTTATTCCCCTAACTACTCAAATAGCCTACCTATCCTAAACCTATTTAATTACAAAAGTCATATTCTAGTAGTAGATTAGTAGTGCCATAGAATGTGCTAATCAACTAAAAAATGACTTCTTCAGTGGACTGCGTTTACATAGTCTCAAGAAAACAAGAAAGTGCTAAAAATAATGCTACTTGGCAACCTCAAAGTTTTAAGAGAAAACCGTGATAAATGTATTTCTGCATGAAAATGATGTGGAATGAAAGTTGTAACTCTTCACACTAGAAGAAAAACATGCTATAAGCAACTGTCACAAATTTTTATGACTAGGTCACAATAACTGCCTTACAACTGCACAAACAACTGCACAACAATTGCACGACTAAATTATAATTGTGTATTTGTTATGCAGCTGTTTGCGTAGTTGTAAGGCAGTTATTGTGACCTAGTCATGGAAATTTGTGGCAGTTGTTTATGGCATGTTTTTCTTCTAGTGTTAGTAGTTCATTAGTAACACCTTAGTAATACTATAAACTCATGCTTTGGGCATATGACTAAACCACAATCCCAGCTAAAAGATGTCACACACAACAACAACCTCATCCGCTTATGAATGTGAGTGTACTTACGAATTTAGGAGAATACGATTATGTAGAGAATTTAAGATGAACCATTCAAAAAAATGACTAAAGAACAACTATCTTAATGTCAGTCATCTTTTAGTCACATCATAGCCATTTTACAGTCATTTAAGACATCCACTCATAAAACAGGCGGTCATATATGATGCTGTTTTTTACCTGTAACTACAAGAGTTATGGTTGTTTTCCCCAATATGGTGACAATTTGACAAACTTGACACACAAACAAACAAGAGACCCTCCGTTTGTCGAGTAGAGTCAATTTTAAAGTTAACTTTCAAATAAAGCACTTTTTCTTTCCAATCTTGACATATTAATGTTTCATTTTATTAAAAACACCTTATTAGGTAAATTGGGAAAAAGAGTAAATTTTGGGACTTTCAAATTTTGAGGTGAAAGTTGTACATGATCACCTAAAACCTAGCTCAACATTTTTTTTTGTACACGTGCCCATACTTGAGAAGAAGAATTTGTAAGGGAAAAAATCTTAGTGGCTTAGACTGATTCTGATACCTTCAAATTTGGTTTTGGGTGACTTCTCTAGATCTAGGTGATGTACAAATTGGGACCCCCAATTTTCCCAATTTATCTAATATGGTGTTTAGTGTATCTCAATTCAATACACTTATTAGATTCTACATTTTGGATCATATTTAAAGTAGATTTTCAAATAACCTTAGTTGTTAAATAGGGTCTTATTAGACAAGATTGTCACTCATACTTGACACTTGTCATGCACAACATCAGACATCAGACAGACAGCACAACAACCAAACCCCAAAACTTGTCCAACAAGACAACTTTGAATAGTCAAGACTGATCAAACGGAGCAAGAATCCATCATTTGTGATTCTTAGTTATGGTTGTCACATTGGACTCTCCATCTGTTTGCCCGTACGCCCAAAGTGTCCAATTGAGCTCATGGTTCAATGTAATCAATTCATAGTCAATTTTTAAAAATAATTAAAAATGATTAAAAAAGTATTTTGTACATGCTGGTGACACTCTTTGAGTCTTTGTTGTCAACATGAAGTCAAAATGTGGATTTAAAACCATATGAAGTATTGAAAATGAAAACAATAATTTGATTCTTTTTACTTTAGGTCAAAAACTCTAAAGATATCCTATTAAAAAAAAGTGAGGACAGACATGTTTGTATGTGTTGTCCATTCTGTGCATCCTCTTGTGTTGTCCAATAACCAAATCTTGTCTGAAGTAACAACCATGTCCTTAGTCATGGTTGTCACATTAAATCACCCATGTATATGTTAGCTTGTTTGCCCAAAGTGCCCAATTGAACTCATGTCCATTCAACGTAACTAACTCATAGTTGACTTCAAAAACTGATAAAAATGACAAAAACAATTTATTTTGTATATGTTGGTGACGCTCATTAGTCATTATTACCTATATGAAGTCAAAACATGGATTTAAAACCATATCAAGTACTAAAATTGAAAAACAATAATTCAATTCTTCTTTTTCTAGGTCAAAATCCTAAAAAACCCCTAAGAAACTGTCGAGATAAGTATTCTATTATTATAATCTACACTATAGTTAGCTAGAGTTAAAAGAATCCCATGGACCAATAGGAACGTGATATTCATTAAAAGGGGAAAAACATGTGTACCATTTTGTCTTTCACCTAAATCTCAAATAGCCACCTTAAATTAGATTCAAAGGTATCAGATTTAGTCTGAGCCACTAAGATCTTTTCCCTCACAAATTCCTCCCAGGTGAGGCCACGTGTACCAAAAAAAATGCAGGAGCTCGAATTAAGGTGACCACCCTAATCCTGCAAAAGTCCCACTTTGTAAGTTTTTCCCTTTTTAATGAATATCGCATTTAGGAGAGAAGAACTTTTACTTTTCATCCTTTCTCCTCAGCATATATGTGGAAACTTAATTGGAATAAGATGACTTCTAAACTTCTTTCTTCTCATATACTTTGATTATATATCTTTTGTGTCCTTGTTGTGTTTTCTATTCCAAACAGAAACAAAAATGGATGGACACTATCCAACAACCAAATCTCGCCCAAAGTAACAACCATGTCCAGTTGGCCACAGTAGTCAGTAGAGACCGAAGCTGAGGCAATACTTGACCGCCTCAAGTTCCCCACGGTGAAATTCTAGCTGCAACTAATATCCACTCTCCTAGTGGGCCAGTTAAACTTGAATGGTCGCAATCCGTGAACTGGAACTTACATGAATCAGGTGGTCCATCGACAATACGGCCATTCTGGATGGCTGGTTGTATATATGAAGCGGTAGTTGAGTATAAGTAACTACATACCACGTCAATTTCGTCCTCTTTGTTCAATTGCAAGCCAATGGCACTAGCGCCACACTTTAAAAAAGGACAAATATGGTCGAATGGGACATGGAGACGGTGCATATTACCTGATCTCAAGGACTCCTCTAAAAGAGAGAAAAGATAAAAATCTCGTCCCAGAGGGATGCCATTGGGTTCGTTCAAGCTGCAATCAGTGATCCCCAACAGAGAGTACAGCTCGTTAGAAGCAACAACGACAGTCCAAGTCCCAAACGAGTGCACATAAAAACAAAAGATTGACCACAAGGCGGACGGTCTACATATAGAAACATCACGGTTGCCACTTGCCAGCATAATTAAGAGCTTTTGAGTTTCGAAATTTCTTTGCAGGAGTATACAAGAACTGTCGATAGTTCCAGTGGAGGTCGAGATGGTGTCCGAGAACGGTAACGATGGCGGCAGGACGTTACACGCAGTGATCATCCCGTTTCCTGCACAAGGCCACATGACGCCGTGCTTGCAGCTGGCGAAGAAGCTGGTGGCACTGCATGGCTTCCGCATTACTTTCGTCAATACTAGCCACATTCACGACCGCTTCCGGAAGCCCCATTCCACAGCTAACTCGGAGCCTGATGAGTAAGCACGCCCTCTGCTTTGATTCCAGAGCGTCATCACACTCATACTCTGATAGTCACTTACTAGAAACTACTACCAGAGATGCGAAAGCTTGTTGCGTTACTGTGCTGCTGTTATTGGTAAACCTGTCATTGAAAGTTTCGATCTTGGGTGATGAGATTTGGTGTACACTTGATGTGCAGCGAAGGTATTGAGTTCCTCACGGTATCAGATGGGCTTCCGGAAGACCACCCCCGCCTCCGCGACTTTACGGCCTTCTTCAACGCCTTGTTAGCTATGGGCTCCGCCTTTGAAGAGCTCTTCCTCAAACTCCTCTCGAAATCGCCAATCACATGCATCATCCGCGACGCTGTATTTGCTTCCGTGCATCACGTTGCCAAACGCCACGATATCCCCGTGGTGGTGCTCAGGGTCGCCTCCGCCATTGCACTACAATGCTGCTACACCTGCAGACCTTCATTGACACGGGGATCCTCCCAATCCCGGCCCCTCCAGATGCATCCACTCCATCCCTGGACCCCTCGACGCTGACGCTACGTCCCCCGCAGAGCGGCGCCGAAGCGGCCGCTCGCGCCGCGCCGCTCACGTGCATTCCCGGTGGCTCTCCGACCATGCGACTCGGCGATATTCCATCCTACTTTCTCACCCACGACCTGGATAATTACTACGTGAGATTCTTTCTGCAACATCTAAATCCTTTTCTTCCCGAGAGCGAGTGCGTTCTCTTCAACACCTTCTCCGACTTGGAGGCTGATATCCTGAACGCCATGAAGGGATCGTTGAACGAGAACGTGTTTGCTATTGGGCCTCTCGTGTTGGACGCCACGTCGACTGTCGATGGGGTCGTGGAAGAGGTGTCGCTGGCCGGAGTTGGAAGCGGGTTATGGCAAGAGGATCCCGTGACGCTCTCCTGGCTCGACGGCCACAAACCTAACTCCGTGCTCTTCGTGTCCTTCGGTAGTGTCACTACGGTGTCGTCGGAGCAGATGCGAGAGTTCGCCAACGGGCTCAAGAGCAGTGACGTGGCGTTTCTGTGGGTGGTTCGGCCGGATCTCATGGTGGACGCGTCCGAGAACGAGGAACACCGACTGTTCGTCTCCGAGTTCGTGAAACGGACTCGGAATCGCGCGCTTCTGGTGCCGTGGGCGCCGCAGGCTGCAGTGCTGTCGCATCCTGCCGTGGGAGCTTTTCTGACGCTCTATGGGTGGAACTCCTTCATCGAGAGCATCTCCAGCGGAGTGCCCATGCTGGGGTGGCCGCAATTCTCCGACCAGCCCGCGAACTGCCGCTACATGACGAGTGTGTGGAAAATCGGGTTGGAGCTCGAGGTGAGCCGTGCCGGCGACGGAACGGCTGTTGTGCGGATGGAGGAAATCGCTCTGAAGGTGAAGAAGATCATGAGCGACGATGAGAGCGATCTAGAGGTGGTAGAGATTCGCAGGAACTGCAAGAGCTTGCAGGTGGCCGCAAGGAAAGCCGTTTCGAAAGGGGGGTCGTCGCAAGTAGCGTTGACAGAGTTCGTGGAACTGATCACCAGCAGGAAAACGAAGGTGACTCCTTCACCAGATTCACAGACTAACTAAACAAATCTATGGTCATATTTCAGAGTTATTCTCGAACCCATCTTCTTCATTCCCACTAGAATTGAATCACAAACTTTAAACCCTCTCCGGCATCCTCATGCCCCGAAAGGATGTTGTTGTATTGTTATACGCTCTCTTGTGTTTTATATGGATGGGGTACTTGGGTAGCATATGAATTCCATTCAAATTTGGAGCTGTAAGTTTTAACCATATGACATAATATATATGCTATCATATATTTGGCATTTGTTACCAACAAGAAGTTGTAATTGAGATCTCAAACAATTCACTAGAAACGCATTGATCTATTCTCCAACTTCTATGTTGATTAGAAATGTAATAAAGGTGTGAATTCATTCCAAATACAAGAAAAATATCTCGTATTGTTTTGATTAGAGTGGCACGCTCTGCCGTTTAAAGGCCAAGTCAAAAAAATACTATGGATCACTTAGGATTTTTGGGGAAATTTTTAGCATTTATCATAAAACCATTTCTTCAAGTACTAAATGGTCCTCATATGAATACAGCAAGCACTTTTGCTAAGCAACTTTTAGGGTTAAGAATCACGGACCTCAGTCTCCACCAACGCTCTAGGCCTCTAGTATCTGCTACTCAGAAACATACATGCAAAGTTTGATAGCGTGAGTTAGGGAAATGCTCTACCATTATCAAGGATTAGTGAGTCGTGATTCGTGAGCTTGATTTGTTATTGTCAAAATACTAAATTTCACATCTGAACTTTCAATTGTTGTTGGAGAAAACTGGTTTTAGTGCGTATCACCGTGATAATTGTCTTTGTTGCAAAAACACTCAGAAATTCTAGATTTGTTTGGAGTAAGAATTTTGAATACTGGAGTACTTTGACGTTTCATAGCGCTTTGCATATTACGAAGTTTGAAGCATATGGTTTTTGAATTGACCAGTGGGAAGGGCTTTGCAAGTGATATATATTAATTTATAGTGCTCAGATTTTGCATTTGATTAAACATGAACTATCTCAAATCCATATGTAATCATGAAGAAATTGCTTTAGTTTGCAAAAAAGTGAGAAACATGTCTAAATCACAAGTCACGTAAAACTTACGGGAAAATATATGTAAAATATTGAGAAATTGCAATATACAGGAATTAGGAACACAAAAAATCCATAATTATCTGAATAGTTCATAATTAGTTAACGTGCAGTATAATTATGGTGTTCTTGAAAAAAGAATAAATCTCTTTGCTTATTAGAAAATCGATGTACAGTACTGTTAAATTAGAATAATATTGAAAATAATTGAACCAATTTAGGCATCCTCAGCCCCTCTTATAAATTGACTAACTCAACAAAGAAATAAAATATTCAATCATTGATTTGGGGAAAAACGCAAATTTGCAGAGAAAAAGGAAACAAACCTTTCATTTATTTTAGGGGCCCCTTAATATAATCTACCTTGTGTAGGTGTAAAGGTATTAGAGGAATATGCTTCCAAATTTGAGATTAAAATCCAGAATATTGGGAACTAAAAATGCTTCCCGCTATAATAACCTCAAGTGTAACAAATGAAGAACTCATGTTTTCAAAATAATGATTTAATTATTTTTTGAGAATTTTGATAAAAACAAACAAGGATTGAAACATCAACAATGCAATATACACTACAAATTTTGATTTCAGCTATCTTGATTTAGAACTCCAAATGAAAAGCTAAAATATACATCAGACCAGGAACATGGGACGCAAGAAAAGTACAAGAGTTTCTTGTACCCACCCAGTGTCTCTTATCTCAGCGTGACCTCAGCATACTAGCGTATGTATGATGACGTAAGCTGGGGTAGAGGGCGTACGTTGATGTGGGGTCAAAGTGGAAAAGCTTGTGTGTTTTTACAAACCAGGGTAATTAGGTACGAGGCTCAAATTTTGCTTGGGGTTTTAGTTGCGTTCACAATTTAGGAATGATTGACATATTTCTTCAAATGTCTACTACTATTATTAATGAGTTAGGTAGGTTTAACTTGCTAAGCTTACCTAAATCATTAATAACAATAATAGATATTTGAAGGAACATGTTAATCATTCCAAAAGTGTGAATACAATTAGAATCATGAGTAAAATTTGAGCCCCCTACCTTTGTAATAATTTGCTCCCTATTTTGTTGTTGTTCATTTATATCCTCCCGTTTAGGATTCTAAACTATAGCAAGTCCTTTTGAATCCGAACATGAATTCAAAATTCCCAAATTCAATCTCTCAATGGTAAATATTTAAATTATCACATTTTTGGTATGTGAAAAATTAGTGCTTTTCCACCCTAGCCCCACATTGATGTATGTGCAATAAGCTTAGTTGGTGTAAAGTGCATTGTTGTCCAATTGCAAATTGGCCATTGTCAATTAACCCTATTTAGGACCATTTAAGTGTAGGGTAAGGGCCTTACGCAAAGATATTCTTACATTTAAGCTAAGGAACAAGGGCAAAGCGCAAGTAACCAGTGGCACAAACGTGAGATTGTATCACTAAAAGAAAATTGCATTGGAACTCACTAAATCATGTATGGTAGTTTGTGTTGAGTTCCTAGTTTCCAATGCAAAATTTTGCAAAACAATGCAAAATTTAGCAAAATTCATACCCAAAAATTTCATTCCAACGCAAAAATTTGCATTGGAAATTAGGAACTTAACACAAACTACCCTACATGGTTTAGTAAGTTCTAACACCATTTTCTTCTAGTGTATATGCATGAGGCCCTTATCTTCCATAAGTGTTGCTTGGAAAAAACATTTTCATGTGTCTTTCCTATTGACAAGAGAGATGTTATGTAGTATGGCACTACTCCACAATTTCCAATTATGTTCATAAGTATAAGGCAACCAAAAATGCAAAGGATTTTTTTCAAGCAACTTTTACAACTAAGTACCCAAAATTTGAACAATGGATGAATGAAATTATGTTGCATGCATACAATTTTTTTGTTATTTTATCCATTAATATAGTGATAAACAACTATGTTGATCTTTGATATTTTGTATGGTGTAGATTTTTGAAGTTTTCTTTGTAACTATTTTAAAGTCCAAATCATGCAACAGCAAGCGTCAAAATCAAGGAGTAGGAGGAAAGTTAGAATTTTATTCAAAATCAATCATTATTATAGCATAAAGAGAGTTGCATATTCCTCCAAATGATCAAACAATGAATCATGAGGTGACTTTGCAAAAATAAGGCAATCTAATTGTTAATGCAACCTAAATGCACTATTTGATAAAGTTTTTATTTTGACATTGTCAAACAATATCAAGTCCAATATCTCTAGTAGTGTGTTTTCCATTAATATGATATTTAGTTAGATGACTTTAGATTGCTAGCATACGGCCTCATGGAATATTACTGATGTTGGAGTGTTTAAATGCTTCCCTTCACTTGTGTTTGCATTTCAAAGAATTAGAGAACTTGTTGGAGAGCATTGTACATTTCCCTCACTAGGAGTGCCTGTCATGTAACCATTTGCTTGCCACTACAACTGCAATCACAAGAGCGGCAGAGAAAGATGGTCGTACTAGTTAAATGGGTGAAGTCGCTAGAGATTGGCACCTCATAAATCACCTCAGCCATTGCTTAGATTCACGCATTGGACCAGGGTTTTTTTTGGGCAACTTAAGGCCCAATTGCCTAAAAAAAAAAAAAAAAAAAAGTGAGCTTCAAGCCTACAGAGAAAAAAGGGAAAAAAATTCAAAACGCCAAGTTGCAATAATGAAAATTGTATTGTAGTCTAGGCTTTCATATAATTCTTATCAAACTAAGAATTGATGCCATCATTTTATGATAAGACAAATCCAAAAGCATCGTTAAAAAAGTTGATTATGTCATCATTCTCCATAATTTCATTATTAACCCCTAAAGGACCAGACCCCCATTTTTAGAAACATAACGATTTTGGGCAGGTACCTGTGATTGGAGCTTTTCATATTATAGGCTTAAATTTGAATAGAATGTGGGGACAAGGTTTATCTTTCATGTGCACTACTAAGTTTCATGACATTTGGAATTATGAGTAAAAAGTTCTGGCCAAATATGTTATTTTTATTTTTGTTAGGCAGCTTGGGCAGATTTTTTTAAATCAATTTTTTCAAAAACAAAAATTTTAAATGGGTTTAGGAGATTTATGTGAATGTGGGAAGCTTTGAATCATTCCATTTTTGATCAACGAGATGAAAGTTATGAGGATTTTCTATTTGCAGGCAGTTATGGATTCTCCATTCCAAAATAAACTTTGAAGGTTTTTATTTTACTAAATTTTTAATATTTTGGAAAAAAAAAAAAAAAAAAAAAAACCCAAAGGATGAATGCTGTTTATGACAACATTATGACCATTGGGATTGGCATTTTTCATTTCCCTAATTAAATTCTTAAAAATTTAGTGTTTTGAATCATTCACTACTTCTTTTTACTTACTAATTTTTTTCCATATGTTGTACAACTCCAAATGATTTGAAACTTTTTTGACATGTACTTTACTTAGGTGGAGTAAGGAATTTAGAGAAGCACCACCCACATGGCCTTTTTTCCTTAGGAATTTCACATTCTGAAGGGTAGCTGCCCAATTTTTCACAAGACGTTTTTGAATATTCAAACCATTCTAACTTCCAATTCCCGAGGTGGAAAACTTTGAAATTTTTTCCACGTCTTCTAAAACTATCCTTCTACAAGATCCTACGGTCACATATGCATAAAAATGTTTTTGTTTTCAAATTTAGTTGATGCTCTAAAAATGACAATTTTGAAGAGTTTTTGCTGAAAACTTTGCTTGGTCCTTTAGGGGTTAATAACCCCTATGCTGCAAAAATCCATGTTTTGGACCTACCTTCAACTCTAACCAACAATAGGGATGGAGCTAGCAAGCTACAACCCATTTTCAAAGAATGCCACACAGGCATTGATTAGAAAACCGAAAAAAAACAAAAAACAAAAAAAAAAAAAAAACCTCCACTAGAGTGTCACAATTTTGGAGCTATGAAACAAACAATTCATATGACCATTAACCCTTTAGAGACCATTGAACCATATTTTGGTTCAGCACAGTGGTTTTTGGCATATAGAGTAAAATCGCTCAACAATTTGGAAATTGGTCTTTAAGAAGACTTGTGATCAGAAGAATTTTGCATCCAACTAAAAAAACAACAATGGAATTGGGTATGTGAGTTCATAAATAATGGTGTTTATACGACATAGCCTCAAAATACGTATTCATATTTGGTCAAAGATGGATCAAAGCAACAACACAATACGTCAAACATCCAAGAAGAATGCCAAATTCAATTATGCCGTCCTAAAAAATTTTAGATTGATCAAGAAATACACTTGTATTGGTTTCCTATACGGTAGCAGTATAATTGTAGTATTTGAAAATCTATTGAAATGATGCTATCATTTCATCTTAAAACAAAATTGTCCTACAGTTAAGGCCAATTTTTTATTGTTTTCACCAATTGGATTTTCCATAGCATTTATCAAGTTTCTTGTAAAAGTATTTTTGGGTAGCAAAGAAAGTGGGATTTTTTATCCTTTTTGTCCACTTAGCTACACCTTGTGATTGCTATTTTTATCCATTTTGTGTGAAACTAGTCTTATTGGAAAGGTGGGAAACCTAGCATTCTAGAAATATAAGGCTCTTCTCAAGCAAAGCTTGTATGAAGCAGTAAGATCCAAAACCACACATGCATGAAAATTAGAGAATTCCCACCTATAACACACTCAATCATTATAATATTTCATCTCCAACGGTAGATCTAATTGATAGTTTGATGCATTACAGTAAACAAGGTCTACTTCTCATTTGTACAATTGGATTATTGAAATTGGGTCCATAATTGATTCAAACGCACATCCAAGTTTACCAACCCAGTTTCTAATGGATTTTGTGAAAATGTGTGTGGTTTTTAAAGGGTTAACAAGCTCCAAAGGTTTGTCTTGCTCTGTCCCACTCTGTCCTATTTTGTCTCTACAACAGTGGCTGCACTCAAGCTTCCTCACGGCATCCCCAATGCAGCTATAAGAGAGGCAGGCAAAAGCTTGTGCAATGGTTTAAACCAGACTTGAGCAAAAACATAGGCTCCAATGCAACAGGTTAACCGTATTGCATTTTTCAAGGCTCCCCATATAAGAGCCCCTCCCTTGCAAATTTTCACTATTTGGAGAGCCCTGCATACCACTCCAACTCTAACACTGATGCAATTTAAGGGAATTTCAGATACTTCTAACATGAATCGCCACACATAAGCACTTAAAAAAAACATAAACTATTAAAAACTCATGTTTAGTGTGTATTAGATCTTATTTACATTGAGGCTACTAGACTGAGGAAATGGCTCTACTTTAGATCTGACTCCAAGTCAGACACGCTCTGACACATTTTTGTGGCTAATATTGCGACTGAATTGGGGATGCCCTCAAACTCTGTCCCAGTAGTAGTGGCTCTATTTGTAAACCCCTAAAGGACCAAAGAGCCAATATGGTCAAAGGGGTTGCTTGGAGGTGTGAAAGTACACAAAAGAGGCAATTTTAGCTCAAATTTTGGTCTGCCACTCAAGTCCAAATGGAGTTGTTAGTTCAAGAAAAAAATTTGATCGGCTTGTTGTTCCTTGAAGCGCCTCCTTTGCTCTAGATTCTACATGGAATATGGAAATATTCTATTTTTCAACAATTAGGAAAAGAATGTGTTTTGGCAAACAAAGCAAGCGGCTTAGAGAGCAGATGGGATGGATGCTCTCATGTCTTGTATTGTACAAGGGAGAAGTTTGGTGATGAGTCACTTTTTTTTCTTGATTTGGGCAAGGTTTTTATAGCTCTCAAGGAACTAGTGGAATCTAGCTACTTTGAGTGACCATATCTTTTGGAGTTTTTATCCATTTGTGAAGATTTTTTTTCCATCAAGTATAACAAGACACAATCTCATGGGATCAACCATTAGGTAAATTTTTTTTTTGAGAAAATATTATATGAAAATCCAAAATCTATATTTTGAATTGTTGCCCAAATTGGAAAACATGAAATTCTCAATGATGGGGATTTTGTAGATTTACTTTGGATTTGAAATCAAATTGGTCTAAAACATTTAATTTATAGTTGGGTATAAAATGACCGATTTGGATTATGTGATTACTTGTTCAACTTTCCAAAAACTCAAAGAATGTGTTGAAAGTTTCATGTTGGAGGTATGCTGAATTTTCTTAGCAAGACGCTTAGGGGTTAAGTATGCAATCAAACTTCCTAAGGCTAGCTTCTATCGATGCAAAGCTTCCTCCCCTACGCTCCAGAGCCAACAAAGAATTTCACCTGAAAATGTGATTCTCTGTGCAGCAAAGTTACCAACTAGTCAATAATTTCACAAGAGCGCTACAATCACGAAATCTATATATTCTATACACGGCTAGCTTGCTATCGTCAACAAGGAACATAATACCTTGCTTAGTCGTACTACAGGGAAATCATAGCCAACCTCATATTCAATACAGTAGCAGATTTCAGTGATATAGGCGGAGTCGAACCTATACTCAACATCAGACCCTATACATAGAAACGTGGGAGCTTCAGTATCACATTTCTAAGTGATCCAGTAATTGGAATGACAAGAAATATGCATGTTTGCATAAGATACATGGATATATTTGTTAATTGACAGCGGAAAATTTTCAAGAAAAATGACATTTCTCCGAGTAGGAAATGTCTTTTTGGAACCTTAGATTTACATCAGTCTTAGCCGTGAACTGTACACATCAACATCACAATTTTGGCTCTTTGCAAGACCGCATTTTAAGAAATACAACCATATATGCAAATTGATCGAGTCAGAACTGTCACCTGCAAGCACGAGATTTAGCGTGTGACTCACCCAGTCTCTTAATAAATCGAAGTCACTGTCCTTCCAGAGCAGTCACTTCTGTTATCTCTGATCCCTGCATCACATCGAGTCAGTAACAAAGTTAAGTACAGAACGAAAGTGCGGCACACGTTATTTGATACTGACTCACAGCACCAGTCACAAGTTGTTGATGTGCATCATTAACATTATGCAGCAGTGGAGCTGGGTGTCATCTGAGCGGTACGCAAAGAAAATATTTTACAACTGTCTCTTCACAACAAATGTCACTCTGAACCTTTGTAAGTAAGGTAGTGTGCTCTAATTCAGTGCGGTGCTCTAAAACGGTGCACTTCTAGGAATAGTTGACATTGTTCCTTCAAATATCTATTACTGACACTAATGAGTTAGGTGGGCTTAAGCCCACCTAGCTCATCAGTGTCAGTAATAGATATTTGAAGAAATAATGTCAACCATTTCTACAAGTGCATTGTTTTAGAGACAGAACCGCACCGAATTAGAGCACGCTACCTTATAAACCAAAAACCTACATGTCTTGCTTACAGGGTTCCAATAAAAAGGCATCCCATTTGCAGCAAGGGTGAAGAATGCTATGGCCATCGGAATGAAAAGGCTCTGGGCTGAGAGAACCTGAGAAAGTTATGGAGTGCTCTCCGGGAGCAAGCCTTAGAGCAAGCATTGTATGCAGCTCGCACCGCACATTCTAACTCGAGCGGCTTCCGGCCATTCCATACTGCACGATTTACAACTAATCACAACATGAAAGACTGTAGTTACTACCTACCAACACGAAGTGCATCATCAAAAGTTTAACTTACCTTTATCTTATTCCTAATATACAAACTTAAGTTGATTGCAAGTATAACAAAAGGCATAGGCTCGCAATATGACGTGGTCTCTCAAAACAAATTGTTTAAAGTTCTAGCTTCGGCAAAATACCAGTGATTGACACACTATAATTATTCACAAAGCAGATATGACGAGAAAATTCTAGAGTTGTGTTCGGTAGAACTTCACAAAGTCGTTATCCACAGTCCGCACCCTTCAAGTCCTTTGAAAACCATCCAGAGTGTGTTCCATCGTCAGTTGTCAGGAGATGGTTAATCTCCAGAAGTTCTGGTTGTGAAAAACTCTTCCACAAGTACAGCACATCCCAGTTATTTACACTGATTTGGAAGAGATGCATTTGTGTCAAGGTCTCGGTTTAACACATTGCCCACGAAACCATAAGCTAGTAATGGAGACTTAACGAAGCACAGAAAATGTATTAACCAGTATGCAATACAAAATCCTAAACTACCTTCAAACAAGTGAAGTATAGACATGTAAAAGTATCACTAAAGAGATCCCTACTTACAACCCAGAGTGACATGTTCCCTGCGAAGAAGTAGAGCTGAAGAGCCACCTGAACAAGTGTGATGGAACCGAGAAAAACTTCTGGAAAAGCGACTGGTTCGCTGGTTTGTGGACCACATGCATAGTGCAAAGTGACTCATAACTCAGCTTCATATGTGGTAGAACCACCCGTTCCTGTTCAAAAAAAACAATACAACAATCGCCAAAGGTCAGCATGTGAAAAGATAAGAATTACATGTAAACCATTCATTCCCGTCAATACTGAAGAGTAGCATGTCAAACAACGGATTCCTAGTAGGCTATGTAAACTATAGAAAATCGTACGAGGAGAAATGATAAACTATGCCAGTGTATCATTCCTACATGAAGAAGAACGCTAAGCAAATTCAAGCACAACTTTATAAAGAAAAATGACCTTGAAATCCTCAATCGGACAGAAGTAAGTGCCGTTACATGCCTGCAACCACAAAAGACAACCCTATTAATCATGTTGATACAGAGGTAATAATTGTCTCCAATACATACAAGAAAAAATTTAAACGCCCACCCAGAGGCATATGAAAGAGCTGCACCATACGAAACTACACGAAATACAGACATCAAAAAGGAAGAGAAGACTATGACTATTTAGCTCTAGCTTGCACCCTAAAATATGCACGGCGTATCCAAAGATGAAAGAACGAACTTCAAGATACGGCATGTTGATTCCAAGTAATGACGGAACGGAAAAGTAACTTCAAAATAGATCATTACTTACCGGCATGATCACAGGCTTTTCGTTATGTAGAGCTTGAACCAGGTATTTGGCACCAGCCGCGTTGTGCGCAGGACACTTGTGCAGAACTAAGGCCGTGTTCGCTGCAAAAGGCGCCACAAGCGCCGCACGCCACAAGCGCTTCTGGGGAGGCTTGATAGGGGCGTGCAGCGGTTCTTCATTCTGCACTTTCTGAATATCTGTAAAAGAAAAAAGCTACTGTCTTCACACACCGAAAGCTGGCGTTTCTCACCATCAACAGAACATAACTGCGAAGTCATGTACACTGGTCGTCACATAGCAAGAAATCATCCATAATACCACGGCAAACACTTACCATCGCCTTCTAGAAACAATCCAAGGAGACAACTGAATGGTATGACAGTCTCTGCATGTGCAAACCGCAATCTAGCTTTCTCCACAACCTTGTCGGACTCTGCAAAGATGGTTAACCAAGCGGGATATTAATCTCCTCAGTAAAATTCCAAGGCGAAATTGCTCTGTTGAGGCTAATGAGGTGCTTCAATCAGCTTTTCAAAATATGAAAGGCTTTGGTCAGGAATCTTACGATCGTCTGATATAGCGCGATCCATGGCCGTAACCACATCGTCCAGCAGTGGAACCCCCATTCGGTAATTAATCGTTTCTCCATAACCTTTCAGGTGAAACATTTCTAGATCATCCGCCCATTCGAGCAACTCTATCTGCACAAATCATCCCCAAAGTGCAATATATAAGTATTCACCCAGTAAGGACGACAATTACGCATTAGAATGAAAATTCGAGGTCAAGAGAGGCCAACATGGTACCAACTAAAGTATACGAATTACAGAACAATGAAGAGATCCCGTGATACACACCTCCTCATTTGAGAAAAGGCCACAAGCTTGGTCAACCACATCCAAAAGAGAAGCTTCCTGTTAAGAACCAAAAAGAATGTCAGATCGAAGATGGTGATTTGCGAACCAAACACAAAACTCGATCTGATACTAGACGAGGTCCATACTTACATTTTTGCAGAGCAACCACAGAGAAGTCACGTCATCACCGGTGAATGCCAATCCGTAGCGACCCTTCACTCCCTTTGCAACAATATCGTACGCATGGCCTTGCCTAGCAGCAACTTTAGGCTTCCGTAGCTTTTTCGATTCCTGCATGTAGCAGAACCATTACATGAATGATATCAGAGAAAATTTCATGACCTAAAAAGGTTAAGAAAATAATCAAACAAGAACATCCGGAACGTCAATAGAATGTGAGTGACTCGAAAAAAGACTCCACTTGCCGTGCTCCGTAAAACCAACATCCGAAGAGCAGACAAACATGACACACAGAAATAATCTAAATAAACATTAGATGGCAACTTCAAAGAAAACAAACCTTATAAGCCATACAAGTGTCATGAAAACGAAGGTGAGTATCATGGCCTTTAGTATCAGTGATGACAGAGAAAGCCCGTTGCTTTCCCGCTCCTAAGGTACCCTGGCCAGCGAACATCCCCATTCCAAAAGCCACCGAACTAGCTGCAGATCTACCAACCTGCAACAGAAAATACCATAAATACCCATCCTCATCAAAAATTAAGGTAGAAGACCGTGGATTGAAATGTCACCCATTTACAATGCACGTGCCTTCAAAACACATGAATTGTAAGAAACGGGATCAACTTCTAGGTTCTACAGTCAAAGATGGTTCCATGTGATACCTTAAAGATGCAATTCTTCAATAATTCATAAATTCTTCATACAAAATCCAAATAATGCATGCTTAGATGCGTTGAAGTCCTCTTGAAGATGGGGATAATACACAGAAACGCTTTTCAAATTATTAATAAGATCCGATGATGGAATACATTCAAAGAATGGAAAGCGCTCAAAACGGCTGAAAGCCATGGGAAGGGTTCCTTCTCTCATAACACGAATGGCAACACCATATTAGGTGTATTGGGAAAAACGGAGGGACCATTTGTACTCCACCTTAATCTTACATATAGTAAATGTAGGCATAGCTATAGCTCAAAGTTGGATTTTATTCAAAATTCTTGAAGGCAATCATTGAGACTTCACTATTGTACACGAAAATGCACGCTTGTTTTTGTATAATATGCTACATTGTACATAATAATAGAAATAGTGAAAATCCCAGAACGTGCTATTTTTCCCAATTTACCTAATATGGTGTTTGGCGCTTCATGAAGCAAGAAAGATAGATATGAAGCTTGGTCCTTTGCCGTACCTGAGTAGCAATTATCGGATACACATCGGGATGGTACTGCTCCGAGAAAATCTCCGGATACTTCGCCTTGTACCGTTGTGCCAAATCATAATGCTCCTCCTCGCCCTTTGGAAGAAGCTCCCCTCCTATCTGCTTGTCCGACCATGGGGACTTCCAATCGTTGATCCATGCGGGTGGTAAGATCGTGTTTTTCTTCTTTTTAGCCTGAACGGCATCCTGGGATAATACACGAAGCCTCTCCGCAAACTTCTCCAGCTCCGCAATCCGCTTTTTAGTCGGTCTTCGTGATCCATGTCTTGCCTGGAAAGCCATTCAACCAACCTAGCTCAGAACAGAATATACGAAGAAAGGGAGTCTGCCAACCACGAAAAGACGATACCTCACGCAGATGAACGATGCTTCAAAGCAGAAACTTAACATAAGGAAAGTTTTCATAAACAGTGTATGAAAAAGTATTTACCTATGTGCACATAAAGGAATGTAATTTTAAACATCTTTTGCCAATGGAACCTAACACAATTTGTTCTTCTCGTACTTTTTCAGGTTGTACTGAATTAGGTTAAATTCCTAAAGTCACAATAATGTCTTTCTCAAAACCATGCGCTAGACTATCCACATTTTGAACATCCAACTCCTCGAAGCTATTTTTGAGAAGAAGGAAACCAAGACACTTTCAGTAAATAAAATCTTACCATATAGCAATCACTATTGATTTAAGGTTGCTGCTTGGATAAACGCTGATTAAAATTGTAGCACTAAGCAAACACGAAGCTCAAACAGTCATAAACGGAAGAAGAGATTTTGAACTAACCACGAGGTTTATATGCACTGGGACGCAACCATCCGGAGTGCTCTCGACAGCCTCGTTACCATAGTTTATCCTTTTCCCAGCTGCGTAGCTGCAAAATCCATATATTTCTTAATCAACAGTCAACTGTTAAAGTCATTTAACCAAATCCTACATCATAAACCACTGCTTCTAAGTATACAACACACATTTCAACAAATTCATCATAAAACCTAAATCCTAATCGTTGAGTACAACTACAGCACACTAATACACATACTACGTCAACCTTGAGCGGATTAGTACCACTAAGAACATAAGTAACTCACGATCAAAACTCAAACTCAACACTCTTCACCTAAATTACTGGACACGCTTTTAAGCAAACGTGTTATTTCATTCAAGCAACCATCTGCAAGATTACTAATGTGCGTACATTGCGATAAACTACAACTACTAAAACAAGTTAACCTAATCCCTCAGCTCCTAATCATACAAGGAAGTAATCCACAAATTCATCGATAAAACATAAAACCTAAAACCTAATCGTAGAATACACCAACGGCATGTTAAAATGCATGTTAAGTCAAACCTCTGCAGCTTCAATTCAAAATTACAGTTTTAATAACTTCAGTTGAAAATTTCGATTCAAAATTTCGACTTAAATTTTCGATTCAGAAATCAACGTTATTGAGCTTCGATTTAACTGAAGGCAGCATGGCCTTTGTTGAAGAGACAATAAGTTAACCTAATCCCTCAGCTCCTAATCATACAAGAAAGAAAATCCACAATTCCTCGATAAAACCTAAAACCCAATCGTAGAATACACAAACATCATGTTGAAATGCGTGCTAAATCAAACCTCCGTAACTTCAATTCAAAATCTCAGTTCAAAACTTCAATTCAAAACTTTTAACTTAAAATTTCACTTCAAAATTCAATGTTATAATTGCTCTTCGATTTAACTGAAGGCACGAGCGTGGCCTTAGTTGAAGAGACGGTCTACGAGAATACTAACGATTTCTTCTACTGAAGAAAAAGGGGCGGGAATGCGCGTATGAATGAATATATCGGTGTCCTGCTGACCTGGTGGTGCTGGAGATGTGTTGCCGAACATCAAACTCGGCCGGCTGCTGCTGCTGCTCCAGAGCTGATGTTACGCTCCAAAAATCTACCAGAAACAGCAAAGCGGTGAAAAAGGTTACAAAATGGATTTTATGGAGCGCCATTGTGCTTCCTCGTGCGACTCTGGCCATGCTTGCTTGCGAACAAACAAAAGAGACTGTGGAGGCAATCGTCATTGACAGAAACGCAATGGCACGGGTGATGGTTTTGATGAAGTAAGTGGGCCAATCAGGGGCCTCCGTTGGGGTGCCAGGTGGATGGGTGGAGGTTTTGACACGTTGCGATGGAGAGAGATGGTTTCGTCGCTGTGGTGGATTGTTATTGGATGCGTGAGTCGGGGGCTTGGGGGTTGCTCTTATTGAGTGTTTGTGTCATAGGGTCTAATTTTAAGTCTAATCTTATGTGGCATGTGACATGGCGGATGGGTCGTGGTTATCTCTCTAACTTGTGAGGGATATAGTTTGCACAGTTTTCAAAATATAAATGTTAAGGTATGTTCACACTTGGTGTTAAGAGTGGTATTAGTAAAGGAAAATTAGATGTATTTGGAGAATCTTTTTAGATTTTATTCATTTTTGTTAATACTTCTCGTAACATCAAGTGTGAACATATCTTTATTAGAAGGAAATAGTGAGGGGTTTAATACTTAAATGACCAAAAGGTTGTTTGCGACCAATACGATATGGGGTATTTTTCTTGTATTTGGAATGGACCCACATCTCTACTACATTTGAGATAGACCAACAAAGAAGTTGGAGAATAGATCAATGCAATTCTAGTGCGCTACTTGAGATCCCAAATTAAAATTTCTTATTGGTAGCAAATGACAATTATACATCAGTAGATGTACTATGCCCTATGGTGGTTAGCCCTTAAACGTTGGGTTGGTGATTGTGGCTTACCATGCTGACCTCATGAAAATTGCAAAAAGGGGCAATCAATGAGATTTAACTTTCCCAAATTTTCATTTAATCTTGCGATATGCAGTTTTGTAATTTTTATTAGGTCAAATAGATTAAAATAGTAGTAACATTTCCACCGTAAGTAAATTTTCTGTGACCCTTGAGTTTTTGCCAAAATTGCCCAACGTAGGGCATAGCAAACGTATTCTTTTTTTAGCGACAAGGTCAGGATGCTTTTTATGCCCTCTGGATTGACATCATAATGCCCCTTATAGACCTCAAGCTTCCTCTTAGAGTAATAATTAAGTTATTGATAACTTTTAAGTCTATCAAAAAATTTGCCGTAGAGACTCCTTTTTCATTGATTTATACTAGTCTATCTTAGATCCGAGATAGTGCCAAAAAAATGATTCAATTTAATCTATCCATGGTTGCCTTGGCAATGGCAAAGCAGATGAATCAGGTTAAAAAATAAGTACTAAAAAAAAGAAAAAAAGCAACATGAGCTTTACTCAACTATTTCCCCAATATAATTCTAGTTTGAATCCATTACACGGTCCATGTTTGTGAACCTTCTCACCATTTGGATTACCTAAAAATATGAGTGTATTTGGTGAGGTTTTTTTTTTTACCTTCCATGATGGACCATGTTTGTGATCACTTTTGAAAAAAAATCAGATGAAAAATAGTTTTTTTGTGTCCTACAAAATCTTTTTTTGTAACCAGAGGACAAAAAACAGCCGCCTTGGGGTTGAGGGGTTAAAGACCAATGCAAATGTTTTTTTGTTTGATTGATAACAAAGTATCAATCTACTAGATGTAAAAAAGCCTTTTTCATCCCGTTTTTTATAAAGTGATCAAGGAGATTTGGTCCATCATGGAAAGCAAAAAATTGAACGCACTTATATTTTTAAGTATTTCACATTGTTAGAAGATTATTAGGGGTGGTGTTAGGTCTCATGTAGCTCTTTTTGCAACCTTCAAGACGACAACATGTAATGCTTGCTTATGGAGCTTTTGACAATAGTATTAAACTATGTGGGCACTTTACCACACCAATATAGTAGGCAATTTCCATATCTACAATAGTTGTTTGCTTTTGGACACAATGACCAAGCCATTGTTTAAGGGTTAAACCTCGTGGGGAGGGGGTGACCCTTTTGTTTTGTGCTCACCCCTTGAGGATTATCTTCCTCTCTTTTGCATGAATGAGTTCTCAATCGCAAGGTTATATTTATACCTCACATTGTCATTCACTCTTGGTGTGCTAAGAGTGTCGATTGTTGGGAAGGTGGCATGTAAATCTAGAGTTTTCAAGGCAAAAACAAATTATGGTGTAAGAAGGTTAAAAAATCATTCTAGAAAGTGTTTTTACTTTTTTGTCAACTTGAACTCATTTAAAGCTTTGTACCATGGTCATGGAGCACCTAATAACTTAATTAAGTAGATAAAAGTTACATTTTAAGCATTTTTGGATGTATTTCATCCATTTCATGTAATTCTTGTAGTGAGCGTCTGAAGTCATCTAATGTTCACATTTCGGACACGTCTAGCTCCATGGAGGTTAACTTGCAATGCCTTTTGAATACAAATAAGGGGTTTCAAATCTTTGCTCATTCACGTACAAAGATTATTTTTTTCTCACACATTTTTCTTCACTTATTTTTGAAATAATAAAATTTTGATTTCTTACTATGGTCTCAAGGTTAGATCTTGTATTTTTTGTCAATGTCTCAAGCAAGAGAGCTAGTGCTTATACTTTTTGCACCTCTTAATGTGTACAAACCTTTTTGGTTTTCTTGTGAGAAAATTAGATTTTGTATGAGAGAATACTAGAGTTTGTGAGCAATAGAACACCTCAAAAAGAAGCAGAGTTTTCCATGCTTTGAAATTGTTAGTATTGGTAAATTGGAATGGGGTTTCTCTTGGGAATTAATATATGCACACCCGGAGTTTGTTGTATGTACACCCCAGGATAAATTTTAGATGCTGATCATGAGCAAGTTGAATTTGGAAAATTTGAATTCACATTTGGATTTAGAAATCTTGAATTAGTTTAGAACCACAAAAGAATATAAATTTGAACAACACCTAGTTAGAAAGTTTAGCTAAGGAGCAAACTATTACTTTTACCCTTGTTTGTAAAAAAACTAAGCTTTTCTACTAAGTGTTGTTCAATTTTATCCTCATTTGTGGTTCTAGATCTAATCAAAGTCTCTAAATCCAAATATAAATTCAAATTTTTCAAATTCAACTTATTAATGATAAAAATCTAAAATTTACCCCTCCCCTAATAACAAACCTTAGGTGTACATATGTCAATTCTCTTTTTTTTAAGGCCGATTAAATTTAAGCCCTGAGGACACAAAATATGGGGCCGTTTGAACTAAATTTTCAGTCCATATGGCCACAAGCAACTGCTATAATGAAAGTATAATGGTGACTTATGGCATAAAAGTATAACGGGATTTTCCCTCTCATTTATAACAATCTTGAGACCAAAATTATGAGTTTGTCCTTATAAGTCTTGAGAATACTAAGAGTACAATTTCAATCAGTAGAATATCTTAGCTTTTGTTGGATAATGATGATAATTAAAAGTAGATTTAAGATTTTTATTTGATTCTTGGGACACTATATACATGTATGCATATATACACATCTATGTCATAAAGAGTGGTTTGTTTCATGATATGATTGTGATGTGACTAATGATAAAATGACGTCTATGTTTGTCTGACGTGTCTATCTCATGATACACTAATGTGTCATGATATAATTCTCTATCACTACCACAAGTTTTAATAAAGAGGGGAGAAAGGAGAGAAAAGGGCGCTTAGGGGTGAAACATCACAAAGAGGAAATGGCACCCAAATGGAAGGTGAAAAGTCATAAAATTGTGAAAAATCACTAGAATTGTAAAAAGCTATTACAATTTTTCAAATCTGATATTTTAAAATATTGGATGCAAAGCATTGGGTGGCTATGCGTCACCTAAAACTTGAAATTCTTAAAGGGGGAGGGAGAAGAAAATGCATTGAAAGGGAGGATGAAAAATTGTTGGAAATTTAGTTCCTTTTATAAATTTTTGAAACTCTCTATAGCATTGGGTCACACAAAGTAGAGCTTGTTCAAGACATGTTTGTATGTACAATAGATCATTAATGTGCTAATTATGAGATATATCCATGGACCATAGGCTTTTATGTTACAAAAATGTATAATTTAAACAAGGACTCCTAGGGGCCATTGTGATAATGGTGGGTTTACAACAATTCACCTAAATTGTTGTATGGGAGACCCTATTGCTTACCCATATAAGCAACTGACTTATATTAATTTCAAATTATATTTTTGATTGACACTCATTTTTCCAAGAAAGAAAAACCCATCAATAATTTAATTTAGCTATATAATGTTTGTTGTACATTAATTTTTCAAAACCTTGAAATAATATTCTCAATACAAACAAGATTAACAGTGGATTTGTAAACTTAGCATTGCTACTCAAACTCTCTTGCTCAAACTTGATGGCAGTATTGTCCAATTCAATTGTTTGGCATAGAAATAGGTACTATGATACAATGACAAATAATAGTATGCTATGATGTTTTGAAGCTTTGAATTCCAAAGACTTTCTGCTGAATTAAATAATTCTCATACATTTTAAATTGTAAATGAGACTTTTTGAATGTTCTAATTTATTTAAATCAAAATGGGCATATTTGCTTTGGACGTTTTAAAACGATCATTCGAAAAGAAAAGAAGAGATTCAATAAAAATCTACAATTAATTTTATAAACACATTAATCCCAATCATGAAGAAAGTATCCTTTAGTTTGATTAGACTTTTTTCATCTAAAATCAACTTTTTAACGTTGTAAAATCACACTTGCCTCGGACACAACGTCATTTATTTAGAATCAAAGCAGAAGTGAGTAGGTTTTGTATATTTGCAATGCAAACTGAAATGAAGAGCATTCACATGTAAATGATTGATTCATGTAGCAATTGAAGTTGGGTGACTTGGTAGTGTAGACTGTTGAATCAAATCACTGAATACTAATAATATTAAATAGATAGGCTAATTTAGTTATTCTTAACTTTTAATGTGGATTTGGTGAAATTGGTTTTTTACATTTGCGTAGTAATCTTTAAAAACATCAAGTTGCCTATCATGAAACTCAAATTTGAATTCTCTTCGAATTATCATGAGCAACAACAAAATATAAGACAAGTTGTTATAAGATGCTATCATTTTGGTACCAAAGAACAATAAAAACATGTGTTCCAATTGAAGCATGAAAAACATAAATGATGTTTTTTTTGTGTAATATCAATTTTGAACATCTTACTGATAGCACAATGTTTTTTCATATTTAGGATTGAACGTCTTTCAATAAACAAAGCCTCCAAATCATTAAATTGTCACTAAGTTCTTCAATTTTCTTAAAACTCAATGTGCTACATAATCCATGTTTTTCGTGATAATATGCAACAACAAAAGAACCTAAAAATGCCTGAAAACCCATTTGTGAACAATTAACACAAACATTTTTGTTCACAAAGAGTCCAAGAGATGATGACATTGACCTAAATTTCATTTTCAAAGTGATTTGATTAACCTCAAATGATCATGTGAACGATAGTTTCAAGAGTTTGGATTTCAAAAGACTACTTCACTTCCAAAAAGTTTAAATACAAAAACCCGATATGATTCATGGAGACCTTTGGACACAAACCCAATGTGCAAAAACCTCAAAGATTGTATGAGCAATGTCTCAACAACTTGGATTTTCAAAAGACTACCTCTTTTTTTCTACATGAGGATAGATATTTAAATGTCATACAACTATGAAATTATTTTTGTTACAAAAATACAATTTCTAATTAAGCTTTGATGCAAGTGAAATAAAGAAGAAGCAACTTGACTTTGTAATTGAAGATGGCTTTAGCTTCTATGAACAATGTCTCAACAAATTGGATTTTTAAAGGAACACCTGTTTTTTCTACACAAGGATAAATGTTTTAACTTTACATGAAAGTTGTTGAATTTTTTATTATCACAAAAACACGGTTTCTAATCACTTTTGATGCAAATGGAATAAAGAAATAAGCAGTTTTGACTTACGATTTAGAAGATGGCTTTAGCTTCTCTCATTCCTCACTATGTTTTTGGCGTAAAATCAAGTATTAAAAATTCTTTATTTTTCGTGGACGAGACAACAATTGTTTATCCAGCAGGGCATAACTTGGTGTTTTGGAGTTTAGATCAAAAAAACCAAAGAATTATTTCAGGCACTCCAGAGACAGATGGCATCACTGCAATTGCCTTGACCCCTAATAAAAGACAAGTTGCAGTAGCTGAGAGATTTGTTCCTTTCAATGAAAGAATCCTCCGAGGAATAAGCCCATCTGAAGCCAAAGCTCAGTCTCCAACAGGTAAACAACAACTTCCTACTTTGCCACTCTTAACAAAAAATTAAAACTAAAATTAAACTCAAATTTAATCAAGCTCTGTTGTGAAGGTATGTTTATTGCCAACTACTTACTCTGCCACTCTTAACAAAAAAATAATTGAAATACAAAATTAAACTGAATCAATCTTTGTTACGAAGTTGCGTTTATTGCCGACTAACTGCTTTATTCACTCTCAAAAAAAGCTAGATTTTTTGAATTAAACTTTGTTATAGTATTGTGTTTACTGTCGACTACCTTACTTTGTCACTTTTAACAAAAGAAATCAACATTTTTGTTATAGAGTTGTGTTTCTTGATTAAAGGATATTAAAAATTAGATAGTTTTTTTTTTTGGCAAATGTAACACTTTGGCACTCCGATTTGATGATGTAATACACATATAATCTTATTGAGTTGTTCTATGAAGATGTAATGGTTTTAGGGCTTATGGATTACTCATGTACATTATGAATTTTTTTGTGTACTTTAACGTTTGGAGATCTTTCTAGGTTTTATATTTTTTTCTTGATGTTCGCATGTGTATTTGTTTGTTTTGGGTATATCTTCTCATGCTTTGCAAGTGTTCCTTAGTAAAGTAATGCATTTGACATAGAAATTCTACAATAGTTGTACAATGCTCACAATGATTTTAATTGAATAAATTAACAATCACTATCATGGACATTCATAGTAATTGTGGACCAATTGTTGTTTATGCACTTATTTCATTGGAGGATCTTCTTCAGTATGTTGCAAACCAATGCAAGTTTTAGATTATTACACATGAATTTTGGATAAATTTGGGAAAATCTATAAGTGGGTAGTTAAATTATTTGTTTAAGACATGAAATGCTTTTTTTTGTTCTACAAATTAAAACAAGAAAATAAAAAAGAGTTTCATATGTGACTATGATTTTAAGGAAAGTTGTAGATGTGAGAACCCTTGAATTTTGTTTTGATCAATAATTCAACAATTAATGAAATCATGTAGGGAATGATTCAAAATTCCCCTCAATCAGCATATATGACACTTCTACGTTGAAGAAAAAGAAGGTTTTAGGTGGAACAGATATTGGGTCTAAAGAATATGTATCCATAGCTTTTACATCGGATGCAAAGATAATTGCCGCTCAAGGTAATTCCAAGGTTCCAATACTTATTATGCATGTCATAAAAAAATTATATTTGTGAAAACATCATGTTTTAATGCATAACTTGGCAAGATTTCAGTTTTTACTTGAATGGCTAACCATATTCAACCTTATGGATGATGCATTCATTAGAAGAGAAACACAAATAATGAACTAGTTCACAAAAATTCTAAATGTCCTAAATAATTGTAATTGAGTCATTTCATAATCATTATATAGTTGTTGTGGACATTTATGGTTGTTGTGAATCAATTGTTTAGGATATGTTTTTTTAGTGATTTAATCATTCATATGCAAGAAAAAATAAATTGTTGTTTATATTAGGAAATAATCTGAACATAAAACTTGTTCTTTTATTGTAAATCAAAATGTACTTTCATTTTGTCGTAAATTGTGACAACTATTTCTTGAACTTGCCAAAACACTACTTACTATACTCATTTCATAATGTCATCTGACATTTTCATTAATTTGGTATTATTTTCTCTCCGATTTTTTTGGTTTTAGAAAGTCATTTACTGTTGAATTTTATAGTATTTGCATTGTTTTTTTATAAAGCATGGACATGAAAATCTTTTTTTTAATATTCTAATCAGGTGGAGGGCCTGAGTGGAATCTTGTGACATGGAATTTAGACAAACAAAAAGTTATTGCATCAGCTAAAGTTTCTTATCATGGAACCGAAGCTTACCAAGTTTTGTTTCTAACTCGTAATTAAAATTCATGTTTCAAACTATGTACGTATATATCTCCTCTCTATACTATAAAGAGTGGGTTGTTTCTCATGGTATAATTATCTATAACATCACAATTTCTACTAAATGGGAATGGAGAGGGAAAGGCACCCAAAGGGGGGCTGAAAAGTCATTGAAGTTTTTTTTTTTTTAAATTTCTTGAAGTTCTCTATTCTAACATAGGCAAATTTTAGTGGATAACCCTAAAGTTTGCAATAATTGTACAAATACTCCTGATTTTTCAGAAATTGTACAAATGCCCTTAGACCATAATTTTCAAGCCTTTGTTATATTGAGCATGCCTTTTTCTTCTCCCTTTGTGTGCACTCAGCTACAATATGGAAGCCACAAAGGGAGAAGGAAGTGCCATGCACAACAAAAACAAGTGCCCAAAAATTTCAATCCACATATATTTGTGTAATTTTAAGAAAAATCGAGGCATTTGTACAAATATTACAAACCAAGGGTATACACCAAATTATCCCTATAAAGTATTGAGTATCAAGCATTGGGTGTATGTCCCTCACCCAAATTTGAAATTTAAATAGGAAGGAGAAAGAGAAAAAAGATAAGAAAAGGAAGGATAAGGGTGGAAAGTCGCCTAAAAAGTCACATAAATTTAAGAGAGGCATACTAGTATGTTTAATTATATGTTTTCTTTATAGGAAAAAACATCGGAAATGTTAGATATATGAGCAATTTTTTTGATTTAATTTAATTTTGTTTCAATGTAGGTTTTATGTTGTCCACAAAACCCTGCATTAATAACAACTATAGGGGTTGGATTTGCACGGACTTTTAAAGCCACAGAAACCCAATTAAGGCCAGTTTCTACAGATGTGGGTAAAAGAGAGAATCAAATATTTGTATGTCACATGTGGCTCTCGGTGAAAAAAGAAGAGGATTCGGATAATGAAATGTCGGAAAAAGATAGCACCGAAAAGCAAAAAGATGGAACTTGTATTTATTCAGTTAATTCCGGAGAACTTCTACTTGTTGATGGGGGTCAGGTCCGTCTTACTTCAAATTCTTTTCACAAATTCGTCTTAATTTTAAATATCCACAACAAACAACCCAAATATTTTTATTTTTTATTTTTACTTTGATACTGTTATGCTGATAAAAAAAGGGGAAAATTTCATGGATACCCCTGAAGTTTGCAATAATTTCAAAAATACCTCTAGTTTTTCAGAAATTTCATAGATACCCTTGGACCAAAATTTTCAAGCATTTTTTTGTTGTGCATGTCACTTTTTTTTTTCCTTGTGCGCATGCACAACAAGAAAGAATTAATATGCACACAAAGGAAGAAGGGAAGTGACATGCACAACAAAAAAAATGCTTGAGAAATTTGGTCCAAGGGTATCTATGAAATTTCTGAAAAAGCAAGGACATCTATGAAATTATTGCAAACTTCATGGGTATCCATGAAGTTTTCCCTAAAACAAATCACATTTAGATGGGATGTATCAAACAAGAATTCAACCCTTAAAAGCCGATGCATGTGTTTTTTTTTTGAGTCCAATTGTACTACTAAAATCACAAGGTCCTCTGTAATATCACATCTAGACCTTTATAATATCACATCTCCACTTTCTCCACTTTATGTGATATCATACTACAATGACCTTTGTAGTATCACATCTCCAATCTCTATGACATTATAGAAAATCAAGAGATAGTCATAGTTGAGGTGATATTAAAGAGGGTGCACATAGTGATATTAAGGAAGTAACAATTTTATTGTTAATCTTTGCTTCACACTTCATTGTTTTTCAAAGTTTTAGGATTTTGGGGAGCTTTGGACTTTCATGATTTCACTTTTCTAATGCTTTTACCAAATGATTTGAAATATTAGTTACATTTAAGCAATTTTTTGATTTTACAAAAATTCAAGTGTTCAAACAGTCTTTGAAATTTGTCGATTTGATATAATGAAGAATGCATATCATAGCAAGCACCAACCACTAATAGATAAAACAGTTTGTTGGATGTAAGGAAGCCAGCCATTCCATTCATTTACAAAAGAAGTGATCATAGAGACATGATCCATTATGAAAGGCAAGAAATTTGCCTCATTGAATGCACTCATTTTTTTAGGTTCCCAAATTATGAGAAGATTCACAAAGACTATGTTCAGTCCCATGTTGGTCTTCTTGCAATTTCCATGAAGACAACATACAATGCTAGCTTTTGCAACTTTTCATAATAATATTTAATTGTGTAGGCACTTTGCCACATCACTATAGCCAATAATTTCCATGTTTATAAGAGCCCGTTTTTAGACACCACACAATATTAGCCTATTGTTTGAGGGTTAAACAATATATTTTGGTTTTTTTTTCATTAACTTATGTGCACCTCTACTATTATACAAAATTGCGTTTATAAAATTAAACCTAAGACAAAAGTGTTTGAAAATCAAAACTTTAGATTTCATTAGGTCCCTTTTAGCTATTGTAGGATTTACTTGTGATCTTTAGTGCAAAACCTCTTGATCTGAGTGGTTCAATAATTCTCAAATGAATATGAGACTGGTGTTTACAAAGCAATGACCAAATGGAGAAGACTGGGTGTCCAAAAACAAATCTCATATGATGGATTGATTGTGCACTTGGCTTTGATATGCCACCAAAAAGACAAAAAAATTGCCAATTTTTGTTTTTTACAAATATTTCTAAAACATCTCTTATGCTTTTTTAAATTTAAAACTTTGAGTTTAGGGGAGTAACTGTAGAAGTTCCTGAAATTTGCCAAAAACTTTGAATCTTAAAGCAAAAGCCATATTTTCTTTGCACAAGATGTTCTTGATGCAAGTGCACTTGACCAAGTGCAACATAGAGAATCACATGTTTGATTTTTTATGATATTTATATGATAGTTTTTAATCAATAAACTAACCAAGTTTTTTTTGAGTGATTCCATGATTGTGAACAAGATGAATATTTTATTTATTTGAAATACAGCATGTTAGACATATTAATGACAAATGTACTGGATGCAATAATAGATTATGGCTACTATTTCAGCGGATGAACATCAAATTGATATAGTGGAGGCTATCACACAATACTCTAAAGGATTTATCTGTGGTGAAAATATTGGAATTGTGTGTTTATATGAAAAGCAAGAATCTGGAGAATTCCATTACAAAAAGGTAATTATTTGTATTCAATATTATAAAATTGAACCCAAAATGAAATGAAGCTATTTTGTTAATTCAAATGTCTTGATTTGGACATTTTGAACAAAGTTGTGTTAATTAAGACATGTTATTTGTTGGTGTGGATCACTTGATTTGAGCCCTATTTTCTATTAATGATTACATTAGAGTGTTAAATCTAATATTATCCAAAACTTGGAGTTTTTAGTATTTGTTTTTAAATTTTTATAACACCTTTTGAAAGCGTGTGGTGTAATCATTTCTAGTAACTTGGCAAAACGTTACTTTTTTCATTGCGGGCTGTTTGTAGGAACTACTAAACTATTTTTCTAATTGGTTTTGTGTATTGAGGTTTAGATTCAAAATATAAAAATGGAGAAAAAAGGAGTGAAGGTGCAAAGCCTGGCAATATCTCCCGATGAAACTTGGTTGGTGTGTTCCATGGAAAATAATCAATTATTAGCATTTCCTTTCCAAAACCTTGACATGGTCAAACCCAATGAAGTACCAAGAGATATCATAGCCCAAGTGAGTTTTTGTTAGAATATATTCAAGCTTAACAAATTAATCACAGAATGCATGATAATACTTGTAAAACAACTTTGTGGTTTTTATTTCACTTATGCCTTTTTAAGGATGTATTTCAATTCATCTATCCATCCATTTTATATAAATCAGAGTACTCTATAACAATTTGTGTTATAAATCCTTATTTGTTTGTATGTCTCATGATATAACTCCATATTAACATCACAAGTTTTATTTGAGAGGGGAGAAGAGAGAGGAAAAAGCATCCAAAGTGGAGTTGAAAGGTGAAGAGTCATTGAATTTTTTTTTTGAATTGTTTTTTGGAAATTTAAAATTCTCAATCATAAAGCATTTAGTGTCATTATCTATCACCCAAATTTTGAAATTCAAGAGGGAAGGGAGAGGAAAAGGCAAGGAACTAGGAGGGTGGAAAGTTACAAAAAATTTGAGAGGGAAAAGGGGAAGGTAGGAAGAGGAGGCCTAAAATGAAATTGAGAGAAACACTACACAAATCGCATGTAAGGCATACTTGTTACCAAAAAAAATTAAATAAAAAATACTTATATATGAAAATCATGAATATTTTTTATATACATTGACAAGTTGGAAAATGTTGTATAATGTTAGGAATTCCATACAAATGTTGTAACGGGGTTAAGCATGTGCATGCGAAGGCCTCTTATTGCAACATCTAGTTTAGATAAAACCGTACGAATATGGAATTATGTAACTAAATCTATAGAACTTTCTGGAATATACCCTGAAGACACGCTTTCAATATCTATGCACCCAGATGGTAGACCAACTTTCCATTTTCTAAACTCTATATCTATATCTATATCTCTATCTCTATCTCTATCTCTATCTCTATCTATATAGATATATATGTATTTCAATTATATATATATTTTTCATTTGGTAAAATAACGTATGATCTTCATACAAAGGGGTGGTTCATACTATGTCTCATGTCCTGCATCTCATTAAGAAAAAAAGAATCTAGTCAATGTAAAAGTCAAAACTTGGGACTTGGCACTTCACACTACTTCCCAACTTTCACATCCCAATTCATTGCGTTTTGCTTATCTAGCCACGCTTTTTGAAACTTTTGGTGCCAAAGAAGGTGGGACTTCAATCAAGGTTTGAGTTGACCATTTTGCTAAACCCAACTTTTAATCCAAGTCCCATCAATATATATCTGCAACATTCATGACTTTCTTTAGTACTCCTTTTTGCCATTAATAATCTCACAAAGCTAGAATTGTACGCTGAGGTGGGACTTGTAGAGATGGGACATGGGATGCAATGTGAACCCCCCTTAATACTAACACAAGTAGAAGCACGGGTCATGTATACTAGGCTCTTTGACCCATTCTTGGTCTAACAACTTGTTGATGACAAGTGAGAGACCAAGGGTGGGTCTTGAAATTTGGTGTAAGCAAATTACGTTCGTAACGTTGTAAGGTAATCGGCTCTAAAAGTGACCATGTTCTATATATGCTCTTTATTTAAGAATAAGTGACATTTTCTTTCAAATATCTATTATTATCTTTGATGAGTTAGGTGGACTTAAATGATTGCTTTTAGAGCCAACTACCTTAGCATATGCATGCAAGTATTTATGTACATGTTCTTATATTTTGTATATGAGCATGTGAATATTTTGTTTATTACTATTTTGTTGAACAAAAAATACAAAACATATATGATATATCACAAAATGAATAGCTTATTTACAAAAACAAATTTGGTGAAGGCCTTCAGATAATTGTGGGTTTTGTGGACAAGCTCCGTTTAATGAATCTCCTTCTAGATGACATCAAAATCATCAAAGAATTTAATGTAAAAGGCTGTAATGAATGCTCTTTCAGCACAGGAGGACAGTATTTTGCAGCAGTCCATAGTAATGCTGTGCATGTTTTTGAAACTTATACATGTGCGAATATTGGAAATTTACGTGCTCATAGTGGAAAAGTGTGCATTACTTATTGAAATCCATATTTATTAACTCTCTTTTCATTAAATTCTTTCTATGAAAAAGAAGAAGTCTATACACGTATACATATATGTATGAATGTAATTAACAACCAATTATCTAAGGATGTCAAAGTACTATTAGAAAAAAAAACTTGAATAAACACTATTTTGTTGATGTCTTCACTTGGAAATTTTGAACATAATTGTGTTAATTAGAACATATTTTTGTTTATTAGGACAACTTGATTGGGCCTTGTTTTACTAGTGAAGTACTATTTTTTAATAAAGCCTAGTAAATTACATTTGCAATTATATTTTTTAGCATTGGTTGAATTCTTCATTTATGGAATGTAAAAGCGTTTAATGGATTGCTAAGAAGTCCAACAACTCTAGTACCCAAGTTATTTTAATTAGTGCAAGACTTCAAATAGTGCAAGAACCCTTTGCAGTAATTTGGATGATTCTTTTTTGCCTAATCAATACAAACATGTGGCATGCTCATGTTCTCCAAGCAAGGCTTTTGTCACAACCTTTTGCCTCTTGTCAAGTAGCACAACTTGGGAGCCAAACTTTGGTGATGCATCATCTTTCCTACACCTTTTAGTTGAGCTACGGGTTAAAAAAAACTTCCTTGAAACTTTAGCCACTAAAGTTGCACTATTTGAGACAGAATTCAAAAATACTATAACCTCCTAGTGTATTGAATCAATCTAAACTATTGTAAATTGCTTTATTGGTGTGCCTCACCAATTTACTTATGTCTTGAATGAGTGCAAGATAATGTTACTAGTGCAAGCTAAAATCTAAAATTGAGATAACTTGTGGAGTGCGTATTACAAAATTCAAAATGACTATAGGATCATTAAAACTATTACTACTTGATAAAATTCTATAACCAATTATCTAAAAATTGGGTGCATGTGTAATCACCAATAGAAAACATGCCCAATTCAAGCGGTCCTATTCAACACAAACACATCCTAATCAAACACGATTTTGTTCAAAATGTCCAAACTAAGACATCCAAATCAACAAAATAGTGTTGATAATAGTATGCTTAAGAAACTAAATACATAATTTTGTAGATTATTCAAATTACGTATAAAAAAAACCGGATTCATAACATTATTGTGATTTCTATTGTTTTTTTGTTTTCTTGTGAAGGTTCGAAGTGTATCTTGGTCCCATGACGATTGTTTTCTCTTAACTGCTGGGGTGGATGGAGCCATATATGAGTGGGAATTAAAAAGTTTAAAACGTGTACGTGAAAATGTGATAAAAGGCTGTCAATACTCCGGTGTAGTAAGTGTTAAAGATTCCCAAACATTTTTTGGAGTTGGCTCGGACCGGAAACTCAAAGAACTTGACGATGCTATGGTTGTTAAGGTAAAACACATATGCTTAATAAAAAGAAATACAATCCACAATGTAGCAGTCTCTATTATAAAGCATTAAATGTTTGTTTGTCATGGGAATTTTTATTTTTTATCTTTTATTACTAACATTAAAATTTTGAATTCTCAATTACAAAGCATCAAGTGTTAGGCATTGGTTGTTGTGTGTTGTTGAAATGTGAAAATCATAAGGGGGAATGCTACTTCATGAGTGATGATCCATGAGCCATGAGCCGTGATTGTTTTGTCAAAATAAAATTCTACCTATGATTGTGTATATAGGGTCCCATAATTGTGCATTTTAAACTATCATTGCTTGTAAAACTTGCTGGTTTTTTAGTTTTTCCAACTTTGATCTAAGAATTGGTTCCTGCTCACAAAATCTTGAATTGTCACTCATTTCTCACCATTTTATGCTTACAAAATAACGTTGTCTTGGGAAGGGAGAGTAAAAGGCATGGAGAAAGGAGGGTAAAAAGTCACTTGAGGTTAAGAGTAAGAGAGAGACTACGTGCAAGCAAGGCATTCTAGTATGAGAAATCACACTTGAAGAATTTTTTTGTTACAATGGCTAAATGACAAAGTGTTCATTACGATTTCATTGTAGCCATTGTTCAATTATTTTCCAAATATTGTGCACCCATATTTACTTTTCTAGTGAAGAATAACGTTGTTTCTCTTAAAAAACATATTGTCTCATAACAAGTGTACCAATTAAAACTCTTAAAAAGTGGTTGCTAATTGCAAACTCCCCTTTGCAAGTTCTCAAAAGCATCCAAAGGGCTTGCAATTGCAAAAAAATGAAAAACTTACAGCAAAATTAGTTGAAATGATTTTGAGTTTATTGTAGTCATAGATTCAAGATCTAGAATCTCATATTTTTATGGATGACGAAAAGATTATTTTTTCAGAAAGTTCATTTACATGCAAACACCATAAAAATTCATCAAGCACAATGACGGCTGTCATGTCTTTATATGAGATGGAAGGCCAAAACATCCTACAAGAGGGTTGGTAATTCCCAAATAATGTTTGCAAAGAATTTGCACCATACATAATTCAAAATCATTTTATGCAAATCTACCAAAAACCACGTTAAATCCTACTAGGTGGATTATCACTAAAAAGAATTAAAAATAAATAAATATCAAGTTTTACACAAGTTAATTTAAATGGGTCTTGAATATGTGTTTTTCAAGCTTATTACAAAGCTAAAAAAAATCTCTTATTCTTTATCTCATTTTTTTCTCACAATTTTTCTCTTTTTTTTCTTTTTTCCTTTTTTGTTTTCTTTTTTCTCCTCTTAGTTTTTTTACTCTCATTTTCTTTTTCCAGAGCTATACAAGTATGGTATCATTAACTCAACTTAAGCTTCCTTTTGGAAGTCGTTTATTATTTGCTGGAACTGAAAGTGGTAGTGTGCGTGCTTATCGATTTCCATTATCTGGTACTGATAGCAAATCTTAAGTCAATGAAATTTAATGAATATAATGTGGTTGCAAATGTAATAAAATAATCAAACTCATTTAAAAGAATGAAATAATTATGATGTTGCTTTCATCAGTATATATCACATATGATATGTATAACTAAATTTGGATTGTTCATGTAATTTTGAATTTTATGTGCAAAGCATAGGGAGATCCAATGTTTAGGGAGAATTGGTATTTAGTGTGTTGTCAATTGGTTCAAACTACAAAAAAGTTAACTAGATTTGAAACTACCAATTAAAAAACTAGTCAAGTTTTACCAATTTTTTTATTTCTAATACATTAATATAGAAAAATAAATGGGGAAAAATAAGTTGAAAATGAAAAATGCCAAATTTTAGATGGTGATGTCAAAATTTCTATCTAAGCATTGAGGAGAACTTTTGATGGTGAAGAACATCAGATCTCCAAATGTTATGCATATGGGTTATCACAGTTGGACTTTGATCATCCAAAATTAATTAAATATGTCATTGACATTAATGACCACAATAATAAAATCATAGCAACCTCTCTAATATCACACTTGACAAATATAATATCACATCTTTAGTCTCTCTGACATTATAGAAAATGAGGAGATAGCTATTGAAACTGAGGTGATATTAGAGAGCGTGCACATAGGGGTATTAAAGAGGTTGTAGTTTTATTGCTTCACTTTGTTTCAGACTTCATTGCTTTTCAAAATTTTGTGATTTTGAGAAATTCTATATTTTCATGATCTCACTTTTCTATTGCTATTACTAGATGATTTGAAACATTTGTTACATTAAAGCAATTTGAATTTCACAACAATTATAATGGTGAATGCATAGCTTAACAAGCACTAACCAATAGTTTTTATATAAAATCCTAAATCAATAGACCATTATTGAACTTTTTTTAGGGGACTATTATGAAGTACGAGCTTGCACGGGTTCCATTACTTGCATGGCTGTTAGTGTAGATGGGTTGTTACTTGCATGTGCGGGTGAAGATGGTAGTATTGTGATGTTTGATATACGTGATAAAGAAAGAAGCCTTGTGCAAGGATCTAGAAAAGATAAAGATGTACTTGAATGGGCTCAAGAAGTGTTAATAGCCAAAAATGATATGGAAGACATGCGTCAAACTTGTTTAGACCTTGAAAATAAGGTTTTTTTTTTCTTCCTCTACTGAATTAAATTAAATTTTATTTTTATAATTAAGCATTGTTTTACAATCAAATATTGCTCAATATATGTCATATTCAATTAAATATGGGCTTACAAAGTGCATGAATAATAAGAAAAAAAAGAAATAAGCCAATGGAAGATCTCTTGTTGGAAACTTGGAATGGTTAAATATTGACAAATGTCCTAAATTTTTAGCCTAAAAACCCATAAATTCAATGATATCTTTCCTTGATTTGTCTACATGTTTGAAATATCCAAAGCTTTTGCATATTTCAACTATATTTTATAAATACATGAACAATCAATATTTAGTTAAATGTAGCATGTAAGTGTTCAATTACAAATCATTGTTCCTTTGAAATATAATTGAGTTTCTAAGATCATAATTTAGTATCTAAGATTTTATAGCTAATATTAGTAATGAGTACATGTTTTTCAAAGTTTTGATGATCTTAATTGTTTTTATAGGTTGTAGAACTTGCAACTTACTGTGAGTATCAACTTAAAGTAAAAGAACAAGAGTTTGGTGATCGTATGAAAGAAATAACAGATAATTTCCAAGCGGAAATTGATGACTACCGTATAAAAATACAAACTATTTTGCAACAAAAAGCAGAAGAGGTATTATGTATTTCTAGTAATTTATGATAAGAAAATTTATAAAGGCAATTGTAACATAATTTTGGTCAATTTTGATGTTTGACTATCAAGAATTGGTTAAAAGTTGTATGTATTTTCCTTTAGCTTAATTGTGTTTCATAATGACATGTGTAACTGAAAAAAAGTATAAAAATAGGAAAATAAAGTAGAGTAAGTTCAAATAATTACAAATCCACTAGAATAGAAATAGTTACACTTGAAAATAAAAATAATAATCCATATTAACCACTTCTTAAAATGTTGTTGTACTCATTGAGCATTTGTATTCCTTGTATTTTTTAAAGTTGTCCAGATAAGTAAGTAGAACCATTACCGTATCACCTTTCATCCAAGTTATTTATGAGTAACTTTTTTATACAATAAGTTTTGAATAAGAAGTTTGATAGTCAAACTTAGATTTTTGCAATCTCATGGTTTTAATTCTAATCAAGTCTATTCTTTTAACAACATATTAACTTTTTGGGATTATTAAGTTTTGGAGACTTGTGTTAAAACAATAAAGTGAGAGTTGTTTCTTTAGTGACAATATCTTTTGTGTGTATTTATATGCATGTGTGACAATCAAATTTGAGCAATCAACCTAATACATAATGTAATAAAAGGTAGGAACTTGAAAATGAACAAAAACAACTATTAGTTGAAGAACGCCATGCACAAGTATTACAAGATGTGGAGGGACAATTTCATAAAAAAATGATGATAGAGGTTGGAAGGTATCACCAAAATAACAAAAATGTTTTGTAGCAACTTGTGATATAGACTTAAAGTTAGTCAATACAATGTCAATACAATTTTTTTTAAATAATGAACTTGCCTATTTTAATAGCATCATATAAACCTAGTTCTTTGTTCAAATAACAAGCAATATTTTATAAGAAAAAATGATTTAATGAAGTAATAATGATCATTTGGTTGTTTTGGACATTATGCTTGAACCCTCTAAAAACTTATTATTTATTATTTTTGTTTTTGTAACAGATACCAAGCCTTGGAACAAGACAAAATAATTTCAGATGCTCATTGGCAAGATGAAATTACTGTTGCAAATCATGCTAATGAAAAAGCTTTACAGGTTTTTACTAAACTCTAAGGAACTACATAATTTACATATTGAATTAAAAAATGGAATTCTACTCTTACGATTTGAAGAAATAGTGATAAATTTCATTTATAGCTAGATTAACTAGATCAACAACCTATAAATAAACAATCAATGTACAAAGGTTTAATTTTAAAGTTTACTCGTACACTTATCATAGTAAATGATTTTTACAGTATATTAGGGATAATACTAATAAATTAAAATTTTAAAATTTTCACGTAGTGGCTTAGTTTATTTATTTGTTTTATAATATTTATGAAATTAAATGGTTATGCCATCGGATCTCTTAAATTTGTATCGTTGAAATGTGTAAGTTGGCCTAAATTAGAATATTAAGGTAGAGTACTTATGTTGTAAGCAATACACAATAACTTTTTTGTCATACTTAACAAATTTGAGTGTTTCAAGTACAAACTTTACAATTTGAACACATTAACGATAATCGATAACTTACACATTTAGTACGCTCGAAATAAAAATGGCATTTTATTATAATACAACAATAATAATACAACAATCATTTAAGATTTTGTTATTTGAAAAATTTTATTGCAAAAGATGAGTGTTTAGAATTTTTGCTATACTCCTTTTATTTAGGATCTTATTGAGGCTTATGAAGATAAACTTGACGGAGAAAAAGCAGCTTTTCAACAATTAAGAGAAGAAAAAGAGCAAGCTTATCTTGATTTTGCTGAAGTTCGTCGCCAACATGAAGAAGATCAAGATCAAGAATTAGAAGAAATTAAAACAAGGTAGTTTTGTCATTTGAATGGCATATTTGACAAATTATGGATTATCCAAACCGAGATCCAAACACTAAAAGAAAAATGCATTTTAAACAACTAATCCACAAAAATTACAAATTTTCATAATGATTATACAATAATTATTAGGTGACTCAATTGTAATTTTTTTGGACATTTATAATTGTTGTGAACTAGTCATTTAGGACAAATTTTTTTCTAATGGAAATTTAAACATAATAATTCAAAAAGATAAAGTTTGAGGGACTTGTAGAAAACATTGCATTAGAAGAAAAAATTGTCCTAAACAACTAGTCCATGACGACTGCAAATGTCCTAAATGACTATGCAATGACTCAATACAATTGTTTAAGACATTTGTAGTTGTTGAGAACCAGTTGTTTATTGCAAGATTTCTTCTACCAATTGGGAGCTCTCTCAATGTTGAAAGACATGCATAGTTCAAGACTTTGCAAAGAGTTCAAAATTAGTTAAATATGACACTTGATTCTATGATTGATAACATTGCTAAACCTACGATATTCAAAATTTTCCTTTATTTTTCTTTTAAATATTCAAACCCAATTGATAGTTTTTGAGATTCCCATTGAAAAGACCATTCAAAAATTTAGATTTTATAATGATGTGCTATTAAACTTCATTTGGTTTTTTTTAGTAGTTGCTCTTTCGCTGCTTTGCTACTTTTAAATTGCTTAGAAGGTATGATTTGGTGATTTAAAGATTGAGAATTATAGGACATCTATAAGAAATAATGAAACTCGTCTTTTGGTTTTATTAATAATAGCAAATAAATAATCCTGACTAAAAGAATAATGTTGAACACTAAAGCCATTAATATGGTTTTTCAATCATTATATTCTATCTAAAAAAATATGCTTTTAGTTCAAGATCATTTGTTTTGATTGATAACGTCTTTTTATAAAACCATAAAATTGATTTTAAAATTTGAGGATAAACTAATTGAACGTTACTCTATATATTAAACCAAGTAAACTTCACTAAGATTAATAATTTTTGACATTCTTGGATTGATTTATGTCATTAATTTTTCTATTTATTTCATTTTGTTTAACTAAACATTTGAATACAAACTCTTATAATTTCATATTTGATCAATACGGAGTTGCACGTTGTATGGAGTGTATATGGACCAATGCAATATCCAAATACACTCCATGTATAACATGCAACTCCATATTGATTAAATATAGGATTTTATGCTTTTGATCACTCAAGATTCCAATCAATCATCATAAATACTTTTTCAACCTTTTTCTAAAACTCAGTTTTAAACTTTTTTTACAATAACTTTTAAATTTGTACAACGTAGTTACGAAATTAGACTCTCATCTGAGAAAGATACTCTATTGCGCATCAAAGGAGAAAATGGTATATTGAAGAAGAAAATGATTGAGTTTGCCAAAGACATTGAAACTCAAAGAGAAGAATTGAGAATGTTATTTCAACAGAAAAAAGAATTATATGAAATTATTGCTATTTTTGAGCGTGATATGTTGTAAGTTGGTAAACCCTATGTAGATAATATTGTTTTCAAAAACACACATTTGTTTCAAAATTATCTACACTGAATCGTGCAATTAGGTTGTCCTATCCTAATAAGTTATCTCATGACTCATTGCTTGGCCACTTAGAGATACATGCAACTCTTTAGAAACAAGGATTTCACACAGTTTATGGTTTGAATGTCCCTAACTTGTATTTCTAGGATATTACTGTTGTTGCCAAGCCCTTATTGTTGTTAAATTTTTATTGCAATAATCATTAATGAAAATTGTTGTAGCCTTTATAAGTTTATAAGTATATGTATAGTGTAAAATGTCAAGAAATTAATATAGTTCAATCTGCCTACACTAATTAGTGTAGTTTTATTAACACGCAACAACAGTATTAAATCCTATAAGAAATCAATGTCTTGACCATACAATCTTTTTATTTTAGAGGCTTGAGGAAAGATATTGAAGAACGAGACGAAACCATTGGTGAAAAAGAAAAGAAAATCTACGATTTGAAACGGAAAAATCAGGCAATGAAATTTCTGATATGAAATTCTAGAAAAAAGAAATTGTTTCTTAAAAAAGTTTCAGCTAGAAAATAGAAAAAACAAAGTATTAAATTGCGATTCAAAAACGAATAAATTGCTGAACAAAACATGTTTCATGCAATTTACTAATGATATATTGTGATTAACTAGTTTAGAAAACTCACACTAATATCATTCTTGTTTATGTTGAAATTTCAGGAGTTAGAAAAGTTTAAATTTGTGTTGGACTACAAAATAAAAGATTTAAAAGAGCAAGTAGCACCTCGGGAACTTGACTTACTAGAAACAAGAGAAACGGTTAAGAAAATGGAAGTCGAATTGCAAAGGTTTTGAACTGCTTGTTTACAAAAAAATTATCAACATATGTACTTTCAGCATATTATGAATTTGACTTTTATTTGAATTGATTGTATTGTAGTGCATATGGCTATTCAATATTTTTGATTTTTTTAATGAAAACAAGTATGCTTTGTGCCATCTTCATCTCTTAGTTTCCAGTAACTTTTCACCCTACTTTCTCCTGCCTTTTCCTCTCACCCCACAATTTGAATTTCAAAATTTTGGTGACAAAAAGCAACCCAATGTGGGTTGCTTGACACCCAATGCTTTCTAATAGAGAATTTTCAAATATCTAATTTTAGTAAAAAAATTTGAGTTTTGCGTGTTAGACAATCACTATTTTGTTATAAAGAGTTAGCCGTTGGCACTTGCTATGCTACACATTCACCATTAAAAATTTACTAGGATTCTCATATGTTAGATAGAATATAAAATAATTTTTTTAGTAAATCTTCTAATTGTATCTATGTGATAATATCACAGAGGTCAAGATGTGATATTACAAAGGGCCTTGTGGTTTTAGTAGTATGATAGGCTTATTAGCATTTTAACACTTTTCATTTAGAATTGATAAACTATAATTGAGTTTATTGCTTGAGATTTTTGACTAACAGGACACATACCAAAATGGAAAAGAGGGGGTTCGAACTTGCTGAAATGAAGATGTTAGTAGCAGGGGCAAAAAATGAAGCAGTTTCTTTGCGTCAACAAGTAGCCGATAACAAAGCAATGTTGACACATTTTCAACATGATTTCTACAAATTAGCTCAAAATTCGGAGGTGCACCATGTTTTAAAATAAAACCAAACAAATTGATACTTTACTATGTGTATATATACACTAGCAGTTGGCGCTTGTTCCACTACGCATTCATCATTGGAATTTTACTTGGAATTTTATTAGGATTTTCATACTTTGGATAGAATGCAAGATAAAAATAGTGAGTCTTCAATCCATATTTATGTAATAATATCAGATAGATTGGAGATATGATATTACAAAGATCAAAGTGTGATATTACAACGGGCCTTGTGATTTTAGTAGTGTGACTAGCTATTGTCCCTGACTATGCTATGTATTCAACATTGGGATTTTATTAAGATATTTCTATGTTAGATAGAATGAATTTTTTTAATAAGTCCTCAAATTGTATCTATGTGACAATATCACATAGATTGGAGATGTGATATCACAAAGGTCATTGTGATTTTAATAGTATGATTGATATATGTGATATACATATATATATATATATATATATATATATATATATATATATATATACTACCAAGTGGGAGGATTTCCCTAAGTGCGCCCTTTCTAGAACCTTTTAGAATTTTTTGTTGTAAGTTGAAGCAACAAAGGACGCCCAAGGTATAGAACACCAAGTGCCCTCCAACCATGTCAATTTCCAAAAATTTCTAAAGCTTCTTTGTGGAAGTTGAAACAATAAGAAATGCCCCAAATACAAAACACCAAACACCTTCCAACCATGTGCTACAAATAAAAAAACCACCAAGTTGCATTACCCATATATGTCAAACTCAAGCAAAGCGAGTGCACCTATACTAGTATACATATAGTGCATGACACTCAAAACCAACAACCATTGCCTCACAAGAAATACTAGAGCATAATACATATGCCCTTTAGCTCAAAAGTAATACCGCCAACAAGAAGGTTTTAGATTTTTGAATAAAAATAAATTAACTGAGCAATAAATTGACAGCTCAACATTGAGAGTTGCTGGTTATGAACATCATGCTTTATATTTATTTATATATATATATATATATATATATATATATATATATATATATATATATTTCAAATATGTGATTTCTTCTGTAACGAATTAGACAATACTAATATACTATGAAAAACTGATATGAATGTACTTCATATTTGTAGAATACACGAGAGACAAAGGCAAACATCATGATGATGTATGATAAGTATGTAAACAATCATTTTACATTAGAAGAAATTGATAATAATATTTTGACGGAGTATGCAAGACAACGTATGTTTCTTGAAAGAAAGGTAAGAAATTTACAAAAAAAAATACTTTCTACGTAGAGTAGTTGTTGATACGTTTTATATTACCTATTGTTTAACTTTATTCAAAATAACAAACCATGTCATCTCCGATGATCATATCTCTCTATGTAGATTTATTATTAAACAATGATTATATGTAATAATTGAACGTCTATAACTTTTGAATTCCAAATAGATGATTAAATTGTACATGCATATACGATTTACAACAATAATTGTTTTTTTAAATTTTCATGTGAATTTTAATTGCAAATAAACGTTTCTAATTTACATGCATCCAAAAGCCATTGAAAAAAATGGACCAATCATGCAATTCCAGCTTTTTTAGATTATTATCAGATTTTGAACTATGCAACACATTGCAAGATCTTTGAATGTTTCTTCAAAACATCAAAATTATCACTTGGTGTGATAGCAAACACCAAAAAATCTCTTGATGGCTTAAGTACATTTAAAAAGGGAAAAGAAAAAGAAAAACTTATTCTTGAACTTTGGATTGTTTGAATTTAATCAAATATAGCATCTGTCATTTTTTATTTCTTTTTTTTAAACTATTACTATAGAATTTGAGTGAACATTACTTTGTTAATTGAGATGTCTTTATTTGAACATTTTGAGCAAATTCGTGTTAATTAGGACATGCTTGTGTTGGTTAGGACCATTTGGTTTGGATCTTATTTTTTTACCACAACAATTTTTTGAGCCTAACACATTTTACCAAATCAAGCCAGTGAATAATAAATGGAGGGACCAACCCATTTGTCCAAGTTTGTCAAATTTGTAGCCAATTTGGCTCCTCTAGCCGGAAAAATGCCTTATTTTATACTAGTGGTTTTTTTTACTTAATTTTAGTTTTGTTTTATGTTTTGTAGGTGGATGATCTTTCAAAGAAATTGTATCAACAAGGAGAAACACATAAGGAGCTTTATACCCGTACTTTGGATGAAAACAAAACACTCACAAAATTGGTTCATGAAATACGACAAGAAAATAGAGATAAAAAAGCATCTATTAAGGAAGGGGGAGGAGATAAAGAAAAGTCACCAAAAGAAGTTTCTGACGAGGCTCCCTCAAAACAAACCACATTGCAAGAAACTCCGAAGCTTAATAATGGTGACATTGAAAAACTACAATCTCATGTTAAAGATCTTGAACAACTTTTGGCTGTGCAAGCGGAACGAATCAAATACCTTGAAGATCAATTGGACAATACACAAAAAGTCCAATTACGGCCAAAATCTAGACAAGAATTGCCTCCAATGGATAGCAATTTGAAATAGATCATTGCACTCTCTTGGGCACTCACGATCCTTTCTTGGGCACTCACGGTCCTTTCATTGAAAGTTCATCATCTAATAGAATTTAAATGTGTTTTTGGGCTAACTTCACTTGGAGAGTCTTTGTTGAACAAATTAGAATCACTCACAATTGAACTCTCTCATTCATAATGATTTTTGGTCAATAATTGGAGTTAACTTTTTTAATATTAGATGGTAGCTATTAGACCATTGTATTGCAGGTTCATTTATGAAATTGTGATTATGGATTTCACTAGTATAAAATGGGTCCTAATCAACACAAACATGTTCTAATCAACATTGTTATGTTCAAAATGTCCTAATCAAGTTGTCCAAATCAACACAATAATGTTGATTAGGGTCATATTTTCTTATTGTATTTGGAAGGGAGGTTGTTAGTTTTAAAATAATAACATCAAATATTAAGTCATCAAAAGTGGTTGTTTCCCATTTTTGTTTACAAAAGTTACCATTTTGCACTAGAAGTTTTAAGTGGCTCCAAAAAAAGCAAAAAAATTCATACTCATCCACATTCAATCACAAATATCTTAAAATCTGCATGGTCATTTGGGATTTGTTTTGGGTGGTGCCATCTAGAAACCTTGAAGTTCAAGATCCTATGTTACAATTTTATTTTGATATTTACTATTGATCTTACAAGGACAGTTCAAAAACTTAAAAACTGCCTTCCTAAAATAAGAAGAGACCCTTTGGGCAATTAGGGATTAAGCCTTTAGAGCTAATCACGCAAACCAGAAACAAAGATCCCACATGTGATTTTCACAATTAGCTCCAAAGGCTTAAAAAAATACTGCCAAAATGCTAAAACTTCACTCTGATGTTCACATTTATTTCTGCTAATGATAATTGTTGTCCTTCACCACCAAAATATCAAATGGCAAATTTGTTAAGCTGGATGATACTCACAACATTGGCACTTTTTAATTGGAATATTAAATCTGTATGCACCTGAATTTTACAAATTTTACAGTGTAAGTTGCATGTTAACCCCTAACGCCCAAGCCCAGTTGTTTCTGGAAAATCACTGAAAACTGCCATTTTCAGTCATTTGATCCCAAGAACAACATTATTCCTTTCCTACAAATCTTGCATCAGACATGTGCAAGAAGTCATGTCAGAAATTTCATGAAGTTTTACCATATGGACCAAGAGATGTGTACATTTGAAGTTAGTACTAAAAAAAATCGACTTTTGCCCAAAATCTTCAAGTCAAACGCGTTGTTCATTAAATTGGGAAGAAGCGACATTTTGGGACTTTTGCATTTTATGATTTTTAAAGAGTGTTTATCGAATATTTTTTTGAAAACATAAAATCCAAAACTCCCAAAATGTCACTTATTCCCAATTGCATGAATAACATATTGATCCCTTTGATCACATTATGTGAATATTTTTTGTATTATGGATGTGGGAGAGATTTGTATAGCATGCTCTCAATCATGTTGGGCATATCTCCACAAGTTTTCATGGCCAACCAAGACTTTAAATACTCCCTTCATGGAAATGCATTACAAACATGTTCTTGAAAATCTCACTATACCAAGGTTTTTTGCAACCCAAATATTCAATGGTTGATTTTAATAAATCAAAAATTCCTATGGCAAATTGGAAGGTTTTGACTATATTGCTAGCCGCAAAAAATTTGGAAAAAAATTGAATCTCAATAGTTATTCCAACACAAAAGTTAGTGTATTTATCAAATACAACAATGAATTTATCTAGTTCATTATTGCTTTGGGTATATTCTTCATGGGTCATGCCTTCATTGGTGTTCCTTAACCCTTGAGCGCCCATGCCATTTTCCCCAAAATCAGGGTTTTTGGAGACCAACAACTTTGATGCATCGTATCTCGGTCAATTGGATGATCCACAAAAAGTGACCATTGAAAGTAGTGGAGCACCTACTTAGAAAATGGTTTGCAAATTTTGGGAACAATTCACCGTGGGAGATGGGAGATTATAACATTTGATCAAACAACATGTGATGACAAAATCTCATTTTTGGTAGGTAGTTGCTATTTGATGATTCTTACAAAATTCTATAAGCCTCGGATTCATCTCAAATTTTGTGAGCAGCAAGATTAGAGGTGAATGCACACACTTGTAAATTATTGAAGATTGCGCTTTTTTTTATGTCAAGTTTTAGGGCTTCAAATTGCTATTGCACAAAAAACAATGACCAGCACAATTAGTGATAATTGCCATAATAAGGGTCTAGAACATGCTTGAACCCTTGCCAACAACTTTTCCACTACCACAAAGCACACAGAAGGAAGCTTGCAAGGGATGTTGGCCGGTTGTAGCCTATGAAACATTGCTTGCCACCATGCCCTCTATGGTGTTTCACCCAATCAAATCTCTTGCAACACTTGTACAACATTTGACTTTCCTTGCCATTACTCCATTAGCATGGACAACTTGCATGCCTTCACAATTATAGTCTAAAGGAAGATCAAAAAAGTAAAATTAGTTCCTAAAATAAGCATTTCCAATCCCCAAAGACAGTATACTCTTGCTGGAGCGCTCAAGGGTTAAGAGAATTCAACAAAACAATGACATATCTGACTTGCCTTTTGAATACAAAAACCACATAAAACACCAATAACCTTTAAACAATAAATCCAATGACAATAAATTTTGGACTTCCACATGATTCTTGCAAAACTATAATTCAAAAATAAATTTCAAATAGTTTAATCAAAATTTCTATTTCTAATAGAACAAGATTTTCCAAAATCCATTTTGTCCCTTGTAGAGACAATGGACTTTTACGGGTTAACATACACAAAATTAATGTTCTAGTCATTGATTCCAAAAATTCACTATCTATCTAATAGTTACAATGACATGTTTGTGTTTTTTACAACAACTAACCTCCAAGAAGAATTTTCTAGGGAATTTTAAAGCTTGGCATGCCTTGTAAATACCATGCAACATTTTTTTAAGGCCCAAGCCTTCTTTAACCCCAAAAGGCTCAACTATCTCTTCAAGGGACAAATAGATTTCGGGCATGTACCTATAGCTAAACTTGTTTGTGTGATTTTTTGAAACTTTTATTGAAGGCAGGGAATTCCAAGACCTACGGGGGCATCTAATTTTTTCTTCATTATGACATTTGACAAAGAAGTTATGCAATAATTTCTACAACTTGGAGGAGGGAGGGCAATCCGGGCAGCCTAAAAACTTCTTTAAAAATGGTTTTTTTAAAAATTAAAATCTGAAATTGGTTCTTTAGGTATTTTTTATACGTGCAAAGCTTTAAATCATTTGATTTAAATAAATGAGATGAAAATTATGAGATGTTTAGATTGTAGGCAGTTACGGATCCTCTACTCTAAAATAAACTTCAAAGTCCTCTATTTTCCACAATTTTTAAAATTTTGGGAAAAAACCTACACCTAAGTAAGCAAATTGTTTATTACAACATTATAACAGTTGGGATTTGCAATTTTCATTTAAATAATTAAATTCTTAAAGATTTAGTGTTTTGACTCATTCTCTACTTCTTTTTACTTACTATTTTTTCCCATGTGTTATATAGTTCCAATTGATTTGAAAATTCTTCCACACATACCTAAGTTGGTCTTCTACATGGAAAAATAAACCTCAACTTTGTGTAGAACAATTTTTTTCATGTTATAGTGGTCAAAGGCTTCTGAAATTTTTGGATAGCATGGAAAAAAACCTTTATTTTCACTTCAAATGTAAATATCTCCCTCTTCTCCAGTGAGAATGACTTGTTTTTTCCCACAAATTCCTCTTCTAGTCTAAGGCAAGTTCTTATGGTTGGATTTGCAAAACAAATTTTATTTCCTACTTTTCTACTCATTCCCCCCAAAGTGGCAATTTTAGTGACTTTCACAGAAAAAAAGGCTTGGGCCTTTAGGGGTTAAGCAGGGCCCCTTCTTTGTAAGTGGGTGTTGATCCCAAAGAGGGTCAGCCCTTGTGGGTACAAGGTGTGGAAACTTGGGCAAAGGGAGCGGAGTGGAAGTTGCCTATCATGGGGAACTCCCAAATCTACATTCCTTTTGCCTCTTGTAAAATTTGGTGTTAAATTTTTTTCAGATGTTTAAGTATATATTTTTTAATAATTTTTATCCCAAGCTCTAGTAAGCTAAGACTCCTTGGTTTTCAACTTTTCATTGTTTTGATCAAGGTGATTTAAATTTTTAAGTTTTACATAAAGCCTCCAATTTTGCCTAGAGTATTTGCAAATTTCATGACCTTCTAGCATTCAATTTTTTTTGAAGTATGTTTTACACCTTTGATTGATCTGAAAATTCTCCAACATATATCTAACTTAGTCTTGTACATGGAGTAATTAAAACTCAACTTTAAGTAGAGCAATTTTTTTGCTATAAGAGTGGTCAAAAGCTTCAGAAGTTTTCAAGCAAACAAGGGAAAAAACTATTTTTTGTCACTTCAAATGTCAATGTCTCACTCTTCTACATCTATAATGAGCTGGATTTTTTTTCACAAGTACCTCCCATAGTCTAGAGCAAGACTGGCCTATGGTTGGATTTAAAAAAAAAAAAAAAAAAAAAAAAATCTTACTTTTTCTACTCAATCCCCCAAAAGTGGCAGTTTTCCAGTGATTTTTCACATAAAAAAGAACTTGGGCATTTAGGGGTTCAAAGATAAATAACATTCATGCTATTGGTTTAGGTTTTAGGGTTCAAGATTACGAATCTAAATTCAACGTCTTCTCTAAAACAATAGTTGATGTTCAATACTCCCTTTGTCCCATAATGATCTTCACGTTGACCTTTATTTAGTGTCCCAAAATGATCTTCTTGTTGGAGGAGGAAAGGAACTAGTGACACTTGCACATAGTTCAAAAGCATGGGCATGCTAACCAATCCTATGCCATCAAGTGAGTGGCCACTAGTGCTCTTCAAAAATGCCTCAAAAAATCAAATTTCAAGCACTTTGAAACCACACTTCAAAAACTAATTTGAAACTCAAAATCTCAAAACAATAAGAGGACATCAAACTCTATTCATTGGTCAGTTTTTTTTTGAAAAATGATTCTTTTCTAGGGTGATTGCAAGAATGACATGTCTTGCTTTCTATCCCCTTCACCTCATGCAGGTGGTTTTTGGGTCCTATCTTTTGCAGTTTTACTCATTTTGACCTAAAATTTTAGAGCAAGGTGAACATGAAAGTTATTGACATTCGGTATCTTTTTTGTTTAAAAAAAAATTATTTTACTATTTTTAAGTGGACCCCAACTGTATGTCTACCTTGGCAATTTTGGTTATTTTTTAGTACTATTTTGGATTGAAAAAAACAAATCTCATGCCACAAATCAAGGAATTTGTTCATTAGGAAGCATTAGATGGATCTGTAGATTGGTTTTACAAAACTCAAAAAACTTTGCCCTGCACATTGTCTCAAAGTGGACATCTTTTCTCCCTCCATTGGTGAAAAACAAAAACCTTCCTCCAAAAAGCACTTGCATCAATTCAAGCTAATGAAAGAGATTAAAAATGGTCATTTTTTATATTACTTTTTGAATTTTTTGAATTTTTTTAAAAAGCAAAAAGGAAATTGTTTTTTTATTGGTAATTTTTGTCCCTCTATTTTTGTGCATAACTTTTAGAATAATTTTTTTCTAATTCTGGATTTTCACAAGTATGCTATTTTAAGTGCTTTACAAATTTTCCATATTTTATTTTATTTAAAAAAAAATTATTTCAAAAACTCATAGTACTACTTAATACTACCAGTTTTAAGGGTGTTTGAGACAAAACTAACATGTCATTCTTGCAACTACCTTCTAACTTAATCTATAACATTTTGTGTAACAAGAAGATCATTTAAGATCATTTTGGGACGGTGGGAGTATCAAATTCACTGTCAATTAGATTCTTTTTTGCCAAACATGACAACCCCGTAAAACCTTAAATTTTTTGCATCATTACTTTGTACAAATAATCTTGTTGTGATTGAGCACAATGCAAAGTACTAGCTCTCTTGTCGGATTTTGAAATTGCCTTCCAACATGCATTGTATAGTTGGCTCATGTCTATATAAACTCATCATTACCCTTGTTCATCCAAGTTCCGTGGTATCATATTCAAGACAAATTCTTGGCCATTTGGCCCCCAAGATTTCCACGTTGGGAAGCTCAAGAAGACTGGGGGCGCTAAATCTTTAAAAATGAAGCTTTTTTGTAAAGAGGGTTAATTTTTTTTGTATCACCGTGATGCATTAGACCATAACACGTTATTTGTTAACTTCGGAAAATGCATACAAAGTGGGATTTTTGGTTTTTTTTTTTTTTTTCTAGAGAATGCCATATTCATTGAATTGGGAATTTGTTGACTGCTTTCCAATGAAATGAGATATATATCAACCAAAAATATGCTCTTTTTGGACAAAAAGTTTATTAACTAGGATTCAAGTGACCTCCTTAATTTGAATTAAGGTGGCAATTTTGGATTAAGGTGATGTACAAAATGATACCCATCGTTTTCCCAAATTAATGAATAACACGTTCCATGGTTTTACAACTTTAGCTTAAGGTAGTAACAACTTTAGCTTGGGGTACCAAAAAAATCTAGTGCTATAATTAGCTATTTATAAACTATTCAAAGTCTATACATGATAATCCAAAAAAAGCTTTGGTTTGCAAAACATCATGAGGCACATGCAAATTATTGAGAGATATTTAGACATATCTAGACCAAAAGATACATGCGAAACAGTAGGGTATATATCTACACCGAAAGATACATGCCAATCATTACGGAGTAGTATATGTTTGCAAAAACATGAAGACCACGGCAAACGTTTAGCGACATGAAAATCTCATAATTTGTATAATCCTTCAATACGGTTTCAAGATCAAAATTTGCACTGTAGCGCCATTTGTCTCTCAGCCAATTTCACAGGGGGCAAATTAAATTCCTTCATCTTCGGAGTGCTCAGTTCCCTACACTTACTAAGTGCACAACATATTCAAAAGCAAAGTGCTTTTGCACAACCCAACGCATCCGTCACAAATATACATAAATTATTTTAGAACCCACTATCCATTATGACCATGTGCATGACTTTGCACACTTGAAAGTCACATTAGCACACTAAAGTAAGCACACTAAGTGTGCTTTTCAATAATGTGGGAAAAACCCTATTTTGTGAATTTTTAATTTTATGTCCTTGAAAGAGTATACGATAAATACTCTTTTGAGGATGTAAAAACTCAAAAGCTGCAAAAATGGATTAGTTCCTTTTTAATGAATATTGCACTATTTCAGCAAATTGGAAAGTGAATTTTGTGCTTGCCTTATAGAATGGCCATATCCATTGAGATAACAAAATATATATTTTTTACCATATATACCACGTTTAACTAATTGTAGGCCCTCCAAGGTTCAAAATCAAAAAACAATAAAAGCATGCCAAATTGTTGAAGAAACAAAATGAATGTTTTGAAAGTTTGGGGCCCAATGAAATTGCATGGAGAAATTCCTCAAAAACTCGCTGATCTATACTGAGAGAATTTATTTCTAGAAGATATGCACGACAGAAAAAACATCTCCTCATCACCATGGCTAGAGTACAATCCAAATCTGCCTTCCTAATCCAGACTTACAATTTTAGGATAACCAACCAAACCAACCATGTCATTCACGATTCCTCCTATCCAATATTTTAAAAATCCCAAGGAAGAGATTGAATGATGACAATCTTCTTAATTTTAGAAATCGCTTCTGTTGAGCGGCTTGAGCCTTGCCTCTTGTCATTACAACAACCAAACTTTACATATAGATATAAAAGGGCATCAGTTTTTATTTCCTATTTCTCTATCTTCATACAAGTGTCACCCAAAAGTTCTTACTATCTTCAAAGAAAAGTTCTGAGTATCAGAACACTCACTACTGCGAGAACTCAGGGTGGAGAGCAACAAAGATTTCTTCTATTAAAGTTTCTAAAAAAGAAAAGGTTCTAAAAAAGAAAAGGAAAGCAATACATACCAAACAAACGGCGTTGCTAAGGGTATCATCAACGCATATGCCAATTGGGAGGGAGAATTAGCTGGTCTTGCATCTCTCCCAATCCAAGTAAATTTGCCGCCTCCTTCACCAAACAGATCCTCCCAAGTCATAATCTTGACGCAACTCCCATCGCAGATTTAGGCATCAAAGAAGACACTTGCAAGTTGTTGCCAAGAAGAAGTTGCGAGTTATTGCAAGCAACATGTCATTCCAACAACAAATAACAACAAACGTTGTGGAAATTCAATGACATTGAACAATGAGCAAATTTGTTGTCTAAAGTCCCAAGACATTGAAAAACGAGCAAATTTTCAATATGCGAGGTTGTTTTGACCGGACCATCTCTTGATTATGCATTGCCCTGGTTGAGTTGAAGCCTAAAAATTCCTCATCCTGACCCAGCCCCATTCCCCATCTTGGATTGATGAAGGATGCTCTAACGCCGTGGTCGTCGGAACCGCATGAGCAATCGCGAGCAAGCGCTGCGAACGCGAGTTCTCATGACGCGCACGAGAACGCGCCGCGTCCACAGGCCCAGCCCCACGACGCGCACGTTACGAGACCGAGTCCGCAAGACGACGCCCTGCCTCCCTCGGGACTCGCCTCTCCGGCGACTGGTGTTGTACCCGGCGATGCCGTAGTTCATCCGCACCGGCAGCAACCGCTCATCGAACCGCACCACCGCCGAGTTCGCCCGGTACTGCGGACTCGACCGCCCGCTCGACCGGAACGGCGCATGGTCCCGGGGCAAGCTCTGCGGACCACCACCCCCACCGGACGCGGACCGGTGGTGGAACGGCGCTGACCGCGATCGAGAGATCGATGGTGGCGACGGCGCTGATTTCGATCGAGAGATCGACGTTGGCTGCTTCTTCTCCACGACCGGCGGTCGCAGTGGCGGCTTGCTGCTGCTACTACTACTGCTTCGAGAGTGTGAGTGTGGTTTGGGGAGATGGACGAGTGATTCTGATGTCGTCGATACTCTGGACGACGTCGACCGTAACGCTCGTCGATCTAGTAGTGGGCTTCGAAGTCGCTCCAGCGTGGACGATGATGTGCCTGTCTCTGGGTCAGTTTCTGGTAGATCGCTTACACTCTTCCTGCGCCGCTCCATCATTTGAAAAATCCTGGGTCCCCACTGGTGCAACTTATCGATAGTAAACTCTGAAACATCAGTTTCGTTCTAGTACTAGAAATCAACGACAATGACACTTCTCAAAGCAACCCTAGCCTGAAACCTAAATCTCCAGGTTCTACTTCTCAAACTTAACTAGCCAATTCAACAAAACTATAGTAAACTAGCCAAAACAACCAAACTATAGTAAACTTGCCAATACAACCAAACTGTAGTAAACAAACGACAATTCTATCGGAGTATCTAGCACTAATTACTGGATCCAAGTTCAGGTTCTAGAATCAAGGTGGCCAGAGCGGGTAGTGCTTGCAATCTACGCTCTTTACGAATAGTTAGTAGAACTATCCAACAGCCGAGCTTTTCCTTCTGCATCGATCGATCACCAGTACTGTTTAGCAAGAGCTCCGAAGAAAAGTACTCAGAAGAGTAGAGAAAACCGGTATAGAGAGTTCAGATTGGGAAGCAAAGAGAGAACTAGCATTTTCTTAGTGGCAAAGTAATGATGGAGACGGTGAGAGGAGTTTGGCCAGACTAACTTAGCTTGAAGCAGATTGAAGGTGAGAGTTGATACGAGGCAAATGGGGAGGTTCCGTTGGGAGAAAGTGTCAATATCTGGAAACTGTCAATATCTAGAAATAGTTTACCAGAAATATTCAGCTGTCACGAGTACTTTAGCTCACTTTATGGCAAACCTGAGGCTGACTTGAAACTTGACTTCCGAAAACGGGAAGGAGCTCAAAGGGGGATCATGTTAGAATGGCAGATGGCTCATGGCTTATGTTCCTGCTGGGCCAAACTTCAAAAGGGAAGATTTGCAAAGCCAGATTGATGGGGAGAGATTCGCTGTGAGGAGCTGACAGATGGCGATTTGGAAGGGAACATAGCTCTTCGTTCGTGGGGTTGGCTTTGTTTCGATCGTCCCGGATCCGGGGTCCGGGGACAATGAGCTCGGCTGGTTGGTTCGCTCCAGCAGCAGCTTTTGGGGAGAAATTTTGGCTTCACCTGCTACAATCCAGCCAGTATTGCCTCGAGATTGGATGAATGAGGCCGGAAGCTCAGTCAACTGCTTTATGGTTCTGTGGGTACAGACTTCCAGGGAGACAAAGCTCCGCTTTGTCACATCTGAATGAGAGTTTAGAATACCATATTGGTTAACCCCTAAAGGACCGTTTGCTTTTTGGGTACAAATGGGATTTTGGGCATGTACCTATGGCTAAATCTGCTTTGTGTGATTTTTTGAAACTTTTGTGGATGGTGGGGAATTTAAAATTTATGTGGGAATTTAAATTTTTTTCTTCATTTTGAAATTTATTGAAGAAGTTAAAATTGAATTTATGGAAAATATGGGACTCCGTGTAGCCCAAAAACTTCTTTACATTTAAAACAAATAAAAATATGGAATAGGTTCTTTGGATTTAGATTTATATATATATATATATATATATATATATATATATATATATATATATATATGTATGTGGCCAAGGGAGCTTTGAATCATTCAATATTGATTGACAAGATGAAAGTTATGAGAAGTTTTAGTTTACAAGTAGGTGTGGTTTAGAGAGAAACCACACCTACCCGCAAACTAAGACTTCTCATAACTTTCATCTCATCAATCAAAATTGAATGATTTAAAGCTCCCCACGTCTATATAAGTTTGAAGAACCTTTTCCAAAATTTTATTTATTATTTAAATGCAATTTTTAAAGAAGTTTATAGGCTGACCAATCTTGTCCATTTTCAATAAATTCATTTTTAGCTTCTTCAATAAATGTTAGAATGAAGAATAAATTAAATGCCCACATAGAAATTTGAATTCCCCATTATCCATAAAAGTTTCAAAAAATCACACAAAGCAGTTTAGTCATAGGTACATGCCCAAAATCCCATTTGTCCCCCAAAAGGGCTAATGGTCCTTTAGGGATTAAATTTGAAAACATGATATATTTCAAGACTCTTGAATTTTGCATTTATAAGAGTATTTTGGTGATTTGAAGTGAGTTTTATGATAATTTTATCAAGATCTTACAATAATGTTGTAAAATCTTGAAGAAATTATCTCAAACTCACTTTAAATTACCAAAACACTCTCACAAATGCAAAACACTCTCACAAATGCAAAATTTAGAAGTCCCAAAATACATATTTTTTCCCAATTTATAGAGTATGGTGTTTTAGCCTTTGAGAAATTGTTATCAAAAGATAGAAGTTGGAAATCTTGAATTCACGTTTGGATCCTCAAACCTTGATTTAGGCTGGACGCGTAAAGGAGGATACAATTGTATAATTCCAAAATAGTCAGTAGATTATTACTTTTACCCTGGTTTAGAGAATTGCGGAACTTTTCCACCCTGGTCCAAAATCGTGGATGTGTGATGAATAGAGCCCAAACTGATCCCATTCATCTAAGGTATGGGCAATGAGGGGTCAGACGGTCAATTAACCTTGGTCCTTAACCCTTTGAAGACCACACACATTTTCCCAAAATTCACTAGAAACCAGGGCAATAAAATTAGATGTGCATTTGAAAAAAATATGGACCTAGTTTGAGTAATCCAAGCGTACAAATGTGAAGGACACATTCTTTGCAGTAATGTATCAAAATTTCAGTTAGATCTACCATTGGAGGAGATACATTATAATGATTGAGTGATCTGTATATGGAAACTCACTAGTTTTCCAACTTGCGTGGTTTTGAATGTTAACGCTGCATGCAAGTTTTGATTGAAAAAAGCCTTACATTTCTAGAAAGCAAGATTTCCCACCTTTCCAACAAGACCATTTTCACACAAAGTAGACAAAAATAGCAATCACAAGGTGTAGCTAAGTGGACAAACAGGGTCAAAAATCCCATTTTCTTTGCTACCCTAAAACGGTCCTTCAAGAAATTTGATAATTGTTATGGAAAATCCAATTGGTGAAAGCAATCAATAATTGGCCTTATATGTAAGATGATAAATTTTAAAGCCAAAATGACAACACCAGTTGAGTAGATTTTCAAATACTACAATTGTACTACTACCGTATAGAGAAACAATACAAGCGTATTCCTTAAGCAATTTAAACTTTTTTAAGATTGCACAATTGAAATGTGGCATTCTTCTTGGATGTTTGATGTATTGTGTTGTTGCCTTGATCCATCTTTGACCAAATATGGATACGTATTTTGAGACCATGATGTACAAACACCATTATTTATCAACTCCCATATCCAATCCCATTGTTGTTTCTTGGGTTGAATGCAAAATTCTTGTGACCACAAGCGTTTTTCAAGATTATTTTCCAAATTGTTGAGCAATTTTATTGTATAGGCCAAAAACTACTCTCCCGAACCAAAATATGGTTCCGTGGTCTCTAAAGGGTTAAATCCGGCATTTTTCATTTTCAACCGATTTTGTCAGCATGGCACCCGATATTTTCTGTATTTACAATGTACAGTAATGTACTGTGATTACATTTTCTGAAAAATGCGATTGGTTTTTAGTTCATAATTTCAAACTCGACAACCATCTTTTTTGTATTTTGAATTGGCTGATAATACACTAAATGTTGGTTCTCCGTAGCCATTGCGCTCTGATGTTTGGAAAAAACTCTGCTGTCTAATTTTTGCTATTTGGTCAATTTAACCGGATATTTAATGAAATTGTTGTTTTAGCTATAATCCTGCAATATTTTCCAGTCATTTTCCTCCTTGGCTCCAAATCATAATAAAGCAAGTTGATTTTCTTTGTCTTAAAATATTCACTAGTCAAATTCATTTATGTCAATAAACAATGTGTTTATGATCAATTAGTTGGTATCCTTGGCAACTACCACGAATTGAATCCAGCATAACCCTAACCCTTCACCATGAAAAGGCCAAAGATTCTCCCAATTCCAAAAAATAGAGATGGAATTGAAAGCAAAAAAAGTTGTTATAAATCCATGTAAATTTTATAGCTTAGAATTATCCCTAACACAATATTTGTTAATTTGGAAAAAAGTCTTTATCCAAAACCGATTTTAGATATATTGAATTTTGCATTTGTGAGAATATTTCAGTGATTGAAAATGAGGTTCTTGATGATTCGTTTAAGATATTTCACCACTAAAGTAAGATCTTCAAGAAATCATCACAAAATTCACCCTAAATCACCCAAAAAAAACTTTTAATAGTGACAAAATCAGAAGTCCCAAAATCAGCGTTTCTCCCAAATTAATAAACATTGTATTCAATTTTGTCACGTTACCAGTTTCCTTTTCAATTTTATATCATACACACAGTGACACAGGTGTCTATAACGGTGCAAGGATTCAACTATTGCCGAGTTTTGTGCAGCTCGGATAACAAGCCTATAGTTGTGGGCTTGTGGCTGAGATCCCGGATCATTCCAACGCCAGTATTAAATGGTAAAGTTGATACTTAGTCTAGGGTTAGAGCAGCCATCCTCAATCCAGCTGGGTTAATACGTTGCATCTGTACTCTCACAGTGGAGAACTGCAAACCTGGTTCAATGCCTTTTAAGTGGGATGTTATCTTGAAGGGGATACCAAAATCTAATCCACACTCAATAGTTTCAGTGTGTTCTTGAAGAGTCCTTCAAATTCCTCTGTATAAGGTAGGAGCACCCATAAGCGTCAGTTTAAGGGTTTTGAACATGACAAGGATTAATAAAGAGCTAGCAAATTATAGGGTCCTATTAGGAACAAAAATAATAATGAGTTTGCACTTTTGAATGTATTATTTGGATACTGTGAGAATAAGTTGTGAATTTTTAAAGAGCAAATTGCCATTGCGCCCATAACCAACACTAAGGTTTCATGTTCACGTGTTGTACATCCTTGTAGTTACATCTATTCATTTCCACAAATTTTCCAAGATTTTAGAGGTGACGGTTATGGGGACACTAACGCTTATGGGTGTTCCTACCTTACTATTGTCAGAGCAATGATGACTACTTTGCAAGCCAAAAATAGAGATTGTGTCAGAAACACTTGACAAAAGTTTGACAAAGCAAAATTTACAATCTCACTTTCCGTGTGCGCATTGGGTTGGAGGAGCCAGTGTGCTACCTGCGTCGAACGAGACAACGTGACAAAGCTTGGTAATTGCCGTTAACCGAGCCCAATGCACGCTCTGGATTGAGGATGCCGTTAGAATGCATATTGCATTTTCTAATTTCTGGTAACTTGGCAACCACACTATTAACCCCTAAAATTCTTTTGTGTTTAAAGGCCCAAAACTACTTCAAAATACTACTCCCCAAAGCAAGGTGAAAATTTTCATTGGAACTTACTTTTTAACAAATCTAACCATAGGATCCTTTGGTTGACTTGCACAAGTACATTGTCCCAAAATTTCAAAATGAATATCCTCACCAATTGCAAGATCAATGTGCCTAAACTTCAAAATGTAGGCTTTTCTAGTCCTTCCAAAAGGTGAAATTTTGTTTTTCAAACTTTTTAGAGAAAAACACATATGTTATATTTCTTGTGCAATTTTGGCAATATGTTGGAAATTGGGTTGAAAGCATGTATAAAAAAATTTAACCAAAAAAAATTTTGGATTCATTTTTACAAAAATTGTGTATTGAAGGTATTGATGAATGAAAAATATAACTAATATACTAATAAGTTTTGGAAGAATTTGAAAATTGTTAATCCCAAAGGTGAGAATGCTCTAACAAACAATTAGTAACTTTCATTTTCATTTGAAAGTTTTCAAAATTGAGAGTAAAAGATAACTTTATATGTTTTTTCTACCCTCTTCCTACCTTTATTGCCCACAAAATAAAACTCCTTTTAACTCTTACCTCATTATTTGGAATTGAGTGATTCAATTTTTTTTGAGTAGGTATCAATCTATAAAATTCTATAAATAAAAAAATAAAAAATTTAGAATATTTTTTTGCTGCCCGGTTTGACATTAAAATTGAAAAAACCTTCTAACTTTTGCATTACTTATCAAAATGACATGAAATAAGCTTCACATGTAGATTATGATGAGTAGCATCCATCCTAAAAATTTCATGAAAAATTTCTAGATTATGAAGTCAATCAAGCCTGCCCGAGTTCTCATAAAGCCCAAAGTGGGCTCCTTGGTCCTTGAGGGGTTAAGGGGCGGTTCACACTAATGAGGGGAGATCCGACACAGTAGAAAGTTAGCCGGATGTAATGTCCAAAAACCGGTTGAAATTTGAATAAACCGGATAAAAACCACTTGGATTCTACGAAACCTTTTAAATTAGGGTATTATTACGTTGGCAATATTGAGTGCATGTACTAAAAAAACCAGTTGAAAATGAAAAATGTCGTATTTTTACAAGAGCTCAAAATATCTCATGGCATTAATTCCCACTTCCCAGGGACTAGATCTAAGGGCATCTCCACCGGTGCAGACTCGCTCAAAGTTTTCCATCTAGTGTGGCGAGGCCTGAAGGCTCCCAATCTCCACTCATGCTCTTTGAAAAGGTGGCCTAACACTCCAAGACACCTCATAAATAAGCAGTTGATCACTTATCTAAGGAAATAGAGGATAAAAATCACTAAAATTAGGGTGAATAGTGCATGAATAGTGGCTTGAAGAGTGGCTTGCTAGACTCGCCAGATAAGAGAATTTGAGCGTGGCCTGAGAGGGGCCTGGCTACTTTTCATCCACTTCGAGCGTGCCCGAGCCACTAGTGGAGATGCCTTAACGCACATACAACAATTAGGAGTCAAGGTGGAAATAATCAGCCTTTCTTGTTGACAATTGTGAAAGTTATAAAATGCCCTTATAAACTAATTCATGGTCTTTAAATTCAAATGTGAATTCAAAATTCCCTAGTCCACCTTGATGTTAAATATCTAAGCTCTTACATTTTTGGTGGATCAAAAATGAGAGTTTTACCATCCTATCCCACATTGACGTATGTAGAGTAGATTGAGTTCTTTCCAAAGATCAATTCTATTCATAGTGTTCACTCTCTCCGGGCAATGTCCAGGGATAATAATTGGCATATAAGGCCGCTTTACACTATGATTCAAGGCCATGAAAACTTGGGCCCACTTTAACCAAAATTTCATCCCAAACAGTCTTAACCCCTAAAGGACCATTGTCCCTTTGGGGAATAAATGGGATTTTGGGTAGGTACCTACGGCCTCAATTTTTGTCCTAATTTTTTGAAACTTTTTTTGAAAATAGAAAAACACATTTGCTTTTGGGAAATATAATTTTTATTCCAATTGATGCCAGGGAGCAAAAGTTATGCCCAAATAAGCACAAATTTGGGGATTAGGGGCAGCAAAAAAAATCTTATAAAAACTTGAAAAAAAAAATTAATTCTTTTTTCTCATAGAATATATCTTTGTCTACATTTGAAGCTTTGATTCATTCCATTTGGACTAGTTATGAGAAAGTTATGGACAATTTTGTATTTTGGGCAACTTAAGCATCTTCTTGAAAAAATAACTTATAAACTTCATTTTTGAACGCAAATTTAACATTTTTTCAAAAAAAATTGTTGGAGAGGGTGAAGTTTGCTTTGTAGAACAATCTCACTATTGGGATTATTGCGTTTCAATTCCATTGCAGGGTTATTAGCAATTTAAGTTTTTGTTCAATCTCATACCTTCTTCTACCTAATGTTTTTTTAAAGAATGAAAATTAAGTATTCTTTTTTGAAATTTTTTCCAAAGATTCCCAACTCAACTTCCCACCATGCAAAAATAGAATTCCAAACTCTGTGGTGCAAAAATTTTAAGTTAAAAATGTTCAAAGTTAAAAAATCTAGTCAAGCAAGGTGAAAAAAAATTGCTTTTTACTTTTTAAATGCAAATATCTTCCAATCTGTGCTGTCAAAGTTCTTGAGTTTTGTATGATACATTCTTATAATGGTCTAGCACAAGATCCTATGGTCAGATATGCAAAATGCCTGATTTTCAAACTTTTTTACTCTTTGCCATAAAGGTGGCAGTTTTGAGTGTCTTTTGACAAAATAAAGGCCATGGTCTTTTAGGGGTTAACCCCTAAACGCCCATGAGGACGATTATCGTCCTCTAGCCGTGAAAAAAATTATGTACAAAAAGAAAGGGGTTGTTTTTCATCTGTTTTTTTTCCAAAGTGATCCTAAACACATGATCCATCATAGAAGGCAAAAAACCATCTTATCAAATATGCTCATATTTTTAGGTAATCCAAATTGTGAGAAAATTCAAAATCATGGTGTTAGGTCCCAAGCTGCCCTTATTGCAATTTTTATGAGGTCGGCATGCACTATTGACTTTTGAAATTTTTAGAAGCAATACTATTGGTGCCCATCAACCAAAACATTGTTGAAGATACAATAAAAGTACTGTTGAACCTACAGTGTGGGCAGGCCACAGCCACCCATCGGTCCTTTAAGGGTTAAGAACGGCTCCATGCACCCATTATAAGACGAATATTATGGGGGTTAACTCTTGTGTGTGTAAAGGCCTTTGAAGCCAAAATGATGGGCCACCAAAGTAAACTTTGAAAAATTTAAGACAAAGGGGATAAAAGAATAGACCAAGGAGAGCTATTAACATTTTCACTCTATCCTCCAATTTTGAGTATCTCAGAAGGATGTTTTTTATTCAAGTAATTATGTATTAGTAAAGTTTGACACCAGCCCTAGGCTGAGAATTGGCTTCACATTTTGGAGGACCCAATTTCCTAAGTTGGAGTGGCGTCAAATCTTTGTTTTTTAACCCCTCAAGGCCCAAGCAGACTTTTTCATGGTGTCTAGAGATTTTGGGCATGTCACTACAAATGAATTTTGCATTTGTTTTTTATTTTATTTTCACACATGAAGTACCCAAGGAGTAGCTATAAGGTCCAACAATTTTCATGAATTTTGACTACATGGTTCAAAAGTTATTGCATGATTTGTTGTTTTCTTTGCTTGTCAATGTAGCCCAGGGAGCTCAAAAACTTCTTTAAAAATTACATTTCAAGTTTGGATTTTTTTAATTGGTTCTTTAGATCTCTTTATAGGTGGGAAATTTTGAACCATTCAGTTTCCATTAATGAGATGAAAGTTGTGATAAGTTTTAGTTTGCAGGTACAGTCAAGCCTCTCTTATTGCATATTCCCTATTTGCATAACTACTTGGAGTTCTTAAATTGCATACTCTCTATGTGCATAAAGTGAAGTCCAATAATCACGGATGGAGTTATTTTTGTTAGAGTGGGACCACCAAAGTACAATGTCACCAATAGAAAATGTGCTTGAAGCTCTTTGTGTGCATACTACTAAAAAAAATTCCCCACCGTTCCCATGCAATAAGAGAGGTTTCACTATAGGTATGGTTTTGAAAGACTCCACACCTACCTGCAAACTAAAAATTCTTATACTTTCATCTCATTAATGGAAACTGAATGATTCAAAACTTCCCACTTATAAATAGATCTAAAGAACCAATTAAAAAAAAACCAAACTTGAAATGTAATTTGTAAAGAAGTTTTTGAGCTCCCTGGGCTGCCTTGACAAGCAAAGAAAACAACAGATCATGCAATAACTTTTGAACCATGTAGTCAAAATTCATGAAATTTGTTGGACCCTATAGCTACTCCTTGGGTACTTCATGTGTGATTTTTTTTTAAATTGCAAAACTCATTTGTAATGACTTGCCCAAAATCCCTAAACAACATAAAAAAGGCTGCTTGGGCCTCAAGGGGTTAACCCTTTAGGGCCGCCTGCTCTCCAAGCTAGTCATTCTTTTTGAAAACCAAATTGCGTCACGATTTTTAGCAATTAAGTTAGATGTAAAAAGCACAATCCAACCGTACCAATGTAAATTGCGATCTTGGAAGATAAGTACATAAAAATTTGGACTGATTTGCTTATGATATGTGGTGTATTGATGAAGTGAAAGTTGTTGCATTGGATTAAGTTTGGAGCAAACAAGTTGTATGAATGGCTCCTACGAGCAACTACTATAGAATCAAACTTTGAAATTGTGGACTTTTCTTACATGTGATATGTTGAAAGGCTTGAACTTATAATTTTGGGAAAAAGTCGTACCATCTGTTTTATTTGATGAAGGAAAGGTATGGGTGGTTATGGTACAGAAACTGTGGAAAAGATCATGAAATTTTGATCATTTTTAGAAAAATGGGATTTGCATGGTTAGAAAATCCAACCGGACTAGTTATTTGAATAGTATTGATCTATGACTATGTATCTTTTCAAAAGAAGTGTGACAATATATAAGTGATTTTGATCGTGCAATGCTAAAAAGAGTGAAGAGCTTGGAGAGGGGGTACAAAGCCAAAGCATAATCGGGTTGGTTTTTGGCGTAGCACTATTTACTAGGTCCCAAAAGATGTCAAGGGAGGTCATCCTGTTGTTGGTGTTTTGGTGAGTGATTTGTATTGAATACTCAGGTTTCCGGATACCCCTTTCAATGAATCTCTCTCTCTACAACAAGTTGTAATACTAAACTTTGATCAAACAAGTGTGCATGAAAATAGACTTCATCCCCTACATGTTTGTAATTGGTCAATTCATGATCCAAAATTGGTAACACATCTAAATTTGGTTTCAAAACTTGGGAGGACAGCTTTTTGCCTCCTCCAGCCCTAAGGGGTTAAGTGTTAACATCTGAATTGCAAAGTTAGGCTTGATTCCTACTGTAAAGTCTTGAGGCTGTTTTCATAATATCAACCAATCAAATGCCAATATTGAGTGTTGAGTGGGTCAGAAGCTCAAAACCAGCCTCAACTTTTAATGTAAAGCTACTCCTAATGTCTTGTCAATTAGATGAAATTGCAAAAAACCGGTTGAGTTCGAAATCTCCTCTAAAATATGGTCAATTCTTACCACAAAAACCAAATATAATGTAATACAGAAAAAATATAGTAAATAACCAATGCAATTTAGTGAAAAAACTGGTTGAAAATGAAAAATGCTGGACTTGACCGGTGAAGTCAAAATTTCTCGAGAGGGTCAGAGAAAGGTCAAAATTAGTCCAAAATTATAATAAAGAATCGTCAACGTCCCCTTGACCAGGGGTATCAATTTCTCGGTCCCACAGCCCCCTCTACAGTAAAACGCATTGTCTCATACTCTCATAAAGCTCAGGGAAATTACGACTTTAGCGAGGAAAGGAAGCAATTATTGTTTGATATTATCTTTGACAATGTAAAAAATGTATATCTTTTGCATACGGCAACCTCTTCAATTCCTCCCTTGTTTATTACAATTAGAAGGTTGAACAATCAATGATGGAGAATCTATTTATTTTTGCAAACAAGGAGACATGTCATTGGTTGACAATTAATGTACCTAGTTATACAAATGAAAAAAACATGTGTTTAACACTTGAAACAAAAAAATAGGGAATTACTACCGCAACACCATAAATTGCTAACAAAGCACCCTTTGTGAGCATGAAATGCGATTTTTGATGCTAATTTTTTTTGATTTGAATGAAAAGATTTGTTTTGCCTTTATCATCCTAAGGCTATACTAAAAAAAAGGCGTGCTTAAATTTGAAACTAAATATATATGACTTTTGAGTTACTTAACCCCTAAAGGACCATATGTCCCCTCGGGGGACAAATGGATTTTGGGCATGTACTTATAGCTAATCTATTTTTTGTGATTTTTTGAAACTTTATTTGAAGGTGGGGAATTCAAAGATCTATGTGGGCATCTAATTTTTTCTTCATTCCAACATTTATTGAAGAAGTTATGCATGAATTTCTGAAAAAGGGGGAGGGCAGGCACCCCAAAAAAAAATCAAAATTGCATTTTTTATAAATAAAAATCTCAAATTGGTTCTTTAGATTTATACAAATGTGGGAAGATTTAAATCCTTCAATTTTGATTGATGAGATGAAAATTATGAGAAGTTTTAGTTTGCTGGTAGGTATGGGACTCCCAAACCTCCATTCAAAAGCCTCTTGTAAAATTTGTTGCTTTCCATTTTTGAGCTCTTTGTGTGTTTTTTTTTTTTTACTTTTTTTTCCCAAGTTGTAGTAGACTAAGATTCCTTGGATTTCACCATTTAGATCAAAGTAACTCATATTTCTCAATTTTACATAAATCCTCCAATCTTGCCTAGTGTATGTGCAAATTTCATGGCCTTACGGCATTGTAGGATTTTACAAAGTATGATCCACACCTCCAACTCATTTGAAAATTCTCCCAGATTTACCTAACTTGATCTTCTACATGGAAAAAATAAACCTCAACACTACTTAGAGCAATTTTTTTGATATAGGAGCCGTCAAAGGCTTTTGAAATTATTGAGCAACAAGGAAAAAAACTTTTTTTTTACTTCAAATGTCAATATCTCACTCCTCTACTTCTAGAATGAGCTGATATTTTTCCCACAAGTACCTCCCATAGTCTAGGGCAAGATCTTATGGTTGAGTTTCCAAACAAACTTTTTTCCTACCTTGGTACTCATTCTCCCAAAAGTGGCAGTTTTCAGGAATTTTCAAAGAAAAAAGGGCTTGGTCCTTTAGGGGTTAAAGCAATTATACATCAAAATTTAGTATTGGTACAATAATATTTCAACAAAAGTTTGTCTTTGTCTTGTTTCCTTTCATGGAGATGTTAATACCATGATTGAATGAATGATGGGTCACTTGGATAATCAAAAATTGCACTAAATAATCAAATTTCATGCTCACCAGGGGTGTCTGATTAGCAATTTTAGAAAGTTGCGGTAGTAATTCCCAAAAAATATTTTTCCCTAATGATGAACATTTTGAAGTCAAGTGGAGATGCCGTAACAAGAAGCATGGTAGATGAGAAGCGATGCAATTCTCACGCTTGACACGTGAAAACATTAGATCCTTGTGGATCAATTCTTGCAAATCGATGATTGTGCATGCACTAGCTAATAGAAATATATGGTTTTGAGGCACCAAATTACGGTGTTAGAACATGTTGCCCAAGGCTTGTTTGGACACCAACTTGGTGCCCAAATGGGGTTAGAGCTCCAAGTTTTGACGTTGGAGCTTGGTGCTACAACACCATCTTTTCTACTAGTGGCAATGAGGATCAAAATTTGTTGTTTCTAGCATGTACATTGTAATTAGGTTTGTATCTTTGAACATGATGTTATGCTAACTTGGTGGAAAGTTAATTAAAAAATCAAAACATTAATTTAATTCAATTTGGACATATCATAGGTCACATTGAATTCCTTGCATGTCTTATTTTGTTATCTAAGGAGGTTCGTTTTGAAAAGGAAGATGTGCGTATGGATGTTTCCTACATACCCATGCAATCTAATTTCTAAAGTTCATCATTGATGTTTTTTGATCAATTGTCATGTAAAATTATGAATTTGATACAATGAAAATTCATCAAAAACCGTGTGTAGGTTATTTAGAACTAAAACTTAGAAGGCTTGATTGGGTTTGCATAAGAATTACAAAACTATAATGCAAGACAAGAAAATGCCAATTATACTCTATGTTAAATAAGTTCTTTGATTGACAAAATAGGGATGTGTGTCTTTGTTTCTAGGTATTGTAGTGTGCCCTCCAACAAATGTTGCCCCCCTTTTACCATTAAAAAAACTTAGCATGTTATAGAATAAAATTGGCTTCAACCAAAATTTTATTATCTTGCATTTTTCATTTTTCATTCTTATCTCCAATCCTAGTTAAGCATATCAAAATTCAACCCCAAAATACCAAAATTCAACTTTTGATGAATTTTTTTGTGTCGAAATAATGGTTCTACAACAAAGTTTATTGAAAAACATTAGTGATGAATTTTTGAGATTTAATTGCATGGATAGGTAGGAAACACCCATAGGCACATCTTCCATGCTAAAAAACCCCTTAAGTAAAAAAAATTGATGTACAAAGGTTTCAATGTCACATGTGATATGTCCAAAACTTGTAAAATAGATCGTTCTCCATGATAATCAAATTTTGCTACATGAGTTATATGTTGTGACTAGGCTTGTATCTCTAAATATGGTGTAGTATTTATTTGGTGGAAATTTAGCTAAAAATAAAAATATCTCTTATAAAAAATTTGGGCATGTCACAAGTGACATTGAAGCCCTTGAAGATCATACTTTTATTACTTAAGAGGTTTTCTTTTAGCACAGAAGATGTGCATATGAATGTTTCCTACATATGTATCCATGTAATCAAATCTCAAAAATTCACTACCAATGTTTTTCATTTAATTTCTTGTAAAACTATGATTTTGACACAAAATAATTCACCAAAGTTGAATATTGATTTTTTGGAATTGAATTTTGATATGCTTGATTGGAATTGGGAGGTTGGAATTAAATATAAAAAATGCAAGAAAACAAAATACCAATTGATGCCAATTTTATTCTAAAACATGGTGAATGATAAAAGGGGGCAATAACCTTTGTTGGAGGCCATTATACATTAAAAGAGTGCTAATAGAATTGAGAAAGATTACAATATAACTTCAAATTAAAATAGAGTTGAAGTATACTCTCCAACGAGACTGCAAGGCTGGCACACTAGTCCCTTTTCTCTTCCATAGTTCAAAGAGTGACTAATAAACAAAACAAATATTAACCCCTAAAGGACCAAGTAGCTATCCAACAGTCACTTGAGAACTTGGATAAGGTCATATGGAGTTAATTTTTATTGGATGTTCTCAAAGTTGTTACATAAGGTACAAATATGTATCTCCCAATTGAAAATCTATTTTTTTCCCTAATCACATGCCCAGTTAAAAAGTTATGCTGCCCAAAAGAAATTGGGCAGTTTGGGCTGCTCGGGCATCTTTGGAGAATCTTATGCTAAAACTCTCATCAACTTTTGAAATTTGACAAGTATGTAACCAAAAAAACATGGTGTACAAGGTAGTTGCAAGAAACACTTCACAGTTTTGTCTCAAATACCCTTAGTACTATGTAGTACTTTGGAGTACTATGAGTTTCTGAAATATATATATATTTTAAATAAAATAAAATATGAAAAATTTGTAACGCACTTAGAATAGCATACTCGTGAATATTCAGACCTAGAAATTTTTTACTCTAAAAGTTATGCACAAAACAAAATCACCAACAAAAAGCCAATTTCTTTCTAGTTTTTTAGAAAATAATAAAATAATTCAAAAAAATAAAATAAAAACTAGCCATTTGAGAATCCATTAAACAAATTCACTTGCTACAATTGCTTTGCTGAGTAACTTCTTTGTATTTTGCCAATGAAGGGAGATAGGATGCCCACTTTGAGACAATGTAGATGCCATGAAATTTATAATTTTGCAAAACCCTTCTACAAATGCCTGTAAGCATGCTCCATAAACAACATCCCTGATTTATAGCCCTAGAAAAGCCTTTTTGGACCCAAAATAGTACTACAAACCCCCAAAATGGCCAAGATAGACACCTATTTGGGGGCTACTCAAAAATAGCAAAATAACTTTTCAAAATACCAAAAAATTGCTCACCGTCAATAACTTGCATGTTCATGTTACTCTAAAAGGACAAGTCAATATGACTTCTTTTGCAAAAGTTACAAGCAAAAAACAAGCCACAGTAGGTGAGGGGGACAGAATGTAGTACAGGTCATTCTTGCAATCACCTACAATTGTCAAAAAAAAAAAAAGAAAGTGAGCTGTCACATCACATTTTGATGGGAGTCAATCTTTGTTAACCCTTTAAGGACCACGCGACCATATTTTGATTGCTGGGAGTGGTTTTTGGCTTGTAGGTTGAAATCGCTCAATAATTTGGAATTTGGTCTTGAAGTACGCATGTGCTCACAAGAATTTTGCATCCATCTAAAAAAATAACAATGCAATTGGGTATGTGAGTTGATAAATAATGGTGTTCATATGGCATGGCTTCATAATACGTATCCAATTTTTGTCAAAGATGGATCAAAGCAACAACACAATACATCAAGTATGCAAGAAGAATGTCAAATTTCAATTGCACAATTCTAAAAAATTTCAAATTGCTTAAGAAATACACTTAAATTGTTTTCATATACAATAGTAGTATAATTGTAGTATTTGAAGATCTACTGAAATGGTGTTGTCCTTTTGGTTTTAAAATTTGTCACCTCACATTTAAGGCCAATACTGGATTGTTTTCACCAATCGGATTTTCCAAAATAATTGGCAAATTTATTGTAGAACTATTTTAGGGTAGCAAAGAAAGTGGGTTTTTTGACCCTTTTTGTCCACTTAGCTACACCTTGTGATTGCTGTTTTTGTCTATTTTGTGTGAAAATAGTCTTGTTGAAAAGGTGGGAAACCTTGCTTTCTAGAAATGTAAGGCTCTTCTCAATCAAAGCATGCATGAAAGATTAATGAGATTTTCCGCATAAGGCTCACTCAATCATTATAATTTTTCACCTCCAACAGTAGATTTAGCTGAAATTTTGGTGCTTTACAATAAATAAGGTATACTTCCCATTTGTACGGTTGGATTATTGAACATGGTTCCATATTTGAGTCAATTCCAAATCTAAGCTTACAGCCCCCTTTTTCAATGGATTTTGTGAAAATGGGAGTGGTCATTAAAGGGTTAACTATGTTTGGGCAGTTTCAAGAAAAAAAAATCCTCTAGCTTCAAGGCCTATTATCTGTCAATCTGTAAAACCAAAGCTCTTGAAACTTTTTTTCTCATATTCCAAATGTTTGTTTCCAACTTTTCACAGTTCAAATTTCAATTAAAAGACTTCCACATTGCACAAGAAATCATGAAAGAATGACTAGTGTATTGCCAATTCACTAAACCTCCTTTCATTGGAGGGTGATTTAGAATAAGCTAGGCTCTATATTTGCATTTGAAAATTTTCATGAGTGAACCTAACATCATATATTTGTGAATGGTCAAAAATCTCAATATTTTTGTAGAGTAAAAATATTACTCTAGGAAGGCTCAAAGCGTGTTGACCTTGTTTTGCAGGAATGAAAAAAAGTTGTTTTTCTCACTTCAATGGTTATAATCTTACAATCCGCGCTGTCAAATGGGCTGAATTTTTTTGCACATGTTGGTTTATTGGTTTTACAAACTTTTGTACGGTTGAAGTTGAGAAAACAAGTATTTATTTTTGATTTTGGACAATGCACCCTAAAAGTTGGCAGTTCTGAGATTTTTTCTCAAAAAACACCCTTGGTCCTTTAAGGGTTAACATTGAAACAAAATTCTTTCAGATATTTGTACATTCCCATGTGTTTTGGATTAAATTCGTCATATTATCAGAATCTTATGCTAGAGACATTTAAACATAGCAATTTCATCCAATAAAAATTCATTTAGAACATAATTCTTCATATTTGATTTATTTAAAGTCACTCTTGCACTACCGGTATTTTGCGTGTGTAGAGCACCAAAGTCTTCGTCCCTTTAATCTCCATTCCAAAATAAAAATTCTTCATACACGGTGGTCTTTGTTACTGTGACATATTTATAAGTGCCAAACTATGGCATTCAACTGTATAAATACCTTTCTGAAGTTTGGACTGATTCTAAGGCACCTTTCTTTAAAAAGTGCCGTTGCGCTAACAGTCAGGTTATCTGCAATCCCTTGAATGTTGAATTTGTCATTTTTCTTGTGACCTTGTAAGGGATTTGTAAGCTTAGCATTCAATTGCACCTTCGAGAGGAAAAATGAGAGCAACGGGAGATTTGGGAGTACTTTCTTGTTGCTATTTAACCCTTACACGTCAATGCGGACGTTTTTTTGTCCGAGGGATGACAAAATAACAGTTCGCTAGCTGTAAGAAGGCCACTTTTCATCCAATTATTATTTTTAGAAGTGATCATGGAAGGCATAAGACAATCTCATTGAATGCATTCACTTTTTTTTAGATATTCCAAATTGTGAGAAGATTCATAGAGACACGCAATGCATATCCTCTGAAACAGCCTTATAATAGTAAATGTCGGGCTATTTCACGAGACCTTTTGTGTGCCTAACTTTTTTCTTTGTCCAAAGCATCCCAATGAAAGGCTGGTTCAAACCTTTGCATATTAACCCCTAAAGGACCAACTATCCCCTTGGGGGACAAATGGATTTTGGGCCTGTACCTACAACTAATCTACTTTTTGTGCTTTTTTGAAACTTTTATTGAAGGTATGGAATTCAAATATCTAAATGAGCATCTAATTTTTTCTTCATTCTGACATTTATTGAAGAAGTTAAAAATGAATTTCCAAAAATGGGTGAGATCAGGCAGCCCAAAAACTTCTTTAAATTTGCATTTAAAATAAAAAAATAAATGAAATAGGTTCTTTAGACTTATATATACAGAGGGAGCTTTGAATCATTCAATTTTGATTAATGAGACAAAAACTATGAGAAGTTTTTGTTTGCAAGTAGGTTCAGTTTCTCTCAAAACCACACCTATTTGCACACAAAAACTTCTCATAACTTTCATCTCATCAATCAAAATTGAATGATTCAAAGCTCCCTATCTATACTAGTAAGTGGGAGACTAACCCTTACTGACTCTTCACCCTTTTCTAGAACCTTCTCAAAAAATTTGGTGGAAGTTGAAGCAATTAAAAATGCCCTAGATACAGAACACCAAGCACCCTCCAACCATGTTCTTTTCAAAAACCTTCTAGAACTTTTTTGTAGAAGTTGAAACAATAAAAGATGCCTCAAATGCAGAACACCAAACACACTCCAACCATGTGTTAGAAAACCAGCAAAATGCTAAACGCCCCCTAACAAAGTATAAAAGAGTAGTATTGTGATGAGGACAATTACTACTTTTGGTTTCCAAATAGAACCAAAATGATGGTATTTCAAGCTTAGATTCTGAACCAATTGTGAGATATTGACTTCTTATAAAATACATTAGAATTAGACTCTAAACCAATTGATTTGTGAGATGTTGTTCTTTTGTAAAATTAAATGTTGCATTCCCCATACATGTCCAACTCATGCAAAGCGTGTGCCCGTATACTAGTGTATATATAAGTCTAAAGAACATATTTCATAAATATAATTTTTTCAATGCAATTTTTAAAGAAATTTTTGGGCTGCCCAATCTTGCCCGTTTTACAGAAATTCATTTTTAACTTCTTCAATAAGCGTCAAAAAGAAGAAAGAATTAGATGCCCACGTAAATATTTGAATTCCCCATCATCCATAAAATTTTCAAAAAATCACGCAAAGTAGTTTAGCCATAGGTACATGCCTGAAATCCCATTTGTCTCCCAAAAGGGGGCTTGGTCCTTTAGGGATTAAACTTTGACTAATGGTCATCTGCCGCGTGGAAAAGGGTCACATATTTGTTTTGCCTGATTTGCTCAAAAGCTCCAAAAAAGGTGGCGAGAGGTTTCCAAGGGTAGGCAAATAGCTAAAACTTGCCGGTTTGACTCTTTTGTTTGTTAAGCCGTGGAAATGCAGCCGTTTGTAATGGTTGCATTGGGTTGTATAATTAAACAAAAGCCTGGTACAACACCAATGCAATCATTGATCTCGGGAGCATTGCAGATGCTCTTAGGTTCCATGTTGCCCTTCTTGCAATTTATGTGAGGGCAACATGCAATGCTAACTTATGCAAATTTTGATAGTAGTATTATATTGTGTGGGCACTTTGTCACATTGTTGTCTTCTTTTACTGTTTCAGCTGTTTGCAACCTGCTTTTGGCCACAATGATTAATCCAATATTTAATCCCTAAAGATCAAGGGGTTTTTCTCAAGAAACATTGTCAAAAACCACATTTTTTTGGGTATGCTGATCAAAAATGCAAATCAAAACATTTTTGGAAACTTCAACATACAATACTATAGTAAAACGTTTTTCCAGTGTGGGGTAAAAATTTCAACTCATTTGACTGCATGTATTGTAAGATTATAATGTTTGAAGTGAGAATAACAACTCTTTTTCATTCTTGCAAAACAAGGTCAACAGACTTCAAGCCCTCCTAAAGTAAATTTTTTGCTCTACACAAGAATGAGGTTTTTGACCATTCATAAGTATGTGATGTTAGGTTCACTCATGAAATGTTTCTGAAGCAAATATAGAATCTAGCTTATCCTAAATCACTTTGCAATGCAAGAAGGTTAACTCCTAAATGCCCATACTATCAAATTTTAGAGTTGAAAACACCAAATGTTGGTGCCTTGGGTATTTAGCGGTTAAGTGGATTGGCAATACACAAGTCATTTTTTCATGATTTCTTTTGCAATGAAGGAGTCCTTTATCTGAAATCTAAACTATAAATGTTAGAAGCAAACATTTGAAATATGTAAAAAAAGTTTCAAGAATTTTGAATTTATGGATTGCAAGATAATAAGGTATGAAGTTAGAAGAAACAATTTTTCTTGAAACTGCTCAAACACAGTTAACACGATTTGACTCCACTTGGATTGTGATTTGTAAGCGTAGTTTTGTTAAATTGTATACCATATTTGATTAGTTACATACATGCCAAATTCCAAAAGTTAATGAGAGTTTTAGTGTAAGATTCTCCAAAGATGCTCAAATTGCCCAACTGCCCAAAACATAAATTTTTACTCCAGCATCTAATTGGAGTTTTTATTTTCACACAAAGATATTCATCATGTACACATTGTCTCCAAATTTCAAAAACATTTGTCAAAATTGACTTCATAGGAACCTACCAAAACTTTCAATTGGGTGTTGAATGAACTACTGTCCTTTAGGAGCTAAGAGTTACGAAATTTGTATAAATCCCTTGGTTTCTTGCTACCATAGTGGAATTTCTATGTACAACATAATTACTTGAGTTGTGGAAAGGCAAGCCATCTATAGGATATAACTCTCTCTAGCAAACTAGAACACAACTATTCCATTTTGAAAATTTGAGATTTTTAAAAAACATAAATGGAATCTTGATAAGGTTGCAACTCCCTACTATCCCTCTCTTCAATTGCTCTTTCCCATTTCACAAAGTAGGTGACAAAAATAGGGTTATATACTCCCTTGTCACCCTTACCTTGTGCAAAACTTTTCTTATAGATACCAAGATAGATATTCTTTGTAGCTTGCACAATGATACTCTTCTTCCTAGAACTAAAAGAAGAACGAGCTCTCATGTAGTCAAATTCCTCCCCACCAACAAACCAATTTTGCAATGAACACGAATTTCTTAGGAATAGTATATATTTTTTGTGCCAAGAAAATGTCCAAGCAAACCATTCGAGGCTAATGGATGATTTTGAACATTTGTCGATTGTTTAAAAAATGAATTTAAATGCAATTATTCTTCTTCTAAGTAAGAGGAGTCCAAGTTATAGGAGCTCAAAGTTAAATTTTTCCTTCTTTGTGTTCTTGCGTTTGACTTGCGGATTGCATTGTGAAGTTAAAGCAAGAATTTAGATGCCATGCTTGCAATTGCTTTGGAAGGATTAGGAAATAAGTTTGATAAAATCATTGATGATGTCATACCTTTGTGGAATAATGAAATTAACTATCTATTTAATATGCTAACCCTTTAAGTTACTTGATTTTCTTAGGCCTTGGTCCAAATAATGCTTCATGTTTGTTTAACTTATTTGATTCTCAAAACAGTGTGTTGTGTTAAATTACATGTGTTGTTTTGTTGTACTAACTAGCTTCTAAAAAATGCATGGACCCTATTTTGGATTCATGCATTTCCCAAAATCAACATCCTTAACCCCAAAAAGGCAAAGGCTTGACTAGATTCAACTCTTCTCAAGGATGTTAAATTATGGAACCCTAAATTATGCATGCCAATCCCTTTGAAAATATCACTTAAGAAGAAAAAAGATCCAACCATACACATTGGATTTCAAAAATATGCCAAGAGGAAATTCAAAAACTCGGCAATTTGCCAAATAGTGAATAGAAATGACAAATTTATACCACAAAAAAATGAACTTTACGCAATTGCCAAACGATAAGTTGTTTTGCCAAACTTTCTCAATAAAACGAACTTCTCGCACTCATGATGGGGAATGCTATTTCATGAGCTAAGATCAAAGAGCTGTGAGCAATGAGCTAGGATCAATTTCTTGTTCAAATAATAAATTCCACCTATAACTGTTTACATAGGGCCCTATAATAGTGCATCTCAAATTATCATCTCTTGAAAAACTTGTTGTTTTTTGAGATATTCCATTGATTACAAGTGAAGAATCCGTTCTTGCTTATAAAATCTTGAATCCTTGCTCAAAGCTCATCATTTTACGGTCACCATTTTAGAGCATCTCCACCTCATCCGCTAAGTTGAGCTATGCAATCTAGCAAGTTGTGAAGTGGGGAGGCACAACATGGCATCAAGGTGGCTAGTATAGCCCACTCCGGCCAAGATTGCCTTGTTTAGAAATCCAAAATAGCTGCATCTTGTCACTCACTGTCGTAATAGATCCTTGAGTTCTCTACACACTCTCAAACTTGCACTCCCGTAGCAAATGGCATCCTGACACTTGAAAATTTGTATTGAATGATAGCCCAACAAATAGCTATGCAATACACGTGGGGCAATTATTTATTGGATCTCTGCCCCAACATTTCCCCTCCCCGCTCGCCATCAAGGAGAGAAATGGTGGGGTTGAGCTACCTTGGATACCAACGTGCCTTCCAGCCTGGCATTGGCAATGCCAGGTGGAGAGGATAAACTCCCATGCACTGCCTAGCCAAAGCTGCAAAGTCGGACTGACAAGCACAAGGGAGATGCTCTTATCTTCATCAAATAGCATTGTTCCACTTCCACCCATGATGAGAGGAGATCAAGGAACTTGTGAGGGAACTTGAAGGCCTTTAAAAAATAAGTGAAAACCTTTGAACAAGCTAGGCGTGGAGAGCACCATTAGAGATGCTATTACAAACTACTATTATAACTCTTTAATCCTTAAACAACCAAGTAGCCCTTTGCAACTAGTACAATATGGGGTATTTTTCTTGTATTTGGAGTGCATCCACACCTTTGTTACATTTGAGATCAACAAAGAAGTTAGAATATAGATCAATGATGTTCTAGTGAGGTAGTCAAGAACCCAAATTTAAACTTTTTGTTGGTAGCAAATGTTAGTTATATAGTAGAGTACATAGTATGTACTATAGTAGCTTGGTCCCTTAACCCCTAAGCGCCCATGCTGATTTCACCAAAATCAGGGTTTTTGGAGATCGGCAACTTTGATGCATTGTATCTAGTCAATCAGATGATCTACAAAAAATGACCATTGAAAATAGTGGAACCCCTACTTAGAAAAAGGCTTGAAAATTTTGGGAACAACTGATCATGGGAGATGACAGATTAGAACATTTGATTAAACAACATGTGATGACAAACTCTCATTTTTTGATAGGTAGTTGCTCTTTGATGATTTTTACAAAATTCTATAAGCCCTTGATTCATCTTAAATTGTGTGAGCAACAAGATTAGATATGAATGCACACACTTGTAAATTATTGAAGAATGCACTTCTTTTTATGTCCAGTTTTAGGGCTTTAGATCCCTATTGCACGGAAAACAATGACCGGCACAGTCAGTGACGGTTGCCATAATAAGGGTCTAGAACATGCTTGAACCCTTGCCAACAACTTTTTCGCTACCACAAAGCATACATAAGGAAGCTTGCAAGGGATATTGACCGGTTGCAATTTGTAAAATACTGTTTGCCACCACGCCTCATTTTTTCCATACAATGTTTCACCAAATCAAATCTCTTGCAACACTTGTACAACAATTTAACATTCCTCACCATTACTCCAAGGTTGCTAGGAGGCAAGCCTGTGAGCAAGAGCCCATGAGCCTGTGAGCCTGTGAGAGGTTGGTTTCAAACCCTGGAATTTACAGAGAGGTTCTATTACCATGGGTTTAGGGTGACCAAGATAAGGCGCACACCTATTACCGTGGAACAAGCAATGAAGTGGCCCTTCACAAATGGTATGTATTCCGCGGCCCTACCATCTCAAATGATTAACTTTTGCTTCTTTATACATATTGCTTGACGTATAAATGTAATTCATATTGGTGCAAACTAGCTTGTTTTGGGACCTCTCATATGTTGTTTAAATTGTTCTTCATTCAGTTAGTACCGGAGACTAGGTTATTTTTCTGAACGTTCGTCTAAGAATGATCTCAAAGACATTATAGTGTCCGTGAAAATAAATTACAAACTTCCACTAGAAGTTTCTTCTACACTGGTTTTATTATTTGAACATTCTTCCAAGAATGATGTCCAAGGGTGGCTATTGTCCGCAAAGAAATGGACTTGAACATTCTTCCAAGAATGATGTCCAAGGGTAGCTATTGTCCGCAAAGAAATGGACTTAAACAAACTTCCAATAATGATTTTGTAAGGTGCCCTATGTCCACAAAAAAATGGACTTAAACATTCTTCCAAGATTGATTTTGTAAAGTGCCCTACGTCAGTGAAGAAATGAACTTAAATATTCTTCCAAGAATGATGTCCTAGGGAGGCTACTGTTCACAAAGAAATGCACCTCACTCCATTGAAGTTTACTGCAAGTGAACGTTATGCCAAGAATGATGTTCTAGGGGTATCATTGCCCATGAACATTTTCAGCATATTTCTTACAAAGTAATAGAACTTCTACTGTGTGTTGTATGTAGAACTTCAACCTAGAAGAGCTGGCGGACATGCCTACTTGCAATTTGTCGGAGACCGCCTACAACAAGTGGCTTCAGATGTCTGGTAATCGTGGAGGTAATATACTTGAAGCTACTTGTGATAACAACTGTTTTGTTCTTCTCTATTTGTAACCAAATAATAATATCCAAAATTATGCACTCACTACTACTCATCAGATCTAAAATCCCTCTTTGACAACCCGTGTATTACACTACCAAGTCATGGCAAATCAAATTCCCTCAATTTTTGCACCTACTCTTCTTTTTCTTGAATACTACCTATAATGTTTTATTAATGCCATGTCATGGGCAATATGATTTAGAAAACCTTTAAAACATTTGGCTTAATCTGCTTCAACTACACAATCATGGATGCAGCCCAATATCCATGGTAATAGGACCTCATTTTTAATTTGAGTACTATTTTCATTTAATTACTACAAGTATTTAAACTCATCACTGTAAATTTTCATTTATACTTCAAATGTTTAGGATTTAGGCTCCACGCTCATGACTTTCCCGCTCCCGGCTCACAAGCTCACCACTCCCCGCTCCCCTAGTAGCATCGTTGACCATTACTCCATTGACATGGAAAACTTGAATGCCATCATAATTGTAGTTTGTAGCAAGACCAAAAAGTTAGATCCAATGGGCAAGGCTTTAAATCAAGGTAGGCAATATATGGGGCACTGGGGGGCTCAAGGGTTAATTCCGCAAGGCCCATGCACTTTCCCGAGTATCTTAGAATCTGTTCTTGGATGAGCAAGATGTCAACATTTTGATAAGTTGCATCAATTTAAAAAAAAAATTGTAACTGTACAAACTCAAACAAGGTATGTTAGAGATTACTCCCTCTGTCCCAATATAAAACTCCAGATTAGGCATAGTTCTTGTCCCACTAAAAAGCTCCCTTTTGCTAATTTCAATTGTTTGAGAAAGCGTTTGCCATGTCCAATGATCTCATTGGGGCAAGTTAAGCAATTAGAGAGCATTCCTCTCCTAACAAGCTTGGCCTTGCCCATATGAGGTACCATTGTTGCTACTGATTTTTAAATCATCAATAATGAGGAGCTTGCAACATGTACAAACACTAGAAGAAAAACAAGGATAAGCGACTGCCACAAATTGCAATAACTAGGTCACCAGAGCTACCTTGCAACTGCACAAACAACTGCACAACTAGATTGTAGTTGTGCAAATGTTGTGCAATTGTTTGTGCAATTGCAAGGCAGTTCTGGTGACCTAGTCATTGCAATTTGTGGCAATCGTTTATCCTTGTTTTTCTTCTAGTGAAATATGGTACTTTTTGCATGGAATTTGGGTGCCCAAACGGCAACATTGAAGCATGAGATTTTGTACACACTTGGTAGGTGGTATATTGATTCTAGAATGCATGTGTTATTAGTACAATGACTAAAATAATGAGGAGCCAACAGCCCTCACAAACTATGCACAAATATGGTACTTTTTGCATGGAATTTGGGTGTCTAAACAGCAGCATAAAAACTTGTGATTTTTTCAGATATTTGGTAGGTGGTATAATGATTCTAGAATGCCTTTGTCACTTGCATAATGACTAAAAATACAATTAATCCCTCATGGAGAAGTTTTTTGAACTTTATAATGGGACAGAGGGAGTATATAGGAAAAGAAAACACAACAATATCACTTATGGATTGAAAAATTATAACATTTGATCAAGAGGGTGTTAGAATTGTGAAAGTGATTTGAATACTACTAGAAATTGGGCATTTTATGATTCCGATTTATGACTGTTGAGAGTCATTCATAATTCTAAATGACTCATGATATTCATAAATCAGAGTCATAAAATGCCCATTTTCTAGTAGTGGAAGTCTTTCAATCCTCTTTTCACATCTCAAATTTAAAATTGAGGATACCAAAAAAATATGAGTATGTAAAGTCCAACATGTGTAACCCCTCATCAATTTACGGCTTCTTAAAATCTACTCTACGACTTTTTAAATTAAGTTTCTAATGCAATTGTGTCTCCAAGTTCTAGTGTACTTTAGGCTCATTCCCACAAGCTCTCAACACTAGAAAGTGAAGATTTGCAATGGACACCTTTGCACAAAATCTTGAATAGACAAATCATAATCATTCATTTTCAAAATCAGATTTTTGATACTAAAATAGGGCTTCAATAAGAATAATTTTAAAAAATAACCACTAAAATGAATCTTCAAGAAAAGTAAAAAAACTCCAAATTAAAATGTAGGGTGGACAATTTTGGTCCCCTTGGATGGTGAGGGGTTAAGGGTTAACCCTTCAAAAACCACACACATTTTCTCAAAATTCACTAGAAACAAGAGTGGTGAACTTAGGTGTGCAATTCAATCAAATTTGGACCCAATTTGAATAATCCAACTGTACAAATGGAAAGAGCACCTTGCTCATTGTAAAGTGGGAAGGTTTCAACTAGATCTACCGTTGGAGATGAAAATTTATAATGGTGGAGTAAGTCATAAGTGAAAACTCTATAGTTTTCATGCTTGTGTGGTTTTGGATGTTACCGCTTCATGTAAGGTTTGCTTTAGATGAGCCTTATATTTTTAGAAAGTAGGCTTCTACACCTTTCCAATGAGACTAGTTTCACACAAAATGAATAAAAATAGCAATTTCAAGGTGCAACTAAGTGGACCAAAATGGTCAAATATCCCACTTTAGTTGCCATCTTAAAATGGTTCTATAGAAAACATGATAAATGCAGTGGAGAATCTGATTGGTGAAAACAATTAAGGATTGGCCTTATATGTAGGATGATAAATTCTAGAGTTGAAATGATAACATCATTTCAATATATCTTCAAATACTATAATTGTATTGGTACCTTAGAGATGAACTATATGAGTGTAGTTCTTAGGGAGTTTTAATTTTTTAAAGATTTTGCAATTGGGATGTGAAATCCTTTTTGGATATTTGAGGTATTGTATTGTTGCTTTTATTCATTTTTGACAAAAAGAGGATACGTATTTTGAGGCCGTACCGCATAAACATTATTATTTGTCAACTCACATACCCAATTCCATTGTTGTTTTTTAGTTGGGTGCGATTTTTTTGTGCTCACATACATTCTTCAAGACTAATTTCCAAATTGTTGAGTGATTTTACTATGGGAATTGATATGTATATGACACCCTTTCAATTATTGTACCACACCTAGAATAAATTTTAGATTTCTACCATCGAAAAGCTGAATTTAAGAATTTGGAATTCAGATTTGGACTTAGAGACCATGATTTAGTCTAGAATCATTAAAAAAAGTTGCAGTTCAACAACACCCAATGAAAAAGTTTAGCTAGGGAGAAAAGTGCTACTTTTACATTTGTTTGTAAAATGGATAAGCTTTTTCATTGGGTGTTGTTGAATTGCAACTTTTTTTTATGATTCTAGACTAAATCATGGTCTCTAAGTCCAAATCTGAATTCTAAATTCTCATATGCAGCTTTTTGATGGTAGAAATCTAAAATTTACTATAGGGTGTGGTACAATAATTGAAAGGGTGTCATACACATACCAAGTCCCTTTTACTATATGCCAGACACCACTCTCTTGAACCAAAATATGGTCCGGTGATCTCTAAAGGGTTAACCTTCTTAGGGCATTGCCAATGCACACGGTAATAGTGCCTGCATTGGCAAAGTGCAGATGTTGAAAAATAATTGTGCTCCAATGGAACCGTTACCTGTTCTGCAATTTCCATAGTCTTGGTATTGGAGGCCACAGGTCCGGCAAATTTACAGAATCTGAAGAGCCTGCACATTGGCACCGGTACACAAATCATTAATGTTAACCAATTTAAGCCTGTCAGTCAATTCAAACTTTCCATATTTCAGTGAACAATGTACACTTTTAACTTTGTTTCTTTAAATACCTTGAAAAGTTGGTTTGACGTTTGTTTTGCCTGCTGTGCGTTGGGGTGATTTGTTTTTTTGAGAAGCCCTGCATGTGCAGGGCCTCGTGGAATGTCCCTGCACACCTGGATACAGGGACTGTGTGCCGACGTCCATTGGAGATGCCCTTATAGGCCTGTAGCTAGACACAAATATCTGTTGAGGTCTGACGATATTTAGCCAAGAAAATACAAAAGCCTACAGGTCAGGCAGAGGATCGGGTCAGTCCCGTCCACCCAACCCGACGTTTCACAGGGTCAAACCTCCTCCCTCAGGCCCCAACGAGACGCCGCTCCCACAGGAACACTAACGACGCCTTCCTCTCCTCCTCCTCCTACTCTCCTCTCCCTCTCCTCGCCCGCGCTTATGAATCCCCACCATCCCCCCCACGATCGCACCTCCACCACACTTCGAGCACACTCCACCCTCTAATCCCATGGGAAGAGGCGGAGACCATGGCAGTGTCCGACCGCAGGACGAACTGGACATCTCTCCCCGACACCTTCACGAGTCGAAACCAACTGCCATGGCGACGGATTTCCACTGGGCCGAGACTGATGAACCGCACGCCTCTCGACGTAAAATCATCCTGGCTGCGCATCCCGAGATTCGAGAACTCTTCGGACCGGATCCAGGCGCATTCCCGCAGGTATCATCATCACGTCTTTTCAATTGCTATTGTTCGCATTCGCGACGGTTTTTGGTATTTGAATTTGTGAGAAAAGTTAGGTTACATTTGGAGTTTCTTTCGGTTTAGGTTTTTGAAGAGGATTCTTTATGGGTTTGCGACGATTTTTGGCACTCGATCCAGTGTTGAGATGATCGTGTTTTAGAAGCAAGTGATTCAGAGGAATTTTTCTCATGCGTTCGAAGTGGTGTTATGACTCTCTTTTTTTTTTTTGAAATCTAGTGCCATTTGAATGGTGGAAAGAGACGAAACCTAGTGTTTTCAGAATGCAGTTTTTATTAGTTGATTTGAATTTTCAACTATTGTTGTAGCAAATCGCGACGATTTGTTTCTTGATTTTTTTTGAATACAGTAGATATAAATCCGTCTTTCGCGTTTTTCCGACGATTGTTATCACTCGATCCAGTGTTGATGATCGATTTTTTGAAGCAGTGATTCAGAGGATTCTTTTTTCCCGCGTTTAATGTGGTGTTATGACTGCTTTTTTTTGGTTGAAATCTACTGCCATTTGAATGGCGGAAGGTGACGAAATTTAGTAAATTTTTTAATGCAGTTTTTGTTTAGTTAATTTAAAATTTCAACTACTGTTATAGCAAATTGCGACACGATCTGTTTCTTGCTTTTCTTAAAAGTATACCAGATATAAATCCGCCTTACGCCTTTTAGATTTTTTTTTTTTCGTCCAGTGTGTTCACTGGTCTTCTGTGTCAGTCTTTGAGAAGAAAATGCCTTTTTATTGATGTTTTGCACTGTATTTTCACCTTTTTATGTTTGTCAAGGTTCTTTCGAAAATATACTGTAAGGTATAGGGTCCTCCTCGTTCCATTACTTTATTCCTTTTAATATTTGTAGGAGCGTGATTTTGAGAGACTGTGGAGAGATCACTCTCATTTTTTGAGGTCAAGTTTTTATTTTTATGTAGGAATTTCTTATGCAAACATTCGTCAAAAGAAGAGGTTGTAGACCACTGCAAGGAACGGTTGATAATCATGTTGCTTACGATGAGCGAGCAGAGAATTTTAGTGAAGCGATGCTTACATCACGTACTAATTGAAGATTATTGATTTAAGGGAAATTTTCATGGATACCCCTGAAGTTTGCAATATTTTCATAGATACCCCTGCTTTTTCAGAAATCACACTAATACTCTTGGACCAAAAAGTTGAAGTGTTTGTTTTGTTGTGCACGCCACCTCCCTTCTTCCTTTGTGTGCACATTGTTTCTTTTTTGTTTCATTACATTCCGTTCTTCAACATTGGTCATGAAGAAAGTACGAGCACAACAAATAAATGCCTAAAAATTATGGTCCAAGGGTATTTGTGAAATTTCTGAAAAAGCAGGGGTATCTATGTAAATATTGCAAACTTCAGGGGTATCCATGAAATTTTCCCATGTAGATGAGTTGCTGTTGGCAACAGGGTCAATATTAAAGATGGAATCTCGTCTCTAAAGGTTTTAAGTACCCGTTACCTCTCAAGGTATACCTATGTCGCAAAATCTGGTTCATGCTTCATACTAAAAGATCTCCATGGTTTTGTGCAGATAGTTGCCATTGTATTACTTCAGACATGGACAGCAACTCTCATGCAAGATGCAAAGTGGCCAACGATGATAGCAGTAGCTTACTTTTTCGGAGCTTTCTTGAACCACAACTTATTTCTTGCGATTCACGAGCTAAGTCACAATCTGGCCTTCTCGACAGTTGTTTATAATCGGTTGCTTGGCATCGTTGCAAATCTGCCAGTCAGTATTCCCATGTCGGTTACCTTTCAGAAGTACCATCTCGAGCATCATAAATACCAAGGAGTGGAAGGCATGGACATGGACATCCCGAGTTACACCGAAGGGCGCGTGGTGACGAATATGTTTTCGAAGACCGCCTGGGTTTTATGCCAGCTTTTTTTCTATGCACTCAGGCCTGTTTTTCTCAATCCGAAACAACCAGGTTTCTGGGAAGTGTTGAATCTCGTCTGTCAAGTGACATATGATGTGGTGTTGCTCTACTTCTGTGGAGTGAAAGCTCTTGTGTATTTGCTGCTGTCAACGTTTCTGGGAGGTGGCATGCATCCCATGGCAGGACATTTCATTGCAGAGCACTACGTGTTTCTGAAAGGACAAGAGACGTATTCTTATTACGGTCCTCTGAATTTGCTCACTTGGAATGTTGGCTACCACGTGGAGCACCATGACTTTCCCCGAATACCTGGTTGTAAGCTGCACAAGGTGGGTTTGAAATTACATGACCCTGTGTGGTAGATTGTTCATAGCCTCCATTTGCTTATTTGTCAAATCGTAGCATTGCAATGAGGTGACGTTATTTGTCATGGTTTTCATGTATTGAAATGGGATGACATTGGAGTGCCTGATGATTTTGTCGTTTGTGTACAGGTCAGACAAATCGCTCCTGAGTTTTATGAAGACTTAGGGCATCACACATCTTGGTCATACGTGATATACAAGTACATCACAGACTCAGCTGTAGGACCATTTAGCAGAACGATGAGGAAACCGCAGCCTGTAACGTTGAAGCCAAAGTATGGCAAGATGAACTGAGCAAGTGATCTTCCATTTTGTGAAATATCATAAATTTTTTTAGTCTTTCGACTATTTTTCCTTCATTGTTTGTACTTTGGCATCCATTTTGTCTCTAAAGCAGTCTTAGTGTATTCAGAGCTTATTGTCTACCACTTTTAGAGAATTCCTCCGTGAGCAATGAAAGCCTTAATTTTAGATATTGAATCTTTTTGTTCATTACGGATTTTATTAAATTAGGGCACATGCCATCAACCCTTATATGTCCCAGCCCTTTTTGAAGCTTCTTGAGGTTGCTCCTAAGTGAAGCAAAGTTTCATTGATTTAAAAAATAAATTGTAACTGTATAATTCTCTAATTTTAAACTAGACACGTTATGAATAATTTAAGAAAAGAAAACACAATTACATAACACAAATGGATTGAAAGACTATAATGTTTGATGGTAAAGGGCTCAATACTTGTAAAAAGTGATCAAAAGTCTTTGAATCTTTTTTTGTATATCGAACCTGAAATTGAGGTCACATACAATTTATAAGATTGAAGGATATAATGTGCAATCAATTTACGGCATCTCAAAATCTACTCAATTTTTTTTGAATGAACTTGAAATGTGACATTTTCCCGAAGATCCAATGTATTTGAAGCCCATCTCCAAAAGCTCTCAGATATCCAACTATTGCAATCAATGCCCTGACCCAAAAAGAAAAACCAATGCTTTCATCTTCAAAATTGAATTTTTGATACAAGAGATTATGCTTGGAAGAGTACTTTACTTTAAAAACAAAACACTAATGAAAATATTTACACAAGTTCTTATTTAAGTTCAAAATTCAGTATAAAAACTTAATGTAGCCCATGGGAGAATCAATTCTGGAGGAAGTCTGGCATCTCCCTCAACTGTCCTTGCAACAAGCCTATCCTTCCTCAAGGTACAGTAGCTTCTCTCGATACAAAACTTTCTCTCTTGTGGTCCAAAGTCAATAATTCTGCATGAATTTATAACAAAATGTTTGGAGACAATCAAAACAAAGGTTTCTCATTAAGTAAAATTTGAATGGGATAAACAAACTTGTTAACTCACCAAAATTTTGAAGAAGTGCTAGACATTGATTCTGTAAAAGACAAAATACTAACTATTTGAAACGTAAGCTTTTTTTTTACGAGAAACCACTACTCATGCATATGAGAAGATAAGGCTAGTGGACTCATTTGCACTTCCAAGGCAACTTTTATTCATAAATTCCAATATTTTTTTTGGTAGATGTCTTAGGTAAGACTTCATGGGGAAAGTGTAGGAATCCACTAGCCATATTGTGATATCGAATAAGGATTTTCATGTGGAGATTTTTGACATAAGGCCCCGCTACCCTCCGTGCAGCATAACTTTAGGTCAAATTGTGCAAACTCCAAACCTTATAAAGAAGGAACAATACATACACACATAATATTCATTATGCTTGATTATCTCCTACTTTTTTTGTATGGAGTACAATGATAGGACACTTCTTGTTGCAGTCATCTAGTGTTTAAGTCTTTTGTATATAATTGGTTCATGAAAAAAATTAGTTCTAAAAGAAATCATTTGTAGGTGGATGATTGAATGAGTTGCAATCCCTACTTTTGAATTTTTTTTTCTTGTAAAATTTGATTTAAGTTCTGAACAATCCAAAATCCATACATAAAAAAGAAACTGGGAATTTTGCCAACTTGTGTCCCATGTAAATTACATAGAGAAACGTGAATTAGGTAAATACATTTGTGATGACCTAATTAACTTAGGTCCAATTTTTTGGCACCAAAACTTTGCCACGTAAGGAGCCATCCTATTAACAAAACCAATTGGACTAACCTTACTACAAAGCCTTAGTGTCCAATCAATGTCCAACTTGCTCACCCAATTCCAAGATTCAAGAAATGACGTTGATTCAACTAGGTGATTCTTCAATCGAAACAACAACAGCCCTAATATAAATACAAAGGGAACCTCAAGAACACTTTATATTAAAGCACAAACGCAATTTTGGAATTGTCCTAATTCACAATCCATTAGGTCATCAATGAGACCAATAGTTTGATTGAACCCTAATATAAAACCCTTTGAATTCAATTAATGATTCAATTTCAAATTATTAAATTCAACTCATGTCCTTAAACTGATGGTTCCATTCTTTTTAGGGGAATTTACAAAATAGAGGTACAAATACAAGAATGATAAATATTACAAATAGGGGCACATTTTTATTTTTTATTTTTATACATTCCCATAAAATTTTGATTTGGACATTGGTTGATTCAAATGCAACACATTAAATGTTAGCTAACGTCCAAAAGCTTAGAAACCTTTCCAAATCAAGCCTAAATCAAAAAATTTTAATAAAGGGGTTTTGAAAATGTGCCCCTATTTGTAATCATTTTGAAAGTGTGCCCCTATCTATAATTATTTTGAAACTATGCCCCCATCTGTAATACTTTTTGATTTTGTGCCCTTATTTGTAATTCCCCTTTTATTTTTATTTTTATACTTGGGCCTGCTTTTTGACACTAAAAATGTGCCACTTAAGCAAGTTCAAGCAATGCCATATTGAGTGGGGTTTAAATTCTTAGCAAATTTTTGCCAAAAACTTACTTGAATTTATCCCCAACAGCCATAACACTATAAATTTTAAGTGAAAAATTGGATGAATTTGCTAAGTGGCTGCCCAAGAGTGCACCAAATTTGCCAAAATATGGATGAAAGATACTAATATTTGTGCAATATTTGGATGAATAAGTGCTTTTCGTTGGTTCTACCCATTTCTATCCAAATTTTCCTTACTTGCCGGCATTGGTAGGGGCCTGTCGCGCAACCAGTGAAAAAACAAAAATTAAACCGTGATATTGAGCCCGTATTTGTAATTATTTTGTAATTATTTTGAAACTGTGCCCCTATAAGCTTAATACTTTTCGTTCTTGTGCCCCTGAATCCCTGATTGTAAATTCCCCCTTTTTTAATACTTTACTTGGGCCGACGTTTTGGCGCCAAAATTTTGCCACGTCAGCGAGTATTTGCCACGTCAGCGAGTATTTGCCACGTCAGCGAGTATTTGCCACGTCAGCGAGTTCAAGCAATGTCATATCGAATGAGGGTCTGAAGCTCACACCCACCCCCTTTCATTCACGCTCGTAGCTCAACCCAGTTGTGTCTAGTCCCTCCTTTTCTCTTTTGTTTGTGTAGAGCTGGAGCTATGGCGACCGCGGCGGGTGTCCGACGGGAGGAGCGCTGGGGAGCTGGCGACGACTCTTTCTCTCGAGAAGAGTACCGCGGCAGGGATCATCGCGACGACGACAGGTCTCGCGGTAGAGACGACTACCGCGGACGAGAGCGTCGAAACGATGGTCGGCGCGACGATTACCGACGCAACGATGGAGAAGAGAGATTCATCAGAGAAAGAGAAGAGCGGTACAGAGGAGAGGAGGACAGGAGAGAGGATTATCCGAAGCGGGGACGAGAAGAGAGGAGGAGGGAGCAGGAAGAGTTGCCGGAGAGAAAAGATGCAGAGGTTTTGGAAAAACCCTCGGTACCTGCTGCCGCTCCCTCCGGACGGAGCGGTGGTGTGTACATCCCGCCCTTCAAATTGGCGCAGATGATGAAAGACGTCGATGACAAGAGTTCGCTGCAATACCAGAGGATGACATGGGATGCTTTGCGGAAGAGTATCAACGGTCTTGTGAACAAGGTACGGCAATTCCTGCAAATGCCCCGATCCCTTTGAGCTATTTTTGCTTGATCGGCATTCCACCCTTGTTTTTCGATGCATAACTCTTTTTAGGGTTTGGTACAGTTAGTAGTTAAAAAAAGGGAAAATTTCATGGATACCCCTGAAGTTTGCCATATATTCATAGATACTCCTGTTTTTTTAGAGATTTCATAAATACCCTTGGACCAAAAGAATTAGGTGTTTGTTTTGTTGTGCATGTCACTTCCCTTCTTCTTTTGTATGCATGCATAACTGGAAAGAAGTAGTGTGTGCACAAAGGGAGAAGGAAGTGACGTGCATAACAAAGCAAACGCCTAAATTTTTTTGGTCCAAGGGTATTTGTGATATTTCTGAAAAAGCAGGGGTATCTATGTGAATATTGCAAAATTTAGGGGTGTCCATGAAATTTTCCCTTTTTTTTGATATGTAACTCTTTTTAGGGTTTGATGCTGTTTGTAATTCAGAAAACACATACATAATAAAACCTCATTCGCTGCAAGCATGAACTCTGCTATTTTGCAGGCTTAAGCTTTGATGTTCAAAAGGAACTTCTGTTGGACTCAGAGATGATGTAAGGTAGAGAATGCTAATTGCACATATTTAGCGTTTTATTATCATATCATATGTAGGCTTGTGATTTTTGGGGATGAGTGTAGTACTGTGGGGAGTTCTATTTTGGTAAAAAAACAGTCGATTTTTATTGAGCTCAAGTTTTTCTCACTAATGTATGAATTCTAAAAGCAACTACTCAGGATGGGAGGTTATAGATCGTTATAAGCGGTTGTAGATAACCTGGTTTTTAATCAAAGATCACTGAACACCATATTAGGTAAATTAGGAAAACAGTACATTCTGGGACTTTCACTATTTCTTCCGTTATGTACAATTTAGCATATTACAAAAAAATGAGCGTGCACTTTCTTGTACAATAGTGGAGTTTTCAGTGATCGCCTTCAAGAATTTCAAATAATTACAGCTTTGAGCTATAGCTATGCCTACATTTATTGTATGTAAGATTAAGGTGGAGTACAAAATGGTCCCTCCATTTTTCCCAATTTACCTAGTATGGTGTTATTGGCCATAGGCACTAGCTAAGCTATAATTACATCACTTGCTGGTAAGTCCAACCATGTGTGTAAAGTAATGAGGTGCCGCTGGTAAGAGGGGTTGGCTTAGGAGATGGGATTAGGATCCTAATTGTTTAGTAATTTTCTGCCTTATTTGCTGCAAGCATGTCTTTCCTGCAAGCTTTGTTATCCTGAAAGGACTTTCTGATAGATTCAGAGACGATGTGCTTCTAACATGTATGATAATGTTTTTTTTTTTTTTTTTTTTTTTTTTTTTTCTGTGCAGGTCAATTCTTCGAACGTGAAAAACATCATACCGGAGCTCTTCGGAGAGAATTTGATCAGAGGAAGGGGTTTATTCGCAAGGTCTTGCATGAAGTCGCAGATGGCCTCTCCCACTTTCACGCACGTTTTTGCCGGCCTAGTGGCGGTGGTCAATACAAAGTTTCCGGAGCTCGGTGAATTACTGCTGAAGAGGATTATCTTGCAGTTGAAACGGGCTTTCAAGCGGAATGACAAGCCTGTGTTGCTAGCAGCTGCCAAATTCGTGGCTCATCTTGTGAATCAACAAGTGGCACATGAAATCCTCGCTCTTGAGCTGCTCACTCTGCTTCTGGAGAAGCCCACAGATGACAGCGTTGAGGTGGCTGTTGGTTTCATCAAGGAATGTGGATCTCTCCTGCAGGACGTCTCTCCTCAAGGACTGCACGGCATCTTTGAGAGATTCCGTGGCATTTTACACGAAGGAGAGATTGACAAACGTGTGCAGTTCATGATCGAAGGCCTGTTTGCCATTCGCAAGGCTCAGTTCCAGGGCTTTCCAGCCGTGTTACCTGAGTTAGATCTTGTTGATCAAGAGGACCAGATCACGCACGAGCTTTCGCTTGATGATGAGTTGGATCAAGAGACGAGCCTTGACATTTTCAAGGTAGATCCAGACTTCGTAGAAAATCAGAAGAAGTACGATGCCGTGAAGAAGGAGATCCTGGGTGACGACTCAGCTGGTGAAGTGGAAGACGGAGATAAAGAATCAGGTGATGAGGATGACTCAGATGAGTCGGAGGATGAGGAAGATGAAGAAGAAAGAGAGGCACGCATGATTATTCAAGATGAAACAGAGACGAATCTTGTGAACTTGCGGCGTACTATTTATCTCACTATTATGTCGAGTGTGGATTTCGAAGAGGCTGGACACAAGCTTCTGAAAATCAAATTGGAAGCTGGACAGGAGGTAAGCCAACTTCTCCCTTTCGCTAAGCTTTCCATCTAAAGCATACTCCCTCTGTACCTCTAAAAAAGCTCCAAATCAGACACATTTCTTGTACCACTAAAAAGCTCCCTTTTGCTGATTTCAAACACTGAGAAAGCCTTTGCCATGTTCAATGATCTCATGGGGGCAAGTTAAGCAATTAGAGAGCATTCCTCTCCTAGCAAGCTTGGCTATGAGGTACCATTGTTGCTACTAATCTTTAAATCATCAATAATGAGGAGCTGGTAGCATGCACAAATATGGTACCTTTTGCATGAAATTTGGGTGCCAAAACAGCGACATCAAAGCTGGAGATTTTGCATACATTTGGTAGATGGTATATTGATTCTAGAATGCATGTGTCACTAGCACAAAAGACTAAATACAAAGTTAATCCTTTGCAAGGAAGCTTTTTGGACGTTTTTAGAGGGACAGAGGGAGTACTTGTTAAGGAAATGTTTCACTTCCTGTCAAAATATCGTACTGATATGTTTTCTGCAACACAACACTGATTTGAAACGTGCTTGTTTTTTTACCTCAGATGGAGCTTTGTGTGATGCTTTTGGAGTGTTGCAGTCAAGAGAGGACGTACCTGCGATACTACGGTCTGCTCGGTCAGCGGTTTTGTATGATCAACCGAGTTTACCAGGAGAACTTCGACGAATGTTTTGTGAAACAGTATTCCATGATCCATCGTCTGGAAACGAACAAGCTTCGCAACGTGGCGAAGTTCTTCGCTCATCTGTTGGGCACGGACGCGCTTCCTTGGCAAGCACTGGCGTACATCAGGCTGACGGAGGAGGACACAACATCCTCGTCACGAATCTTTATTAAAATCTTGTTCCAAGAGCTTTCGGAACACTTGGGGCTGCGGAAGTTGAACGAGCGTTTGAGTGACCCCCTGATGCAGGAATCGTTTGATGGAATATTCCCTAAGGATAACCCCAAGAACACCCGGTTCGCCATCAACTTCTTCACCTCCATTGGTCTGGGCGGTCTGACGGACAGCCTGCGTGAGTACCTCAAGAACATGCCCCGTTTGATCATGAACCAGCACGTGCCTGTGGCGAGCGACAGTGACGCTGCTGCAGGCTCCGGCTCAGACACTTCAGGGGGTGGCAGTTCTGACGACAGCAGCAGCAGTGACTCAGATTCCAGTAGTGACAGCGGTAGTGACAGTGATAGCGACAGTGACGTTGGTGCCAGCAGTCCTGAGAAGCCACGGAAGAAGAGGAAAACCTAAACCCTAAAAACCCTAAAACCCTTGTCTCTCTCTTGTAAGGTAGTCTACTCTAAAACCGTCACTTTAAGGGCTGGTCTGCTTTTTCATGGGGAAGATTTTTTGTTTAGTTTTTAGACAAAGAGAAATGGATGCTAAATGTAACATATTTTTTTTCATATTTCTTGAAGCATTATTAAATTGTTGATGAATTTTCAAAGTTTTTTTATAGTAGACACCTATTTGTGACTCTAGGTCTCCCATAAACCGTCCCCCATGCAACTTGTGAAGAGATGGGTGACACCGAGGACTTTGATTAGCTCTTGCAATAGAACACATCTGACTTGAAGGGGTCCATTGAAGGACCACTTCATATCCATTACTGATCTACCTACGAGGCGCTTTATCTGAGAAGGTTGCAATTAGAGCATACTACCTTAGATATCAGGATTGAAAGTAAGCTACTTTCTTTATGCCATGCAACTGTTCCTATGTATCAGTAGATTGTATTTCGACGTTTGGGTTATGGCACAAATAGGGTGGCTTTCTAGGGATCAGAAGCTGTAGTAGTCCTTGAGTGTAGTGACGAATTGAAATGGGGACACTATGCTTTTGGGTCAGGTTTTCACTGCAGCCTTTTCAGACATGTCAGATGACGGCAGAGCTTCCAACGTGCGAGCAGTAGCAGAGGCGAAGATTGTGCAGCAGTGCCCCTTCTCCTTTGTACAGCAAAATCCTCTGTCAGTGGTTTCTCTTCCTGGCTCTGACCTTTTCTGTTGGAATAGCTCGGTCATAGGCCAAGGGGCCAAAAGAGGGGTTTATGGTACGGTGCTGGATTCGAGACTTTTCTACTTTAGAGGGTGGGGGAGGAGGCAGCAGGGCTTTTCGTATGTTTGAGTGCTTTTTGTCCTTCTTGAATGGTGGTGTTTGGTTGTTTGTGGCAATCCATACACTTTTTGGTTGGGTCTTTGTTTTGCTTGTTTTCAAGGATACGTTTCCTGGTGAACAAGTGCTCTGTACAACAGCTTCTGTGTGTTGACATTTTTGGCACTGTCGTTGGTGGAAGGTACAGTTGCACTAGGTTGGGCTCTGGTATCAAACTCCAGCAGCTTTTTGAGATTCATGTATTTATATGACTAGTTCTCCATCAGTACATGTCTTATTCATAGCCTTTTCATAATGTACAGTGGACGTACATTTGAGGAGGTGCACCATTTTAGAGTCCTATGACCTTTCCACTTCAAAATTTCATAACTAATTCCCCATTGGTCTAAAAAGTACAAAATAACTTAAGTTAGATGCCAATTCCTCTTGTCTCGAAAAATATTTCAAGAAGTTCCACCACCCCAAAATTCAGTTTCAGCTCTTAGATGGTCGATTTACGAGCCTCTTACCTTAACTTCCTTCGCCAGGGATTGTTGTTGCCTTGCGTGAGTTTGAGGCTTCTTTGTACAAGTGAAAGAAGCGCTGGGAAAGTTCCTTGCCATATGAGGTGATAGTTTTATTTTTCAACGTGTATTTCGAAGTGGAGATGCTTTTTAGAGCACATTTGGAAGGTAGGTAGCTCGAAAAGCGACACTGTAAGGGCTGCCTTTCCATGGGCATTTTGAGATGAGAAGTTTTCCCTATATTTTATTTTTCAGACAAAGAGAAATGGATGCCAAATGTGAGACAATTTTTTTTCATACTTTTTGAAGCATTGTTGAATTGTTGATGAATTTTAAAGTTCTCTATAGTAGGCATTCATTTGTGATTCTAGGTTTTTCATAAACCATTCCCCTATAACTTATAAAGAGATGTAATTTATAAAGAGATGAGATGAAATAAGGAGTATAAGTGGCTCTTGTAGTAGAATTCACCTTTCTTTCTATGATTAAAGAGGATTCATTCAAGAACCACCTCATATCCATTCTCAAGCCACCTATGGGACTCTTCTCATGAGAAGAAATGCAATTCAAGCTGCCTATTGTAGTCTGGAATTTTGATCTTCAAATTAAATTTGCCTTCAGTTTGATTTTCAACAAAAGTTTATTATACAATTGGTTCAAGAAGTTGGAATTAGTCTCAAAAAGGATTATTTGTATATAAGCCTACCTTGTATTGTGAAAAGTTCAAGTCAAGTAACTTCATAAAATCAAAGTATTTATATAACTAGTAATTGTATGACTTCCATTTACAAATTGAAAATATAGTGTTCACCTTTAACCATTTATGTGGAGCTCATCTCCTACAAGTCCAATGTTAGTAAATGTTTTTCTCTTAGGGGTGGTTCACACTATATCTCATGTCCCATCTTTGCAAGACCCAATTTAATGTGAAACCCTAACTTAATTGGATTACTAAAAGCAAAAAGTAGTACTAAAAAAAGCCATGAATATCAATATTTTGTAAAATTTTGATGATACTTGGGTTGAGAGTTGAGTTTAATGAAATGGTTAATCCAAACCTTGAGTGAAGTCCCACCTTTTTTGATGCCAATACTTTCAAATTTTGTTATTGCAATTGAGATGTGGAACTAGGAATATATTGTGAAGCACCAAATCCCAATTTTTGACTTTGCACTGATTAGATTCTTAGATTTTGGTGGGATGGGAGACGTAATGTGAGTTGTCCCTTGCTACACTTCTATTAAGGTAGGTTCACCTTAAATGGACAGGATCTCGGACACCTATAAATGAGCCTAATTTAGATCCATCAGTTACCCAAATTAAACATGCAAGTCAGCTAAAGTTGTCCACCATAATTGTATTGGAACACAAATTGTGTAGGTGGCAGCATGTGATTGGATCTTTTTGATGTCACATTTGCATTTCAATACAAGCAATTCAATGGGGATCTAGTGTCCACAATAGGGATGTCTAGGGAGTTACCTTCAACAATTTGTAGTTTATTCATACGATCTCAGAAAATTCCAAAAACAATTTTCCAACACTCTTTGTAGGTTTCCTATTCCTTGTACATTCTCAAAATCTCCATACAAACTCTTGGTGAATTGATGTAACAAAAATGTCCGATTAAGGTGCTCCTACCTTACCCTCAAGGTCTAGCTCAATGTGTTAAAGTTTATAGTATTGTAAAAGACTTGGTGATATGTACTAAACCTTATTGTGGGGTCTTCAACAAGGACTTGGATTGGACTTTTGTACAATCGGAGAGTCCTCCATGATTTGACGGAATAGTCACATGTTGTGCTCACTTCATTGATCGCTACAAATCAATTCAATTCCGTCTCAAGTTTGAATACAACAATTTGCAAAGTCATTCCCTTTTTCTTCCTACTCAACTTTGAACGTTATGCAGCATATTGGCACTTTTGATGTTTTTTTTTTTTTCTTTCTCTTTTTCTTGCTCCAACAATACTAGGCATGCAAGGCGGTTTAATGTATGTTCCAAGTCCAATTTTCACTAGTAAACTGGGTTCAAATAAAAAAGGTCTTGATCGTGTTATAGTCATTTAAGCTTTAGAAAATAGAAACTTGTTAGTTTCACTCTTAATTTCAAATATTGGGTCATTTTCTAATGCTTATATATACAACAACTACTTTTTGAAGATTTTGACCATAAAGAAATGGAACTTTGTTCCAAGAGTTAGGCCTAGCCAAAAATAGAAATCCCAACTTCTTAGCCAAATTCCAATTTTTGTTTTGTATAAAACATTTCAATATTTTATTAACCCCCACTAGGAGAAAATCAGTCCTAATCAAGTGGTCCTAATAAACACAAACATGTCCTAGTCAACACTATTATGTTCAAAATATCCTAATTAAGAGGTCCAAATCAACACAATATTGTTGATTAGGTTCTAACACTACAAGGAAACCATGATCAAATTTACGAAAAGCTAACAAATATTATGACCGGTCACAATCTTTGTCAACTTTTTGTAGATTTGATCATGGTTTTGTTGTAGTGTACTTTCTTGTGGTGCCCTAAAGGCCCAAGTGGCCCCTTGGGGGCTAAGTGGGGTTTTGGGCATGTACTTATAGCTAAAATTACTTTGTGCAGTTTTTTGAAACTTTAATAGAAAATGGGGAATTCAAAAATCTACGTGGGTGTCTAATAATTTCTTCATTTTGACAATTTTTGAAGAAGTTATGCATGAAATTCATGAAAAATAGGGGAGGGTGGGCAATCCAAAAGTTTTTTTAAAATTTGGTTTAAAAATAAATAAAAATTTGAAATTGGTTCTTTAGATTTATGTATATGTGGGAAGCTTTGACTGATTCAATTTTGATTAATGAGATGAAAGTTATGAGAAGTTTTAGATTGCTGTTAGGTATAGGACTCCCATACCTCCATTCCTTTTGCCCCTTGTAAAAGTTGGTGCTTTACCTTTTTGAGCTCTTTAGGTATTTGTTTTTTGACTCTTACTTTTACCAAGTTGTAGTAGACTAAGATTCCTTGGTTTTCACCATTAGGATCAGAGTAATTCAAATTTCTCAATTTTGTATAAATCCTCTAGTTTTGCCTAGTGTATATGCAAATTCCTTAGCCTTATGGCATTGCAAGATTTTACAAAGTATGATTCACACCTCCAATTCATCTAAAAATTCTCCAACACTTACCTAACTTGGTCTTCTACAAGGAAAAAATAAACCTCAACTTTGCATAAAACAATTTTTATGATATAGGAGAGATCAAAGGCTTTTGAAATTTTTGGTAAGTAAGGAAAAAAACTATTTTTGCACTTCAGATGTCAATATCTCACTCCTCTACATCTGAATGAGCTGATTTTTTTCCACAAGTACTACCTCCCATAGTCTAGAACAAGATCCTATGGTTGGATTTTCAAAAAAAACTTCTTATCCTACCTTTCTACTGTAGGTTGGTAGCAGATTCAGCATAAAATAATTCCCCAAAATTTTGCCTAATTTATCTATAAATTATTCTCCATAAATGGCCAATGTCAAACAAATCAAAATATTGAAATGTCAAATATTATAAAAGTCATTAAGCTTACTAATAATGGAAGGTCAAGGTTGATTCCAAGAGGGCTCAATCTATTGCAAGTTTTATATCAAGGGCTAATTTTAGAAAGTGGAAGATGCTTAGAAAAAGGCTTAACTCTATTAAAAAAATTGGTTGAATGTCAAATAATAACAACTTTTTTTGAAAGTGCCTAATCTTGTTTAATTATGAAATCAAATGCCTAATAAAGTTTTTCTCAAAAAATAATAGATTCGGCAAAGACCTGCCGAATCTACTCCCAACCTACAATATTCATTCTCCCAAAAGTGGCAATTTTCAATGACTTTCAGAGAAAAAAGGGCTTAGGCCTTTAGGGGTTAATGACTAAACTAAAGAAACATGCGTTATCTATAAATATATTTGCAATAGGTGCAATGTAAGTACCATCTTTAGTGATGTTGTAAGCATTTTCAAATCTCTATTTGTCTTTTTAGACATACCTTGTTGCAACTACATTAAAATAGTGCGTTTAGGTTGCCTTAACAAGTAAGTTGCCTTATCCTTCAAAGTCACCTTGTAATTCATTGCTTAGGCACTTAGAGGAATATGCAATGCTTGAAATACTAGGATTTTGTATGGTTTATAGCTTAGACATAGCTATTTTTTTTTTTTGGAGCTGCACCATCATTGTTATCAAGTCCTTATTGTTATTAAAAATAGTTGTTGCAATAATTATTAATGAAAATTATTCTAGTATCAATTAGTATTTATACAACATAAAATGTCAACAAATAAGTCTGTTGCAACCTAATTGCACTATTTAGTATAGCAAGAGGAATTAGAAAATGGCAAGGAGCCTAAAAAATAGCATATCATTAGGAATTCTTACATTGAATATTACATTTAAGTTGCCTAACACTAATTTCTCAACATTTTACACTATACAATACATATTGATACTATGGTAATTTTCATTAATAATTATTGCAACAAACAGCTTTTATAAAGCCTAGCAACAACAACATAGCTATGGAAAAACAAACTAGCGACGCCTAAGTCATAAACCATGTAAAATCCTAGTATATAGAGAGGCACATGCACCTCCAAGTGGCCAAGCAATGGATCATGAGGTAAAATTTGAGGATAAGGCAAACTATCATTTAAAAAATTTGCTAAATTCACCACACTTTTTTGTCAAATCTACCACATTGCACCATGTTTAAGATTTCTATAAAGAAAAGAAAGGAACGCCATGTTTGTTAAATTGGGAAAACACGGTTTCCAAATTGAACTTCACCTTAAACCCGAAAAGTTACCTTAAACCAGGTTCAAAGGTATTAGATTCAATCTGAGCCACTAAGATTATTTCCCTTGCAAATTCCTTCTCTTAGGTGAAGGCATGTGTACCAAAAAAACATTGCTTAAACCTAGAGCTGGGTTTAAGGTGATCACCTAAAACCTTCACAAATCCCAAATTTGAACATAGTTCCCAAATTAACAAATATAGCGTTAAGGACAAATATCATATTTATCAAATGACCATTCAATGATGATGGCAAACATACTTATTCCAAGATTATATATACTCAAAAATATGGAAACCAAGCCAAGTAAAAGAAAGAGGGAAGCAAAGAGTGAATTCAAAAAAGAAAAAAAGAAACATAATAGTAGATAAAGAAAAAAGAAGAAGAAAGGGAAGAGTGGAGTACATCTACCATCATCATTAAATGGTCATCCCATAAATTCAAAATTTATCCTTCTTTTGTTTATGGATCTCCTAAACATGACACCATTTGCCATGTGGTGGATTTAGGGCCACTTCACACTATGGCCAAAGGTCAAGAAGCCGTCACTTTCCACCAATCATTGCAAGAAATCAAGAGTTTGGCCTCTTCACCTTTCACACTATTGGCCAAAATCCAAAATCCATCATCCACCAAACTGCCTATATGGCAGCCCTTTATCATCCAAAATGACAGCCTCTCAAAAGAAAGTTTGGGCCCAACAAAAATGAAGACCCAAACTATGATCAAAAGGCGGTTGATTTTAGCATTTATTGCATATTTTTAATAGATTTTCTTCACCTCTTCACAAAGTTTGACCACTCAATCTAATGGCCTCTCAACTTGGTCAACCTTATAGTGAAGCAAACCTTAGCAAAAAATGAGATGGATTTAGCATTTCCCATTTTTAAAGCAACCTAAATGCAATATTTAGTGTAAGGTAGGAACACTCATAACCGTGAGTGTACCCCTAACCCTGACCTACGTCTGACACAAGCTGTCAGTCATTTGAAATTAATAAACTTGGCGGTTATGGGAACTTAAGTGATGGTTTTGGGTGACAAAGTGATGGTTGTAACCTGTAGGTGACTTGCATGACGGTTTTGAGAACCCCATCCTATTGTTTTTAGCATCTCCTACTCATGACCATGAATTTTCAATGATTTTGGACTTTAAAAATCTTTGTGAACAAATGTTTGCAATTGGGATTTTGAAATTGATCCCAATATTTTTCATTCCTTTTGCTAATCTAACTTGTTTAATCAGAGTATATACCCTATAATGCTTAAACTCACGCTTATGGGTGTTCCTACCTTACTGTGGAGTACAGCTACAGCATGTCTCTCGGACTCTCTTCCCTCTCCTTGCTATTTATGACTGTCTCTCTCTCTCCAAAGTTGACTTGCACTTTACCATCACATCTCAGCGTAACCTCCGCTGTACCTGCAAAAACTTGCGACTTTTCCCCCTTGCGGGTCACATCGCAACACTCTGGACGAAAGGACTCTCCCCATCCTTGGTGTCACTAAACTCGACAGGTTCACTGAATCCGCACAAAACTCTAGAAAAACTTCGCCTTATTGCTTGCATTTCGAAGGTCTGAGTCTTCAATCGGAACACACGCTTACAACCGAGCTTTTGCCCACCACAGTAACCCAAATCACCACGAAATCATCTTGTACAGAAGTTTTCATGGGAGTTTTCGTTAGAAAGTCTGTGTTCATGTGTGGTTTAGGGTTTAACGCAAAAAAATTGCATCAACGACGCTTCACTTGCTGTAAGTTCAGCGTTACTGTGGACAACAGCATGCAAGCGGAGATTCCCATGTGAAGGTATTTGTTGTATTTTGCCTCGAATACAAAGCATGCTTGAATTTCTGTATGGATTTTTCACCAAGTATATTTTCAGAGTACGTAATAAGATCTTTTTCACGTTTTGAGTGGGATTGTGCTGATTCTAGATGAGGATTTCGGCATGTGAAGGATTTGCTGTACTTTCTGCAACTACAAAGCATGCTTGAATTTCTGTACGGATTTTTCGCCAAGGAACATTTCAAAAGTGCGTATTGAGAAGTTTTTCATGTTTTGAGTGAGATAGTGCTGATTCTAGACGTGGGTATCAACGTTGTCCGTGTATTCGTATGCGTCCTTTGACGAACTGTAGCTTAGGTTATAGAAAATCATTGACCCGGGGCTGCAAAAATCGTACCTAAACACTGAACTATTGTTTCGACTTTTGTTGCAGAAAGCTCACATGCAATGGTCTTCTTCTTATCTGGCTTATAAATTTCGTGGACTCGGAGTGAGAAGAGAGAATTACACGTGATTTCAAGAGGTAATACGATTCAACTTTTCGAAACTCTGAATGATCTAGCAATTTAAAACCATAGTAAATGTTGGGTTTCAGGAACGCATGATACGGCACTGAAGAGGTCCTTGATTAGGTTATTGAGTAGAATATTCCTTGTATCCTGCAGCGGAAATCTCGGCAATAAAATCCATAGCCATGACCGGAATCTGGTTCTCCTGGTGGTAGTCTCAATCACGGAGCCCACCTACGAAAGATACGTAATGTAACGCAAAATCAGAAGCCATCCAGGGAGTCTTTCTGATTGTGCGCGCGAGCAGGAGTTTTTGCTACTTTCCAATTTTCTGTTTCTTTGCTTGGAGCATCCGCACCCTTGTATGCGAAACGGGCCTTCAATAGCACTTGGCGTGCACACGCTCAGCTTGGTGCACAATGCGCAACCCCCTTATGCTAGCGAGTGCTTGCTCAATTGTAGCTTGACAATTGTATCTTGAACACTCAAATGTTCAGGGTTTGATGAATCGTTAGAACGCTCAGATCTCGTACAATCAAAACTTGTTGATTGGTTGACACAAGAGGCCCACGATTGAAGCTTGACACTTGTTGATACACTCTTAGTGCTTGTTTGGACTTGCTTGAGGGTAAGAGTGGGGCATCACAGATTTAGGCAAGCTTATGATTGTGGATGCACACTGGACACATGCTTTCGAGTGCTCTAGGTGGCCTGCAAGGGTGCAAATGCTTAGCAAGGTTTGATGTATCATTAACTTGCCCAAATCCAAGACAATGAAAACTTGTTGATTGGTCAACACAAGAAGCATACGGTTCAAGCTTGACACCTATCCCCTTTGATATGCATTCAGTGCTTCCTTGTACCTGGTTGAGTGCAAAGGCGGGACATTAGAGATTTGAGCAAGAGCCCGTGCTTTTGAGAGCTCCAAGGTGCGTGCAAGGGTGCAGATGCTCTTAGATTACTGTACTTTGAACACCTAGTTCCGCCACACCTTCGTTGCTAAAACCTATGCCGAAGGTGGGCTGTAGGTTATAAGAAATGCGGTGCATTAAAACCTCGAAGTGAGGGGGAGAGGATTGTAGTGTAGAGAGCGCCATGGCAGCGGGCTCTGCTGCATCGTCGTCGTCATGGCTTCCCGAGGAGTCGTTCCAGAGCTGGAGCAACTACAGGCACGCACTAATGGCGACTCCGGCGAGGCTGAAGGACCGCGTGTTGGCGCGCGCGCTCGTCTCCTTAGAGCTCACGGGCGTGAAAGGGCGCAGCGCGGTGGACATGAAGCGCAGCCTGTCGTGGTGGGACCTCATCTGGTTCGGCATTGGCGCCGTGGTGGGTGCCGGGATTTTTGTGATCACGGGCGTGGAGGCCAAAGAGCACGCTGGCCCCGCGATCATCATTAGCTATGCACTGGCGGGGTTCTCCGCCATGCTGAGTGTGTTTTGCTACACAGAGTTCGCGGTGGAGATTCCTGTTGCTGGAGGTTCATTTGCGTATTTGCGCGTGGAGCTGGGCGACTTTGTGGCGTTTATAGGGGCAGGGAACATTGTGCTGGAGTACGTGATAGGAGGCGCGGCCGTTGCGAGGGGGTGGACGTCATACTTTGCGTCGCTCATCTTCTCCGGGTCTGATGTAAGCGACAAGCTGCGCATCAGCACCAACCTCGCCGAAGGGTACTTACTTCCTCAACCCCTCTTTCATCTCATCTCCCCCTCCCCCCTCTCAAATTGCCACACCTACCCAAATACATCTCTTTACAAAAACTTACACAATGATCTTAGAGTGAGCATTGCATGTAGGGTAGGGCCTGACTCAAGAGCATTCTCACATATGTGTCATTGACGCAAGGCATTCTCACATTTGCACCTTTGGTTACTCAAGTTTCACCCTCATTTTAAATGGCTTAAACATGATCTCACGTTTGCGCCATTGGTTACTTAGGTTTTGTCCTTATTTCCAATGGCTTAAACGTGAGAATGTCTTTGCATGAGGCCCTTAACTTGAGTAAATGTTTAAATCATTGCGAACAAGAGTGGAGCTGGAGTAATTAGTGGTGCAAACGTGAGATTGCTTGTGGGTGAGGCCCTTGGCTTGTGTATATGTTGTCACTTGTCCTTTTTGTGGGTAGGAGTGATGTTATGCAACGTGACACTACTTTGCAATTTTTGTTGTTCTGTTCACAAGCATAATCAAGCGACATTTATGTGTTACATTAAATGATTAAATCAACAATGCAGTGACATGTGCTTGATCTAAAGTATATCATATGCTAAAGTATATCATTTGCAATATTCAATCTGACAATAGTTAGCAATCAAAGTGTGGTACAACTCAAATGTAGTGCCAAATACACCCTTGAAAAAACTGGAGATGACATGACGACACGTTTGAGTACAGTGTTACACCACAATTGTTAAGTTTTAATGATATTTGCCTTAACATTTTTTTTTGTATGTTTTTTGGTATAGCTACAAAAAAAAAAGGAAGATAACATATGAACACCACAATGTCAAGTTCTAATGATTTTTTTGTCTTCAAGATTTTCTTTTTGTATGTTTTTTAATACGGTACAAAAAGGATAACATATGACCACCAGAATTGTCAAGTTTTAATGAATTTTTGTGTGTTTGGTGAGCTTGTCCAGGTACAACAAGCTGGACCCCATCGCCGTGGGGGTACTCATCCTGGTGGGCGTGCTAGCGTCATGGAGCACCAAGGGAACCTCCTACGTGAACTGGATCGCGTCCATCGTGAACATGTTCATCATCGCCTTCGTCATCGTCGCGGGCCTCGCCCACGCGCACCCGGCCAACCTCACCACGGACTTCCTGCACTACGGCGTGCGCGGCGTCTTCAGCGCCGCCTCCGTGCTCTTCTTCGCGTACCTGGGGTTCGACGCCGTCGCCACGCTCGCTGAGGAAGTCAAAAACCCGGCGCGCGACATCCCGATCGGCCTCGTCGGCTCCATGATCATCTGCACCGTCATCTACATGCTGATGGCGCTCACGCTCACCATGATGGTACCATTCTCCCAAATCGACACGGGCGCGCCCTTCTCCGCCGCGTTCGCCAGCGTCGGCTGGAACTGGGCCAAGTACATCGTCGCGTTGGGCGCGTTAAAAGGAATCACCACAGTCCTGCTCGTGTCCGCAGTGGGACAGGCGCGGTACCTGACGCACATAGCCAGGGCGCATCTCATCCCGCCCTGGTTCGCACTCGTGAACAAGTCCACCCAAACGCCCATCAACGCGACAGTCGTCATGGTGCTCGCGTCCGGTCTTGTGGGGTTTTTCACAGATCTACCAATTCTAGGCAATTTATTGTCCATGAGCTCGCTTTTCATCTTCTTTCTCGTCGCCGTCGCGCTCCTCGTGCGCCGCTACTACGTCCCGAAGCAAACCAGCGTTCGCCACGGCGTTCTGTTCTCGGTATACATGGGGTTTATCATCGCGTCGTCGATTGCGATTGCTGCGTACTGGGGCTTGAATGGGTCCGGGTACGTGTTGTATGCCGTCTGTGGTGCCGTGTGGTTTCTGGCGACGCTGGCGATGGCGGTGACGCTGAAGCAGCTGCGGCAGCCGTCGACGTGGGGCGTGCCGCTCGTGCCGTGGGTGCCGTCTCTCTCGATTGCGTTCAACATCTTTCTGCTGGGGAGCTTGGATCGCGCGAGCTTTATCAGGTTTGGCGTGTGGACGGGGGTCATCCTGGTGTACTATTTCTTGTTTGGGTTGCACGCTAGTTACGACGCCGCTGGTTTTGGCGATGTCGCGACGGCGAAGCAGGTCCGTGACGAGGAGGATCTGGCTTTGCGCGGGGAGAGCGTCGTGACGGGGCCTGGCGCGGCGTTGCCTCCTCCTTGATTTTTTATTCAAAATGTGGGGGAATTGGGTTAGCCCAACAGTAAAAATGTAAATACTTTAATTCAGTTTAACAATTTTCTTTCAAATTGTAATCGAAAGATCTTAACCCCTGAGCGCCCAGAGTTGAAACAAAAGAAGCCTGACTTGTGTGCAATCAAAGTGCCCTTGTGGACTGAAAAATACGATCCACAAGATCTAACCATATGGATTGTTAGTGGAAGGAGTCTCCATCATACTCGGCTTGATTGGAAGTTGTTTCACTGTACGTGCAATGAGATTATAACAGTCAAAATTGAGTTGACCCAGCTTTTTAATTGACAGTATACTATCGCCTAAGCGTGCAGGGGTTAATTAATATCATATTAGGTAAATTGGACAAAACATCACATTATGGAACTTTCACTATTTTTGTCATTATGTACAACTAAGCATATTACAAAAAAACAAGCTGTGTACTTTCTTGCACAATAGTGAAGTCTCAGTGATTGCTTACAAGGATTTCAAATAATTACAACTTTGAGCTATAGTTATGCCTATGGTTACTACTTACTATATATAAGATTAAGGTGGAATATAAATTGGTCCCTCTATTTTTCCCAATTTATCTAATATGGTATTAAATACTATTGTTGTGAATTGCATGAGAAAAGAAAACATAACAATATTACATATGGGTTGGAAGATTTGAAATTTTAGATTCTAATGTTCAACCACAATTTATTTTAAGAGGTTCAAAATCAAAAAGCAATTTGAAAACTTTTATAAACCTTTTGTTCTATGTTAAATTTAAAATCATTGTCATGTAGAGCATGACACTTATAACCAACAATTATTGTGGCTACGAAAAGTACCAAAGCACAATATATATATATCCATTAGCTCAAAAGCAATTCCATCGGCAAGAAGAACAAAAGTTAGGTTTCATGAGGATGATTTTGATTTTTTATAGCTTCATTTGACAAAGCAATACACTAGTTGCTCAAATTTGCTAGTTATTGATTACAAGCATCATGCATCATTTGTAACATAGAGATTAAAAGTTGTGTGTATTTTCCTACTTTAACCCCTAAAGGACCATTGTCCCCTTGGGGGACAAATGGGATTTTAACCCCTAAAGGACCATTGTCCATTTGTGGGTCAAATGAGATTTTGGGCACGTACCTATGGTCTCAATTTTTGTCTTGATTTTTTGAAACTTTTTTTTGAAAATAAGAAAACACATTAGCTTTTGGGGAATATAACTTTTATTCCAATCAATGCCAAGGAGCAAAAGTTATGCCCAAATAAGCAAAAAATTGGAGAGTCCGGGCAGCAAAAAAAAATTTACAAAAACTTAAATTTTTTTTTAAATTTCTTTTTACTCAAAGATTATATCTTTTTCTACATTTGAAGCTTTGATTCATTCCATTTGGACTAGTTATGAAAAAGTTATCAACAATCTTGCTTTTCAAGCACCTTAAGCATCCTCTTGAAAAAATAACTTATAAATTTCATTTTTGAATGCAAGTATAACATTTTTGCAAAAAAAACTATTGGAAAGGGTGAAGATTGCCTGCTAGAACAATCTCACCATTGGAATTATTGTGTTTCAATTCCATTGCAAGTTTATTAACAATGCAAGTTTTTGTTCAATTTCATAGCTTCTTCTATTTTATGTTTTTTTTAAGAATCAAAGTTAAGTATTTTTTTGTTTTGGTTTTTTGCCGAAGATTCTCAACTCAATTTCCCACCATAATAAAATAAACCTCAAAACTCCATGGTGCAAAAATTTTAAGTTAAAAAAGTTCAAAGTCAAATAATCTAGTCGTACAAGGTGCAAAAAAGCTTGTTTTTTACACTTTAAACGCAAATATCTTGCAACTGGTTTGGTCAAAGTTTTTAAGTTTTGAATGACACATTCTTATACAAGTCTAGTACAAGATCCTATGGTCAGATACGCAAAAAGACCAATTTTTAGACTTTTTTATTCTTTGCCATAGAAGTGGCAGTTTTGAGTGTCTTTTGACAAAATAAAGGCCCTAGTCTTTTAGGGGTTAAGCGTGTACTTACAACAAAAGTACTTTGTGTGATTTTTTGAAACTTTTACTAAAGATGGGGAATTCAAAGATCTATGTGGGCATCTAATTCTTTCTTCATTTTAACATCTTTTCGATGAAGTTATGCATGAATTTCTAAAAAACAAGGGAGGGCAGGCAAGCCAAAAACTTCTTTAAAATTTGTATTTTTTTAAAATAGAAGTTTGAAATTAGTTCTTTAGATTTACTTATATGTAGGAAGCTTTGAATCATTCAATTTTGATTGATGGGTTTAGGGTTTTGAAGGGTAAGGACGTCCTACCATGTGAGGGATGTGAGGGGTGAATCTTATTATAACTCACTAGTAATTGGTTAGATGGGAATCTAAAAAAACCAAAACTCCCGCCTAACCAATCATTGGTAAGCTACGGTAAGCTTAACCAGCCACTCTCCCTTACATGGAAGGATGTCCTAAGGCCCTTAAGGGGAGGGGGGCTGGTGAAGCTTACTCTAGCTCACCAATAACAGTCAAATGGAAGTTCTTGTTTTTTAAAAATCTCATCTAACCAATTATTGATCAACTCCACCAGCTACCAGCCACCTCCTCACATGGAAGGAGGCCCCAAGTTCACCCCGGCTACAAAACCCATTTGAGAATGGAAAATGAAGAGCAATTCACAAATAAATCTTAATTTTTTACAAGAGGCTGATTGCGCTCCAAAACAACCACAACCCTTAAGTGTAACAGGCACTAACATATCAAGCTAAGGTAGGAGGCTCTAAAATTGTTTGGGCTTTAACATTGTTCACAATCTAGGAATGACTTACATGTTCCATCAAAATTCTATTATAGTCATTGATGAGTTAGGTAGGCTTAGCAAGTTTGGGTAAACTTGCTAAGCCTACCTAACTTGGCTGTAATAGACTTTTGATGGAACTTATAAGTCGTTCCTAGATTGTGAAAGAAATCCAATCAATTTTAGAGCCTCCTACCTTACACTAGGACTACAGGTCTTAAATGAAAGTCATGCCACATGTCATAGAAGCAGCCCACTGGAGGAGTCTGGGTCAAGGTTTAATTTGTTGGCAATTTTTTGTCTAAATCTTACCTTGAAAGTCAAAAGTCCACAGGTAACTTGTATACTAAGAAATCTAGGAGAACAAATGGATAAAATTGCCAAATCCTATCTGGAGCAAATTCCAATTTGCCAAATTTTAAATGAAAGTAGTTTATATTAGAATTTTTTTAATAAACTTCTGTAGATCATTCATTTGTTCCAATTTTAACCAAAATTTCCTTACCTGCCTGCAATCTGGGGTGCAGGTCGCTCTACCTGACAAAAACAAAAATTAAACCCTGGTCTGGGTCGATATTTTAGCTTTTAAAATTATGAGATTATGCCATTGGTGCTAAAAGACACGATTCGAAGGGGAGTGGGGGGCTCCGGGGTCGTGGGCCAAAAGCCAATCAATCTTCAGAAAGGTGGGTTCGGCCTCTCCCGTGGCAAGGCCCAACGGCTGGGTTTTTTAATTGTTTTTTCGAAGGTAGACCTACCGGCACCTAGCAATATTAGTAGGTAATGATAAAAATGGACATAATTGGATAGAATCAGTGACAAGTACACATTTATCCATAAATTGTACTAATGTTAGTAAACTTCATCCAAAATTTGGTAAATTTGGTGTTTGCCTAGGGAGGGAAATGGCGATTCCATCCACTTTTTCATCAATTTTTTGTAGTGTTGCTAGTGAAGAATTGAGGTAAGATTTAGGTGATTTTTTGCCACAAAAGAAACCTTGCCCCCAGTTGCTTTGCGGACACTTCCCATATATAGTCCAACTTATTAAATATGAGATTGTTATTACATTGAAATATGAAATAAAATCAAAGCAATATTTGGAGTACATTTGCAACTACAAGCATTGCAAACGTACAACAAAAATGTCTCATTTGTAACACAGTCAAGAGTTAAACCAATAAATGAAGGGATCAACTAGTTTAACCCCTAAAGGCCCAAGCTCTTTTTTTTGTGAAAGTCCCTGAAAATTGCCACTATTGGGGGAATAAGTAGAATGCGGTAGGAGAAAAGGTTTTTTTTGGGTATCCAACCGTAAGATCTTGCCCTAGACTATGGGAGGTACTTGTGGGAAAAATATCAGCTCATTCTAGATGTACACAAGTGAGATATTGACATCTAAAGTGAAAAAAAAAAGTTTTTGCCCTGCTCTCAAAAATTTCAAAAGCCTTTGACCACTCCTATATCAAAAAAAATGCTCTATGCAAACTTGAGGGTTTTTTCCTATATAGAAGACCAAGTTAGGTATGTGTGGGAGAATTTTCAAATGAATTGGAGGTGCAAATCATACTTTGTAAAATCTTGCAATGCCGTAAGGCCATGAAATTTGCATATACACTAGGCAAAATTGGAGGATTATGTAAAATTGAGAAATTTGAATTACTTTGATCCAAATGGTGAAAACCAAGGAATCTTAGTCTATTACAACTTGGGAACAAAAAAAAAAAAAAAAAAAAAAAACACACAAAGAGCTCAAAAAAGTAAAGCACCATATTTTACAAGGGGCAAAAGGAATGGAGGTTTGGGAGTCCCATACCTACCTGCAAACTAAAACTTCTCATAACTTTCATCTCATCATTTAAAATTAAATGATTCAAAGCTTTCCACATATATAAAAACTAAAGAACCAATTTCTAATTTCTATTTAAAAAACAAAAACAAATTTTTTTGGACTGCTTGTTTCTCCCATGTTTTTCATTTATTCATGGAAAATTTCTTCAATATTTATTGGAATGAAAATAAAATTAGATGCTTATGTAGATTTTTGAATCCCCTCTTCCATAAAAGTTTTAGAAAATCACATAAAGTAGATTAGTTGTAAGTACATGCCCAAAATCCCACTTGGCCCTCAAGGGACTACTTGAGCCTTTAGGAGTTAACTCCTAACCTAAACCGTGTTACAAATGAGACAGATTTATTGTATATTTGTAATGCTTGTAAATGCAAATGTACGCCAAACTACAGCTTTGGTTTTATTTCTTATTTTGGCATAATAAAAATCTCAAATTTAATAAGTTGGATTATATATGAGAGGTGTTTACATAGCAACTAAGTGCAAGGTTATTTTTGTGGCAAAAATCACCTAAATCTTACCTCAATTCTTCACTGGCAAGTGTAACACTACAAAAAATTGATGGAAAAGTGGATGGAATTTCCCTCCCTAGCTAAACACCAAATTTACCAAATTTCGGATGAAGTTTACTAAAAATAGTACAATGTCTGGATAAGTGTGTACTTGTCACTGATTCCTATCCAATTATGTCCATTTTTGTCAGTCCCTGCTAATATTGCTAGGTGCCGGTAGGTCTACCAACTAAAAGACAAAAAAACCCTGACTAGGGGTGTCCGCTAGTGGCTCCCCGTGCTTTTATATCCTGAGCCTCCAGCGGGAATCTCGACCAAAATCCACAGGCATAACTACATTTTGGTCGTCCTGGTGTGGTCTCTGCCGTGGAGCCCACCTACGAAAGATACGTAACGCAACGCAGAAAAAAAGAAGTAGCGAGCCGGGGATTCTTTCTAGTTGTGCGCGGCTGCGAGCGAGCAGGCTGGGTTTCTTTTTTCTTTTTCTTTTTTTTTACTTTCCAGTTTCCTGTTTTCTTTCCTTAGAGTACTGTGGATTTAAACTCAGTGTCCATAACATTCAGTAGCACTACAGTAGTAAAGGCTGCCCTCCAATAGAATGGTGTGGAATATTTCACACCATTCCATCCACTTGGATGAAATGGTGTGAAATATTCCACACCCTTCTCTAGCTATGGAGACACATAACTATATTTGTTAGAGTTTATGAAAGAGAGGCTTAGTTCAGTACACACATTGAGGGGGCCAAACGAGTTAGAATTTTTTTTTAAAGAATTTTTTTTTGTTTTTTTTTGTTTTTTTTTTGTTTTTGTCAAGATGAAGTTTGTGGATGATACCTAAAGAGAGGGAAAGACAGCCTCTCTTCAGGCTACTGAATGTTATGTTGCCACTTAGTTGTTGCCAAAACCTTTGTTAGAGGTGGGTTGTACACTGAATGTTGCATTTAGGTTGCCTTGGCAATTAGGTTGCTTTACCCTAGAAAGTTACCTCATGACTCATCACTTGGCCACTTGGAGCTGCATGCAAATCTCTAAATATTTGTCTTTTACATGGTTCATGATTTGGAAGCCGCTATTAGGTTGTATATTGGCAGCTTCATTCTTGTTGATAGGCCCTTCAAAAATTGTTTGTTGCTATAATTTTTCGATGAAAATTACTATAGCAACAATAAGTATTTATATAGTGTGAAATGTCAAGAAACTAGTGTGGGACAATCTAAACCAATGTAAGGGGAGAGCTAAAAAACAATAGAAAGTCAGCAAAATGAAATGTAGAAAAAATCGATTGAAAACAAAATCAACTAGCTAAAAATTGACTAAACTTTAAAAAAAAATCTAATTATAGTGTAAGTGTTCAAAGAATAGACGATGCATGTACTAAAAAAATCGGATGAAAATGAGAAATGGAGGACTTTTTGCCGAAGAAGCTCAAAAACACCCCGCACACTGATCTAAACGCAATATTCACTGTAGGTTATAAGGAACGTGGGGTATTGAAACCTTTGTCTTATTAGAATAGTTGAACTATAGTACATGATACAGTACTTTAGTTAGTTATTCTTTGGCAGTGAGCCTTTATCTTTGAATCTAGCCTGCGCGTGTGTAAGGCAGGAGCACCTTAAATGGACACTTTTGTTAAATCAATTCAAGAAGAAGGTGCACTGAGATTTTGAATACCAATTTCTATTAGGAAATGGGCACAGATGGGCAAAAAATTTCCCTCATATTATTTTGCAGTTTTATAAATAAAATATGAATTTTTGAAAACGAGGTTGTAAATACACCTATTATGGACACTAGATTTGTTGTAAATCGGTCATGAACCTTGGGGAAACAAACATAGAGAAGACCAAATGAGTGGACACAAGAATCTAAGAATAGATCACTTTAATGCTTAAAATGGTCACTGTGACCACTCATACCCATGGTTTGTGTGGTTTGTGTCCCATTTGCCCAACTGCTAAATCTCATACCCGATTTTGTGTCCTATTTGCCAAACTTTTGGATCCAATACAAGTTGTTTTATAGGTGTCCGTAAACGAATTGTGTCCATTTAAGGTGCTTTTACCTTACAAAGCCTCACACGGGCCTTCCACTTGTTGTCGTCTTGAATATAAGCTTAAGTTATACAGATTCCTTTTTATGTCTGGGGCGCCATGGCAACGGGCTCTGCGTCTGCGTCGGCGTCGTCGTCATCATGGCTTCCAAACAAGTCGTTCCAGAGCTAGAGCAACTGGCAAGGGTGAAGGACCGCGCGCTGGCGCGCTCACTCGTATCCTCAGAGCTCATGGACGTGAAGGGGCACAGCGCGGTGGACATGAAGCGCAGCCTGTCGTGGTGGGATCTCATCAGGTTCGGAATCAGGGCCGTGGTGGGCCCGGGGGTGTTTGTGATCACAGGCATAGAGGCGAGAGAGCAAGCTGGTCCCGCGATCCTCATCAGCTATGCGCTGACGGGGTTCTCCGCCATGCTGAGTGTGTTTTGCTACACGGAGTTTGCGGTGGAGATTCCTATCGCGGGAAGCAACTTTGCGTACGTGCGCAAGGAGCTCGGTGACTTCGTGGCGTTCATCTGCGCTGGTAACATCGTGTTGGGTTCATGATCGGAGGCGCAGCTGTTGCGAGGGGGTGGACGTCGTATTTCACGTCGCTCATCTTCTCTGGGCCCAACGTGAGCAACAAGCAGCGCATCACCACGCACCAACCTCGCCGAAGGGTAAGTTACTTACTTCCTCAACCCCTCTTTCATCTCATCTCATCTCATCTCCCCCCACCACCGCAAGATTACCACACCTACTGACCTACCCAAATGCACCTCCTTACAACATCGCTTGAACAAAATCCTTTGCATTTGGTTGCCATTATGTAACAACACAGATTGCGAAAGTGGTGGTGTCATGCTGCATAGTGTCACTCATGCCAACAAAAAGAACACATGGTAACTAGTATTTAACACCATACTAGGTGAATTGGGAAAATCGAAGGAACCATTTTGTACTCCACTATAATCTTACTTACAGTAAATGCAGACATAGCAATACTTTGAAGTTGTAATCATTTGAAATTTTTAGTACTTTCTTCAAGCTACAGTTATGCATGCTAAGGGTCTCACTCATTGGTAGTCTCATGTTTTGCGTCACTAGTTACTTGGGCGTCACCTTTGTTCTCTAGGGCTTAAATGTGAGAATGTCCTTGTGTGAAGCCTTACCCTACTCTTACATAATAATCTTAGAGTGAGCATTGCATGTGTTGTATTAACACGGCAAGGTAATGAAATGTGCTTATTTCAAAGTATATCACATACAGTATTCAATCTAACATATTGATGTACACATAACTAGTTAGCAAATAAGTGTGACACCAGTCAATTGTAGTGCCACATACACCATTGAGAAAACTAGAGAGTGATGTTATGAGGACATGTTTGAATATAATTTTAACTATACATGAGCTTTTTCGATATGCATTTGTTCACTAGCTATGTCTAATTCTAATATATTGATGTAAAATAAGAAGGTAGCAAACAAGTGTAACACCAGTCAATTGTAGTGCCACATACACCATTGAGAAAACTAGAGATTTTATGAGGACACGTTTGAATGTAATGTTAGTGTAGGAGCTTTTTCGTCATGCATTTGTTCACTAGCTATGTCTATCTCATTTTTCAGCCAATTTTTTTCATGGTTGCACTGAACGTAATGCGGTTCTGATATCCTTTTGTACAAACCCTTACTAGATTCCATCCATGAAATGGAAGGGTGCTTTTCCAATTGATTTGATGGTGGACCATTATTAATTGAGCTGTTGGAACGTACAAATCTTATTATCTAATGCAACTATGAAAACATCCTCTTAGTTAAGTTGTACTAAAAGAGATACTCACACATTTTAGATTGAAAACTAACCAAACTAATATAGATGTAATAGTGGACAAAAAATTGAAGGGTCAAGTTGATAGTAGTCAAAGTTGTTACATCTTATTAATCTAGTGGTCTAATTCAATGGTACGTATTTATCATACAGTCATACATCTGGTTGTTATACATCGTTAAAGGATTAATAGTATTATTGCAAATTGCATGAGAAAAGGAAACGTAACAATATAACATATGGGTTGGAAGATTTGAAATTCAAAGATTCTAATGTCTGCCTAGAATTGTTTTTACCCATTAAGGACCACCAGTTCCTGGTCGATTTTGACACTTTTCAGTTTGTAGAGAGAGCATGCCAAGAAATTTGATGACGTGTCAAAGGGGACATGTCTGGGGAATTGGAAAGTGAAGAGTTTAGGACAATAACTTGACCAATTTAAGGTAGCATGTGACTAGAGGGTTGAAAAAACGAAAAGCGTACCAGTTGAAAATGCACCAATAAATGTAAAAAGATGACCATAACAACTAAAGAGTGAGCATATTTCATGATGCATAACACAAAACCCTGCAAGATATTTCCATATGTACGGTCAAATCTATGTTAAACATCTGTATTCAACAACCCTAAAATTCCCCCCAAATGGCCATACAAAGGATTGCCCACCCCAGAATTGACCACGGTCGTTAAAGGGTTAAGGCTAGAGCGTAACATTTGTTAATTTGGAAAAATAATATAAATTTGGGACTTTTGAATATCATGTTTTAAGGGATTTTTGATGATCTAGAATGAGTTTTGTGATAATTTCTTCAAGACCTTGCACCAATGATGAATTATTTGGAAGGAATAATCAAAAATCTCAATGTAAATCCCCAAAATAATATTCTCACATGCTAAATTCAATATCCCCAAATTTGGTTTTGGGAAAGACTTTTTCCCAAAGTAACAAGTATTGTGATACAAAATTTTGAAAGTGATTTGAAACTTTTTTAAACCTCCTTTTCTACGTTAAATATAAATTCATTGTCACATAGTGCACGACATTTAGAACCAACAACAATCGTAGTTACAGAAAAATAGCAAACTACGATACATATATCTAATAGCTCAAGAGCAATTCCATTAGCCAAAAGAACAAACATAGGTTTTATCATGGTGGTCTTGAATTTTTGATAGTTTTTTTGACAAAGAAATAGACTAATCGCTTAGATTTGCAACTTGTTGGTTGTAAGCATCATGTGCCATTTTTATATTTTAAAGTATATAACCTTTTCTATCTATAAAAGAATATAACCAAGAATACGACATTTTTCTACATATAACACTTTCTACATATAAAATAATACATCATTTTTAGCTGCTTATTTTTATTGGCTGAAAGAAAGTGTCATGGTGCAACTTCTAGTGACTTGTTTGTTCTTGTTGTTCTTTTACAGGGGAGAGAAGGGTACACGCACATACTGGAGAGTGAGTTACATGCATAAGTGGAATGAGGGGTACATGCATAAAGTGGTTTATACTAAAAACACCATATTAGGTGAGTTGGAGAAAACGGAGGGACCATTGTGTACTCCACCTTAATTTTAAATAATGTAAATGTAGGCATATCTATAGCTCAAATTGTAATTAATTGACTTTCTTGGAGGCAGTCATTGAGACTTCACTATTGTACTAGAAAGTGCATGCTTATTTTTTGTAGTATGCTAAATTGTACATAGTGATAGAAATAGTGAAAATCCTAGTATGTGTTGTTTTTTCTAATTTACCTAATATGATGTTAGAGGCTTTATTTTTAATCAAGTTAGTGGCGCACTACAAGAAAAGTTGTCCATATTGACATGTCTAAATTGACAAAATGTGTCAAAATTGACAAAAAAAAATATTCAAAGTGACAAAAAATGACCAAATTGACATGTTTGAATTAACAAAAAATGTTTGAATTGACACTATTCCCTCAAAGCATGTTTGAGAGTTAACCAATCACTCATGGTTTAAGTTTTTAAATTGGTCACATTTTGTAATAAGATTGCTAGTGAAAAATTTGTTTCTTGCATAAAGTGTTGCTTTAGTTGGTACAACAAGTACCTAAACTTGTATGTAACACATGAGATGAAAAGTATTGTATCCTACGTAAAGATTTACTCTACATTTTGAAAATCAATAAGTTAAATTCATGTTTTGAATAGGAATTATCTAACTTCCTTTAGTAAAAAAATTCCTACATGCAATGAAATTTATTTTTGAAAAAAAAAACAAGTTATTAATTACGATTCTTTCAATTTTGCAAATATTGTAAACTACTCCAATAGTTGCGTGCAATAGACAACCAAGATACCATTCTAACTTATGATGCGCTCCACAAAAGAAGAAATACAGATAAGTCAAGATTATTCCGATCACCAATCCCAACAAGTGCATAAATGTGCTTAAGTTTAGTTCACCTACTAAAGGTCATTTGACAAAATAAAAAAATTGTGAATATCAAAATGATGAAAATGAAATTTTAGCACATTTAACAATGTTTTTAGCAGCACGAGCTATTTGTGAAAATCACATTTGCAATCATTGATTCCAATCTTTGTTTTCCTCTTACTCGTAAAAGATAAAAAATATTTCTAATGTGTAAGTGGAAATAATCTACGCCCTAACATTAAGGATTTATAACCCTTAGTTATTCTTTTTTCAAGGATTGTTTGTACACAATGCTATAAAAATCTACAAGTATGTTAACAATCTTCCACTTATTCATGAAATTGAAGGCCACACCAACAAGAAATGCTAAGCCCCACTTGTTCAATTTCAAGAACACATCATGCATATTGCCAGTACTAGTATTTCAAGACTTTAATATACGCATGATATGTAACAAGTGGTTAATTTCCAACCTCCAAGTCCAAATATCATTTAATGGCTTTTTCTTTACAAAATTCATATCAACATAAGCAAAATGAAAATTTGAGTCTTAACTTGTGAATCATGATGAACCAAAATGGGTACAAAGAATATGAGGGCTAATTCCATGTTGCATCAAAACCAACCATGATGATCAAACATTTTTCAACTTCAAAAATTTCAAACTCCCAAAATTCCCTCTTATTCTAAAAAAATTATTGAATTTTTTTTTGTTAATTTTTTTTGTTTCTTTTCTAACACACTTCCATGCATGGTTTTGGAATTGATTTGTTCATTCCACAATTCTTCAATTCCAATGCGCCCCTAGACATGGAGAAATTGCATGTTTGTTCAAATATTTTTTTATCAAGGTGAGATTTGCACTAAAAGAAAGAGTGAAACTTAACCACTAGTCATGGAAACTTTGTCATGTTGCAACAAGGAAATCCACCCCAATTGGCTAGGACTAGTCACTACACTAAATATTGCATCCAGGTTGCCCCACTTTAATTTCTTGACATTTTATACCATATAAAAACTTAATGATATTGCAATAGTTTTCATAAATGCTTATTGCAATAAAAAAAATTTAAGGGCCTAACAACAACAACAACAAAGTTGTAGGAATCAAAACTAACAATGTCTTGGTCATTAACCATGTAAAATCCTATCATCTAGAGAGTTGCATGCACCTTGAAGTGGCCAAGCAATGAGTCATGAGATTACTTTCCAAGATAATGCAACTTAATTATTGAAGGCAAACTAAATGCAACATTTAGTGAAGTAATAAATTCATGATAAGAAGTGCACATATTTTCATATTATGTAGCACCATGAAATCCAACACAAAACATATTGTAAAAGGAGTAGCTACAACAAGGTTGTGTGAAAATATCATCAATAAAAATTTGTACACATACCTTGGAAACCCACCTATATCTTTTTTATTATATGTTTCTAGGTAGGAAGAAACAATGGAAGTTTGAACCGCCAATGTACTTGACTCAAAGAGGTAGTCACACCTTCTTCACTTCATTCTCAATCTTTAGAGAATACAGATGTGACACTCTCTTCTTGATTTGGAAGGTCCAATTCTTTAAAGATTGAAAGTCTTTGTCTTCACCTCCAAAGGAGAAGAATGGGCATAAAGAAGTTGAAGCATGTAAAGTTGTTATTAGTGCTTGTCTTTTTATCATCTTGCTCTTCTTGCTTTCACCCCCTTTGTAGTTGAAGACCTCGATTATGTGTGAATGCAACTTGCCTTCTTACTGCATTACTAGTTTTTAGGTGAACTCATTCTCCATTGTCCACCATGGTTGTCACACTGGACTACTTGTCCATCCGCTCACCCGTTTGTCTGAAGTGCCTTATTGTGTTCATGTCTATTTGATGTATTCAACTCATAGTTGACCTCAAAAATTGATAAAAAATTTACTTTATATATGATGGCAACACTCATTGTTGCCAACATGAAGTTACTAAATATGGATTTAAAACCATATGATGTAATAAAAATGAAAAAAATAATAATTTGGTTCTTCCTTTCTAAGGTCAAAAACCCTAGAAATGCCCTAAAGAGCAAAAGTGGACTACATGTTTGTATGTGCCATCCATTTAGTGCGTTCACATGTGCTGTCCAACATCCAAATCTTGCCTAAAGTAAGAATTGTGTTCTCTACCACCCACTTAAGGGGAGTTGCACCTTCTTCTTGGAAAAATGCTCCCATTGACTCCTATTTCCATTTTACAACTTTTCATTCTTCATTAGAAATTTGCATTCAGAGAAGGTGTGACTACCCCTATCATTTTCATCTAAATTGCTATGCAGGTTGAGGGTTATTCCCCCATAAAGCCGTCCATACACATACTTTGGAGTAGGGCATCAATTGAGGAGCAGAGTAGTGACAACAATTGAGCTGAAGCTGTTGCACTATACAAAGGCCGCAAAGATTGGACACATGTCAATTCCCTAGGAACTATCTATCAAACACCAATGACAAAGCGCAAAGTGAAGCAACACAATCAAAACACTTTTCAATTTGGCTCCACGTACCTTGGACCCATTTGTTATTGAAGAACGAGTTTAGGTACCCATTGTATTGAGAAAGGTAAGAAGAATATTCCTATAATATGTAAATTTTGCAATAGCAATCTTATCACAAAATGTGGTCAACTTAAATTTATAAACCATGAGTGATAGGTTAACTCACAAACATCATCAACCTAAATCAAAGTAAAACTTCAATGTAAGTCTCTTTTTGCATGTATTCCTCTCTCCACTTTATGCATGTATCTCTCTCTTCTTTGTTGGTTCTTTACAAAAAGGACAAATAGGTCGCTGAACATTGTGCCAAGACACTTTCTCTCACTAGAAGTTGCATCACAACAGTTTTCCTTTGGAATGAGCGGCTTCACCAAAACCCTAAACCAGAGGGATTCTTTTATAGAAAAAACCTTGAATCTAAGATCTAGTGATCTTTCATAGTTAATTTTCTTTGATTACACTTATACCTGCATGTTGAGTTCAACTTTTGAAGGCAAAGTCGGGGAATGATATGTCGTTCTGGTGTAAAAGTTGCATAGTTAGGTTTGTTAACGGCTCAAGATATTGTTAGTGAGTTTATATTAGTTGACGTTTAGTGCTATAATAGACAGGGAGCAAGCCTAACAAATAGTTAAGAACGTCATGAAACGTTAGAAATATTTGCAAATGTTTACATATTTCACAATCGTGACCATTCTTGCAGACATTTGCTGTATCGTATATTTTAACAAACAAGTTGCACATATAACATCTTAGCATCGCCTAGATATTAATACACCACGTGCCAAATTTGCAATCACGTTCCAAGCTCCACTTCCAAAATGATAAAACCTAGGTCACGATTGCCTTGAATCACATTTTGTTTTCTCTCACATCACAGGACTATCCTTGTATTCACCACGACTTAAAGAAAAGTTGATAAATAAAAAAATCAGAGTAGGGGTATGTTCACACTTGGTGTTAAGAGTGGTAGTAGCAAAGGAAATTTAGATGCATATGGATACACTTTTAGATTGCATTCCTATTGCTAATATCTCTTCTAACATCAAGTGTGAATATATCTTAAAAACATTGTCCATAGAAAGTACACTTTCTATAACTTGGAGATGTACTGTAGCAACACCTCCACCTTTGTTGTTATTACTATAGCACCAACTTCACCACTAAGGTAGACATACCTATTCCCAAGCGACTCTCAATTTTGTACCCTATATCTTGAACCCAAAGTGGAGTTGTGAAAACTACTTGCACAAGCAAGTCTTGTCACAAGTCAGTTGCTAAGCTAAGTCAATTTGGGAAGGTTGGGGTTGGGACTACCAAGTGTTGTTAAAGGAACACATCCAAACAGTTTCAATGTTAGTCTACAATTGCTTTTGGGGTCCTATGAGCTGTAACTCTGCCCTTTAATATAAAATATTCCACTATACCTTTTTCCACAAAAATGACATTCCATAACAACTTGTTGAAAAGCTAATCCTACAGAAGAAAAAAAAAAAAAAAAAAAAAAAAAAAATCTTAAATTTTCCAAGACCTTACGGTACCCCAAACCCAAACCCTTAAACACTCGGGTATGGGTCTGTCTACCTTAATTGCCTAGTGCAACAACCGCCCACCCGCTCTCACAAACGACCTGGCCATTTTATCCACTGCTCATTCCCAAAGAACTCAAGCAACCGCTAACACTAGCACCTCCGTAATTACAACAAATCCACTGAGAAAAACTTAAGAAACCTTTTGTAGTAGCGCCTCAAATGCAGCAACTCGCAAAAAAAGAAAAAAACCTCAAATAATCCCCAATTTAGGCGCCAAACTCAAACGCCGCAATCTGCTGAGACCCCGCCCAAACCCAAATTTGAAATCGCAAAAAGCGAGCCTACGGAAGAATTTGAACTAGGGTTCTAGGATTTAGTGGGCTTCTGCAAGAGGTACTGATATTACTACTGAAGCTTCTTTCAATTAATCATACCCTTTGACCTTTCATTCAATTATGGTGTCATTGATTAATTGGCGGCAAGTTTGCTAATTAAGTGCCATTTTGTGGCATTGATCATGATTTTTACAAACACATAATTAGGAGTCCGTTTATTAATTGACCGGGAATATCATGAGATTTTTAGATAGAGAGTGGGGTAATTATGATTGCTGTATTGATTACTTGAGTTACGAGTTCCCTGAGCCTCATTTATAGTATTGTAAGCTTTTGAGGTTGATTCCATAAACTCTGTTTAGGATTTGCGAACCACTCCGGCCTCTCTCACTCCAGTTTGCAATTACGCTTTTTGGCTTGGATCGGTGCTGTTACGTGCTCCTTTGTGCTCAGTAATTATTTCTGCGTCGTTTTGCTATCTCACTCCCTGCTTTAAGAGCATCCGCACCAGCGATCTTTAAACTGGCTAAATTTTGCAGTATTGCTACCACAAAAATTTATGCAGCTAAGAAACTTTTGCACTTCACAGTGTTAAATTTGAACATATTAGCTTTTTGAGCAGTGTTTTTAGCCACTTGAGCTAAAAGAAAAAATCATATTTGGGATCACTGATCTGCACCTTTGTACACAGCTTGGAACACTAAAAACGGGTGTGCATGGTGCATTCACAATCATGGGCTTGCTCAAATCTCTAATGTCCCACCCTTGCCCTCAACTAAGGTACAAGCAAGCATTGAAAGCGTGTTACAGAGGACAGGTGTTGAGCTCCAACCATGGACCTCTTGTGTCAACCAATCAAGAAGATTTTTATTGTTTAGGTTCTGCATGCTCTAACAATTCATCAAACCCTAAACATTTCAATGTTTGAGATACAATTGAGCAAGTTGCATACAAACGTTGGCATGTTTGCGGTGACGCGCGCCACGCCAAATGCTATTGAGAGCTTCATTAGTGTACAAGGGTGCGGATGGCTTTAAGAGCTTCATTTCCAGCATTTGTTTGAGATTTTAGGTCCTTGTGTGGACCTTTCGTACAGGGAATTTGCATGTGCAATGGAATATACTTTTCGAAGTTTCTATTTGATCATGCTTGGTCACTGATTTCTTACGTTAATTGATTGAGAGAGAACCGCTTGTGGTTGCCGAATCTCTTCTCATGGTTACCTGCAATCTGACCGCTAAGATGTTGCCATATCTAGACCCAAACTTTTCAAGATCAGGGGTAGCCACACTTTCTCCAGCGCATTTTCAATCTTGAAAGAATGATTGATTACATGGCAAACCAACCGCAATTGGTTGGAGCCTTGAATTCTCCAAAGATAAAGAAGTTTTTTCTTTCTGCCTATGGGGTGAGGAATCTGGCTGAGAAGCCTTATAGCACGCAAAATTTTAACCTCGCAGCCATCTGGTTTTCACCCTCATCACGTTCACCCTTGCATTCACCCTATCTGTTTTTAGTAATCAAGGTGCTGTTTTTACCATTCTCCATTTTCCACTACTCATAAAAGAGAAATCACACAGCTTCTTCCATGAAGAATTGCTTGTATTGACTCCTACTTTTCACCATTCTCCATTCTCCACTACTCACAAAAGAGAAACCACATAGCTTTTTTCCATGAAGAATTGCTAGCATTGACTCCTACTTTTCACTCCACCCATTCTCATTCTTGACGAAAGTTTGATTTTTCGGAGAAGCTGTGACTAGTGACTACCCCTAATTGAGAACTGGTATCTTTTTTTCCTCCAAGTTCAAAGGCGATGTAAACTTTCGGTTTGTAGCTGAATGGTATCCAGAAAGAAAGACGATGCGAGTGGGGAGTGAGTATCATACACCGTATTCGCCTGCCATCACCAAACACCAACAAGTTTCTGTCTACGGCGAGGGGCACAGGGAACAACGTACTTAGACAACAAGCACGTCGTCGACACTCGTCACTGACCGCGTCTGTCCGGAGCTGTGTCGTCAAGAAAAAACTGCAGAATCGTGATGGAGCCCCAAGGTTAATTATTGTGCCCATGTATGGCGAGCATGTGGAATTCCTTTCATGGCGTCTGTGTGTGTTTTTTTCCATACCATATTTCATCGTGAGAAATACGCGACAACCACAAACTGACAAAATGGGCGAATCATGCTTGCTATGGGGAAGACACAGACTGAGCCTTTTTCAGTTTCTTCGTATTAAACAGCTGCTGCTGCGGGCTTTGAATGGAAGCCATGGTCGTTCAATTTAATGCCCAGTGTGCAAAACCGTGTGTTTTCGAGATTTCTGGTACTGATGAGACCACGCATGGATCTCGTGTGCATGGGATGTCGCAGGTGGCTCCAACAGCGCCCTTCCAAAACGACCTTGGGGTTCTGGACAAAGCTTGAACAATGAACACACCTGTGGAGGGACTGGAGGGTGGTCATGGTCCTTCGATCGAGAAAGAGCTTGCGTTCAGATTCCCGAGGGCAGACGCTGACAAGATCTTTTTTCTTCCCGTGCCGACGCCATTGAGTAGCTCCACCTCGTGCAAAAGTAGAGCCAGCATTAAATATGTCCTACTGCAGCACCGGTCTAGCCGGGGCCAGTGGTACGGGGAGATTTTGAACTTCTTCGGCAAAAAAAAATCCTGCATTTCTCATTTTTTAACATAGGAGGCTCTAATTGCATTCTGGTTGTAATTGCATTCACAGTTTAGGAACCTAGGAATCTCTGACATGTTCTTTCAAATATCTATTTCTTCAAATATTTATTGCTGTTATTGATGGGTTAGGTTAACTTGTTAAGTCTACGTACTCATCAATAACAATTATAGATATTTGAAGGAACATGTCACAAGTTCTTAAAATGTGAACGCAATTAAAGCATCTCCACCGGTTGGCTCCGGCTTGTCATTTACCGTGGCATTAGGATTGTTTCTAATTTAGAGTGTCCGGCATTGACACAGTGATGGAAATTTTTTGCCCAGGCACGTCAAAGAAGGCTCTCGACACTCTCAGCTGTCATGGTAGTTTTCATTTGTAGCATGCTTGAATTGTGGCTCTAACACTTTTGTTTATTGCCTTGATGGTTGGTGAGGCCCCAATTTATTTGTCATTAGTTCTCTAAAGTCTAAACTACTAACTTACCCATGCTGTCATGGCAAAGATGCCTAGAGCATCCCATGATGCAATGGCAAAGATGCTTGGAGCATTCATAAATTGCAGCTATTTTTGGCATAGCTTTTTATTCCAAACCTTGTAATGTGTCCACTTAAACTCAATCTGGTGGACATGAGAATTATATAACAAGCCAATTCTCCATGAAGGGGCCGGGTTGAGCCATATGGCGTGTCATTCCACCGTCCAACCGTTGGAGATGCTCTTAGAACCCAAACTCAATTAGAGCCTCCTACCTTAATAGTTTTTTAGTGCATGTACTAGATACTACCTATATATTTATAAGTTTAGGTACTTGTTGTATCAATGGAGGCAATAAGAATATTCTTGCTACAAGCAAATGTTATGATAGCAATCTTATCTCAAAATGTGGCCTCTTTAAACATTTAAATCATGAGTGATTGATTAACTCACAAACGTCCACTTTATTCAAAAGAAAGTATGAGTGTAAACTACTTTATACAAAAATCCTTTTCTCTCATGTTGGTCCTCCACTAAAAGGACAAACAAGTTACTGGAAGTTGCACCACAACACTCTTTCAACCAATCAAAATTAGTGGCTCAAATATACATATTATTTTATATATAGAATCTAAAGTTTTTCAAAAAAATTGTCGATTTTGACGTGGTTGGTTTATAAACAATTTATTTGACATTTCACTCTGTTGACTTTCTATTGCTTTTTGGATCTCCCTGCACATTGAGTTGGGGAACAGCAAGCTAATTATGGGACATAACTTTGTTTTAGATAAACAAATAAGTGTGTGGTAAGGGCCTCCCGCAAGTGCATTTCCACACTTACACCACTAAGTACAAGGGCAGAGCCTAAGTAAACTGTGATGCGAACGTGAGATTACCCATGTGTGAGGCTTTAGTTCGCGTAAATGTTATTTGAACAAAATATTGCCACATGTGGTAGAAGTGATACTATACAGCGTATGACACCACTTTGCAATTTCTAATTGCTTTCCATTGTATAATTTACTTGCTTGAGGGAGGTAGGTAAGGTTCGCACTAGTGTAAGGAAGTCGAAAATAAAAAGGATTATGTTCAAGCAACATTCATGCAAAACACAAAATCACAAACATAATTACAAACCGAGTACACTCACAATGTCTGTACTTTGCTATGTCATTTAGCTAGCCGGCTGGTTAAACAAGTTTGCCTTGAGAGTTAACAACAAAGGAGCACTCTTTCATTCCAAAGTGTGTTATGGAAAGCCTAGCAAAAAAGACAAAATGCACATTCATATGAGGGTTTTCTTGGAAGCACCAAAGTCCAAGCAACAAGTGGCAAGAGGTTAGCAATTAGTAAACAAACCTGCAACTAGTAACTAGTGAGTGATTAGGGAAATAGTGGTATTGAAGTGTATCCCTATTTGTAATTGTTTTGTGATTTTGTGCTTTTATTTATAAATGTTTCATTTTGCTTTTATTTATAAATGTTTCATTTTGCTTTTATTGGAGTAATGCCATAGATAAAATTTTGTTGTTGCAGGTATTTTTTTAATCTTTATGACTTTATAGCTTGATTTCTTTTGGTTTTTTAACCTCATGAAATGCGTGTGAATCATGTTTAACCCTTAAATGCCTTGTGGTTGTAAAAAATTTATTTTTCATGGAATTCTTTTTGAAAAGATTATGAAGGCAAGGTCCATCATGGAAGGCAAAAATTAGTCTCATTGAATGCACTCACATTTTTATGTACCCCAAATTGTGAGAGAATTCACAAAGACTATGTTAATTCTTAAACGTCCCATGGGCATAGTAGATATGTTGTTGTATAATTAGCATTTGCTACCAACAAGAAATTTTAATTTGGGATCTCAAACATCTCACTAGAATTGTATTGATCTTTATTTCAACTTCTTTGTTGATCTCAAATGTAGTAAAGATGTGAATCCATTCCAAATACATGAAAAACACCTTGTATTATATTAGTTACAAAAGGCCTTTCAAACATTTAAAGGTTAAACTCCATACTACCCTTCTTGTAATTTTCATGAGTGCAACATGCAATGCTAACTTATACAACTTTTGACAATAATATTAAACTTTGTGAGCACTTTGCCACACCCCTGTATCAGGCAGTTTTCATGTTTAAGCTTATAGCAGTCAGCTTTTTGCCACTGTGAGTCTGTGACCCGTCCGTTATTTAAGGGTTAGTGTGAATGTCTCCAAGATGGGTAATCTGATAATTGATGATCCTGTGGCCTTGGAAGTAATGTAGTTGAGAATGGGCATCTTTTCTTTTTGTTTTTGCTTTTTTATAAATCTGGTTCACGTGATCAGGTTTATGGTATGGGTAGAGATGTGGGTTTGCTGACAGACAGTTGAACGGTGAATCGAGAGTGGAGATGATTGATGGGAATAGGGGTCATGAAACTGTTAACTTACCATTGCAATGACGCTTCTTTCATTTGTGTCAAAAAAGAACAAACAAAAAAAAGCTAAAAAAACACCTACGTGCTTGTTTTTAAACTTTGTGCTGAACTTTTGGGGAATTTCAAAATTAAAGAAGCAAATTTCACACAATAAAATGTAGTTGCCATGCATTATTTGAAAGTAATTACAAATAGGGACACCAAACAGGAGCACACACTTGCTAGTGTTGTCTTATTATTTGGCTAGTTAACTTGGCTAATGTAGACTGAAGAGGTTTGCATTTTGGAGTTGTGACCATAGTGGAGTATCAACTCTATTTGTAAAAGGTGAAGCAATTAGGGACACAATGCTTGCACATGTGAGCAATGATGTTGATGAGAGGTATTTAGATTTTAGAGCAACTCCACTTTTACTTGTCAAATTTGTTGCGCTAAAAGTTTCCATCTATTTGTCCTCAAATTTCTGATTCCCCATCCTTGCTCACCATATGTGTCTCATAAATAGTCAAATAATCAATCAAAAAGTGGAATATAGGATAAAGCTCAATAAACTTATAATGAGTAGCATTTTGAAGGGCCATTCCTTGACACACTAGGATTGGGTGCCATGAGAGTATTTTGAGAGGCTCAAAGCATTTATCATCTAAGTATGGCAAGTGTTAGACCCTTGGAGTATCTCCAACGTTGCTCTTTGAGGGTGAAAAGTGCTCCAAGTCCCTCAAAATACTATCAGGGCTCTCAATCCTAGCATGTCAAGCAATAGCCCTTCAAAACACTATTCATCCCAAGTTTAATGAGCTTCATCCTATATTTCTCTTGGTGAATGGTCAAATTATTATTTATGAAGCACATTTGAAATACAAGAATGGAGAACCAAAATTTTAAGGGTTCTTCAAAAATAGATGTAGCCTCTTAAAATGTCCAAGTCTAAAGTGTAACGCTAGAGATGCTCTTAGCATGCCATGCTATGTTTTGAGCCCTCCATGAGCCCCCCAAGTTTTGACAAACCAAGCTATTAATTGACTAGCGTGAGTACAAGAAAAGGGCACTCATACCCATCGCTACCTCATATGAAAGACCTAAGCCACATGCACAACCCAAAACAATAAAAATGGGCATTGTACTCATAAAATGTTTAAATGTAATCACTACTCACTATCCAAGTACTTCACTCATCTATTCAAGTAGAGTAAAGTATAATTTATGGTCCTATTGTAGATTTGTACCCATAGTTTTTGTCCAATAGGGATAACAAAATAGTGCAATTTTCATGATTGCATTGCACTCAAGGGTGAGCAAAAATAGGGGATTAGTGATTTTTTTGTTGTAAGAAATACATGCCTTGGGACTAGGGTCCGGAAAATATTTGAGATTTTTTAGTAGATTTCCTTCAATTCCTATATTGAATCGATTTATCCAAGAGCTCTTTCGGTTATATTCTATAAATCATACTATAAGTAAAAAAAATTAAAGATTTTTGACTGATTTTTACCCAAAGTTTATAAATTGCAAACAATTTTTTCTCATTGCAATTGGCTAGCATTGAACAAGCGGTCGGTTCTTCCCGAACCTTGCTTGGGACCATTTTTGGTGTTTTGGAGGGGGCTTGCTAATGTAAGGGTCGAGATACTTTTAGGAGAAAGAAATAGTCATAGCCATGAGCAAGAGTTTTACAATAATTGGCAAGCCAAAAGCACAAGTGTTGATATTTGTGAGTGTGTTCTCGTATGTAATTACTTCTGAACTATGCTCGGTTTGGAATTGCATTGTGATTCTGAGCCCTTAGTTTGTATATTTCCTTAAAATATTCTAGATTTGTACTCAACTTCATGAGTATTTCACCACGTGTTGAGCTTATTATGAACTCACAATACATATTGACGCTCTTCTTATGAGAGCTTCTCAAGCAATTGGTCTATATAGCTTCAACAATATTACCTAATCAATGGATCTATACAACTATTATCAGTTGAGTTGTGATTTGATGATTGAGTTATAAAGGTTGGGTGATAACAAATTTGGCCACACCTTGAAATCCAACCACAAGGTATATTTTCTTTTGTTGCAATACGGTTCAATTGCTCCTAACATTGTAGTATATTTCATAACTTGGCAAGCTTCGGCATTCTCTAGTGCAAATGCTTTGGGAGTTAGGAATGATGTTAGCAAATGTATTTAGGAAAAAACTTAAGCGCACATCTTTATTACATTCACTTTATCAATAACTTATGTGAACCTCAATATAGATGATGAATCTTAACTCCAATTCCTAATGGCCCATGAAATTTACATTCGTACTTGGGGTTAAAAGTGCTGTTAGCATAGGTCTTGGGAATGAATAAAGGCTCATCTTTGGACTAAATTACTTTAGCAACTCCATTCCTATTACCAATTGCAAACTCATCTTAATCCTTCGCAAGCCCTTTTAGGCTTATTGGTGAAAAAATTGAACTATCTTGAAACTAAATAATGAGGTAGAGTTTGGTCAATCTTTATTGCTTCCTTAATCCTTGAGGAACATCTCATATATTATGTGCTAGAATTCAAATTGCAACATTCTTTTGTGTGTGTTGAGGATCCTGAAGGTTTTGTGTGTTCATTACGTGAAATTGATCCAAAAAGGGGCACTTGTTAAAATCGGTGATGTGGGCAAAACTTGAAAAAATCTTATAAGAATATGTGTAAGGTCTCGAAATCATTTGTGTTCATTGGTCACAATGAAAATATCAGCACAAAATTTACTGTCCTTTGAGAAATCACTAGGTTTACAGTTATTATGGTAGTATGCTCTAAATCAGTCCCTTTAACCCCTAAAGGACCAAGCCCATTTTTCTGTGAAAATCATTGAAAATTATCACTTTTGGGGAATGAGTACAAAGGTAGGAATTTTTTTTTTTGAAAACTCAATCGTAGGATCTTGCCTTAGACTATGGGAGTTACTTGTGGAAAAAAAAAATTAGCTCATTCTAGATGTAGAGGAGTAAGATATGGACATTTGAAGTGAATTTTTTTTTTTTTTTTGTTGCTGCCCAAAAAATTCAGAAGCCTTTGATTGCTCCAATATCAAAAAAATTGCTCTACGCCAAATTGAGGTTTATTTTTCCCATGTAAAAAACCAAGTTAGGTAAATGTGGGAGAATTTTCAAATGAATTGGAGGTGTGGATCATACTATGTAAAATCTTGCAATGCCGTAAGGCCATGAATTCTGTATATATACTAGGCAAGATTGGAGGATTCAGGTAAATTTGAGAAATATGAGTTACTTTGATCCAAATGGTTAAAAGCAAGGAATCTTAGTGTACTACAACTTGGAAAAAAAAAATCAAAAAAATAATTTAAGCACCAAATTTTACAAGGGGCAAACGGAATGGAAGTTTGGGAGTCCCATACCTACCCGCAAACTAAAACTTCTCACTCATCAATCAAAATTGAATGATTCAAAGATTCCCACATATCTAAAAATCTCAAGAACCAATTTCAGATTTTCATTTTTAACCCCTAAAGACCCAAGCACTGTTTTTTTGGCAAAATGAGCCATACCTACCCACAAACTAAAATGTCTCATAACTTTCATATCATCAATCAAAATTGAATGGTTCAAAGCTTCCCAAGTACACATAAGTTTGAAGAACCAATTTCAAAAAAAAAAAAAAATCAAAAAATAATAATTTATAAAGAAGTTTTTTGAGCTGCCCATGCTGCCCGGAGTTCAAAAAAAAAAAAACATATCATGCAATAACTTTTGAACCATGCAATAAAAAGTTATGAAAATTGTTGGACCTTAAAGCTATACCTTGGATACATCGTGTGTGAAATTTTCAAAGATAAAAGATGAAATGTCCACTTGTAGTGAGTTGCCCAAAATCCATTTTGTCACCTGAGGGGACAAGTGGGCTTCTAGGGGTTAAAAAATGCAATTTTAAAAAAAAAATGAGGCTACCCGGATTGCTTGCCCTCCCCCATTTTTTGGAAATTCATGCATAACTTCTTCAATAAATGTTGAACTGAAGAAAAAATTAGTTGTGCACTTACATCTTAGAATTCCCCACCAACCTCAAAAATTTCAAAATTTTACAAAAATTGGTTTAGTCAGAGGTACATGCCCAAGGTACATATGTCCCCCAAGGGGACAGTTGGTCCTTTAGGGGTTAAGAGCTTATTTGATTTTTCATGGGCTTTTCAAGCCAATAAGATAATTTGTCTAATTACAAGATAAGGAGAAATAGATGTCAAATGTAACCCAATTCTTTTCATATTTTTTGAAGCATTATTGAATTGTTGATGAATTTTCAAAGTTTTTGCAATAGACTTGTGACTCTAGGTCTCCCACAAATTGTTTACTTGCAACTTATGAAAAGATAAGATGAAACCATAGAGTTTGATTGGCTCTTGTATCAAAATACACCTTTTCTTTTATGACTTAAAGAGATCCATTTGAGGACCACTACACGATCCTTCTTGGCACCCTATGAGAGGCTTTATCTGACAAGGGTCCAATTCAAGCAAACTACCTTACATGTGTTTTCTTGAACATGCTACATTTTGGGCAGCTATATCTGACATGGCATTTGATACATTTGGAATTGCCTATATTGCATTAGTTGTTGGAACTCTCAGTACCAAACAAGATAGCTGACTACCTAATTAAGTCAAAGTCTTTGAAAATGTAAATACATAGTAATAATAAAAAGTTTACTTGGACGTTTGTGGAATTTTTTTGCGAAGTCAATTTTTTAAGATTTCATGTATTCCTCACAAAATTGTGTATTCCAAAACTAAATACTCATGACGTCTTTTGACATGTCCTATTTTCTAGATTTTATTTTTCCACGTGGAGGAAATGTAAGGAAGTAAAATACATTTAACTCCTAAAGGACAATTTTTTGTTGAACAGACAACTGAAAATCTAGGTAGGTTCCTATGAAAGTAAATTTTAGGCACATGTTTTTGAAATTTGGAAACAATGTGCATACAATAAACAACTTTTTGTGAAAAAAAACCTTCAATTGGATGCATGATTAAAAAGTTATGATGCTTAAAATGATGCAATTTGTTTGGGCAACACAAAGCAAACAAAAAAAACTGCCCAAAATTAGCTTCAATAGCAATCCTGGTGGCGGTCTAAGTGAAGGTCTTGACGAGGGTCTTGGCAAGAGATTTGACAATAAATTTGGTAGATGGTTTTTTTCCTACTAGATATGACAATATTTAACATGTTTATCATGTATGTTCATGAGTGTAAGAATGGTAAAGAGCCGCAAAGAAATGATGCATCTCCAATTTTGCCTAAAATTATGAAAAATTCTTTTACATGATTGGAGAGGAAATTTCTTGTAAGAAACCAAGAAGCTCCAATGGATAGTGTTACCCCTTACTCTCTAACTTGAGAGGAAATTGCGTGATTTGCAATGATGGCAAGACACAACCTCACAAATTTTGCTAGAATTGCAATGGCAAATATATATGTAGCCATAGGGGATGTTTTTAAAATAATCTTGATAATCTTCATCCACAAGGCAAAAAATGTGTAAATGGTCTTTTAATTTTTAGTTTTTGTGTTTAGCATTTTTTGGAAGCCAACATTAGCCATTTGTAATGATTTTTTTAGCAACTAACGCTTTGTTTAACCCCTAAAGCCCTAAACATGCTTTATTGGCAACATAGCAATTTTGAGCAACCAATACCAAAGGATTTTTCTTTTTTTTTTCTTTGGAATTTTCACACATGATGCGTCCAAAGAGTAGCTTCAAGATACAACAATTTTCATTACTTTTGACTTCATGGTTCAAAAGTTATTGCATGATATGCAATTTTCTTTACTTGTCAAGGAGATGGAATTCTTTTTTTAAATTAAATTAACTTATTATATTTTAAGTGATTTTTAGATTTATATATAAGTGGGAAGCTTAGAATTATTCCATTTTATCAATGAGATGAAAGTTATGAGGAGATAATGCTTGCAGGCAATTATGAATTTTCTATTCTAAAAAAGAACTTCTAAGTTCTAAGTCCTTAGTTTACTCAATTTTCAATAATTAGGAAAAAAAAAAAAACTTGAGGATGTAGATTGTTTATTACAACATTATAACCATTGGGATTGGAATTTTTCATGTCCATAATTAAGTTCTTCACAATTTAGTGGTTTGAATCATTCTCTACTTTTTTTTATTTACTCTTTTTCCCATGTTTTGTACTATTCCAAATGATTTGAAAATTTTCAAGTGTGTATTCAACTTGCCTTGAAGAACAAATCTAAAGAGTTATAACCATTTTGGAAAAAAATTCTTACATATATGACCTTGTAAAGTGCAAGTGCTTGGATTTTTGCAAGGACAAATAATGGCATTTTTAATTCAAACCCAAACATCTTACAATCTACATGGCAAAAATTTCTGAATTTTCTTTTGCATCTTTTGATAATAGTGTAGTACAAGATCGTACAGCTACATATGTCGAAAAGTGTCATTTTTCTCAAATTTGGTACTTGTACCAGAAATGGCAATTTTGGAGCAGTTTTGGTGAAAAATTTGCTTAGGACTTTAGGGGTTACATAACTAAATTAAACAAATTTGATAGTTTATTGTTAAAACATGGAGTTAGGACAATATTTTTCTTTGTTGAATATTGTAGCATTTGGGAAGTCAATCTTCCTATCTATCTTGCCTTGTTTATGAACAAGACTTCAAGATTGTGGATTGGGGCTAAGCTTGAATTATATATTTTTGCAAGGTTTTGTAATTTTCTTAAAATAAAAATCTTCCTTGTAGGAGATATGGGCATTATGGGGTTACATCATTTCACTATTTGAAATTGTGAGAAAAAAATCTGAACATGCGAGAAATCTCTAAAGCTTGAATAGTGTATAGTTTCTTTGACCACCTTATATTGCCAGCTCATTACGTGAAATAAGTTAGACATCTCAATTGTATCTGAAATTTTGCATTGTTGAACCTAATTAACATCGTGTACTTATGAATGCTTTAAACAATTGAATGAGTAGAACAAATAAAATTCAACTAAGGGGGCTCAAAGTATGCTATCCCTTTCGGGCATCTCTACACATAATATTTTGTTTACTTGATGAATAACTAGTTAAAAAATAAAAACATATATTATACAAAATTTAGACCTATCACAAGTTTCATTGAATCTTCTGTAGCTCAAATTTTTGTTACCTAAGGGGTTTTTTTTTTTAACATGGACAATGTGCGTATGGATGTTTCCTACATATCCATGGAATTAAATCTTAAAAATTTATCCCCAATCTTTTTCAATTAATCATCATATAAAACCATGAATTCCTCACAAAATAATTCACCAAAAATGAAATTTTGGTTTTTTGGAACTAAAATTCGATACGCTTGTTTAAGATTGCGTAAGGATGCAATGATAATTTTGTTGACAAAAAAATCCCAACTATACTTCATGTTTTACAAAAAAAACTGAATGGTTCAAATAGGCAGTTGTACAAATAATGCACCCCAATGTACATGTGCTCAATAAGGGGCCAAGCTTTTATTTTTATTTTTAAGGGGGCGAAATAATGCGAAATTGCACCAACTGATCATTTGACGCCGATGCACACACTTCATAAAATTTTCAGATTTAATGGTGAAAACTTGAAATAATTATGAGTTTTCAATGAAAGTAAAGAAAAACATTCATACCGAATTTTTGAAACTTTCACCATAGGTATAAATTTTAGTTTGAAACATTGTGGAGTCATATTTCTATGTTGTATTACAATTGGAAAAGCATTAGCCCTTAGCACTGTTAGCAATAGGCCTTAAGTTCCAATTGCAATATAACATCTAAAACATGAGGATTTTCCTAAACTTCAAATTGGCATTGAAATTAGATGTGATTAGCTTCTTTTCACTAGTCATGCTCAACTTCAAAAAATATAATTTTCAAGATTAAGATTCAAATCTAGAACAAGGAGATAGAATTAGTGAAATCGAAGTTTGTGGAGCCAAAGTGAAAAGCTCCAATTTTTCACATTTCAATAATTGCAAGATTTTGGAAATCTACCATTAGGAGATTGAATTTACATATTCTGATTTTACTTTTGGTTTTAAAAACCCAAATTTAGTCTAGAATTATGGAGAAGGATACAATTAAACAACCTCAAAATAGGGGTAAATTAGTACTTTCACCATTGTTTGTAAAATTGTAGAGCTTTTCCACTATGTCCCAAAAACTTTGATATGCAATAAACAAAGCCCCAAGGCCCCATTCATCTAGACAAGAGGCAATGAGGGCCAATTTTCATTGGTAACCAAAATTGGAGGCCCATCTAGAGGTTGTTCTTGGGTAAAAGAAAGAAAAAACTATGAAATCCTAATGAGATATACAACTTTGAAAGCAAGCTCTAGTCTAGGGTTCAAAAGGTCCATGAATGTTTTTTGACTTTTGTAAAGCTAGAGGCTAGAGGTCTACATTTGGACCCCTACAATGGAAACGAACTTTGAGGGGTAGGTTCAAACTGGGAAGTGGACAAAATTTAGGAGCATCTTGTTGGCCAATGGGAGGGTTTTGTCTAGTGGAGCTTTTGCAATGAAGCGGATGGCCATGAGGTGTTAACGCAATGTCATCACACGCTCCCTCCAAAATTGAAGAGGAGTACACTTGTAGGGGACAAGATTTGGAGTCACCTTGGGAAGTGACCCCAAGTCTTGTCCACGAGACAAAACACTCCCTCTCACTTCATGTGAGGTAAAGACGAAATCATGTCAAGTTGGATTAGAACTATAACTCCATTAGATGTCTTGTTCTTAGTGTGAAACCTTGGCAATTTCCCACCAAATGAAGGTGGACAAGACATTGGACAAAAAAATTTGTCCACTAGGACGTCCACTTTAGGTCTAAACCGAGTTGGGCTTGGTTTAGACCAAGATGTCCACAACCACTGGACAAAGCCGTAAGTAATCTCATTGGTCAATCCTAGGGTTTTGTCTAGTATGGCATTCACACCAATGGGAAGTCTAGTGGAGGATGAGTCCATGTCATCACCTTTTCCCTCCAAAATTGGAGAGCTCACTTGTGGTGGATAAGATTTGAGGTCACTTTGGGAGGTGACCTCAAATCTTGTCCTTTGGACAAAACACTCCCTCTCACTTCATGTAAGATACAGACAAAATCAAGTCAACTAAAAATAGAAGCTCCTCCACAAGACGTCTAGTGCCCAGTATGAAAGCATTCACAAGACAAACAAACCCATGATGACATGACAAATTTCCCTCCAAAGTCAACATGATGAATCACCTACAAGAGCTTTTGTCCACCAGCTCTAGACGTCCTGTCAGGGCCGTTTTAGACTAGGACATCCACAACCTGTGGACAAAACCGTAAGCAAAATCTTTGGTCCATCCCAAGGTTTTGTCTAGTATGGCATTCACACCAGAGGGACGTCCAGTAGAGGATGAGTCCATGTCATCACCTTTTCCCTCCAAAATTGAAAAGGAGCTCACTTGCGGTGGCCAAGATTTGAGGTCACCTTAGGAGGTGGGTCAAATCTTGTCCTTTGGACAAAACACTCCCTCTCACTCCATGTGAGGTAAAGACAAAATCAAGTTAACTAAGAATAGAAAGAACAAAAGTGATCCTCCACCGAACATCTAGTGCCCGGTGTGAATGCATCCATCGGATGGACAAAGCCATGATGACATGGCAATTCTCCCTCCATAACCCACCGGATAAAACACTAGAGAGAGGTTTTTGTCCTGTGACGCTGGACGTCTTGGTCTGAACTAGGCCAACCAAGCCTTCACCTTGGCCAGAAACACTGGTTGAGAATGGAAAATGAAAAGTAATTCACAAATAAATATTTAGAAAAAAATTACTAGATGCTAAGTGCGCTCCAAAACAACCTCGACTCCAAGTGTAAATAGGCACTGAGAGCATCATCAATAGGGCATGGGCATTTGAGCAGGCCTTGGGATGGCAAAAACACTGCTATTTTTTTACTAATGTATAATTAGAAAATGAGATTACTATCATTGGAAGCATATACAAAAACTTGTCAAACAAATAAAATGACATATGGTATTGGAAATTGGACTAACAAACTAGAGCCCATTGAAAAAATATCTAAAGGACAAACAACACAACAAACCATGCCTAACAAAGAAAAATTAGATAATGGCACTCCAAATTCTGAAAATTTGGAGTCCCATTATCTAATTTTTCTTTGTTAGGCATGGTTTGTTGTGTTGTTTGTCCTTTAGATATTTTTTCAATGGGCTCTAGTTTGTTAGTCCAATTTCCAATACCATATGTCATTTTATTTGTTTGACGAGTTTTTGTATACGCTTCCAATGATAGTAATCTCATTTTCTAATTATACACTAGTCAAAAAATAGAAGTGTTTTTGCCGTCCCAGGGCTTGCTCAAATGCCTGTGCTCTATTGATGATGCCCTGACACTGTCAAGCTACAGTGGGACTGCAGGTCTTAACCCCTAAAGGACCTTGTCCCTTCGGGGGACAAATAGGATTTTGGGCATGTACCTATGGCTAAACTACTTTGCGTGATTTTCTAAAACTTTTATTGAAGGTGAGGAATTCAAAGATCTACGTGGGAATGTAATTTGTTCTTCATTCTGACATTTATTGAAGAAGCTAAAAATGAATTTATGGAAAAAAGGGGACTCCAGGCAGCCCAAAAACTTCTTTGAAAATTGCAATTTTTTCAAATAAAAATCTGAAAGAGGTTCTTTAGACTTATATAGACATGGGGAGCTTTGAATCATTCAATTTTGATAGATGAGATGAAAGTTATGAGAAGTTTTAGTTTACGGGTAAAGAACCTCTTTCAGATTTTTATTTGAAAAAATTGCAATTTTCAAAGAAGTTTTTGGGCTGCCTGGAGTCCCCTTTTTTCCATAAATTCATTTTTAGCTTCTTCAATAAATATCAAAATGAAGAACAAATTACATTCCCACGTAGATCTTTGAATTCCTCACCTTCAATAAAAGTTTCAGAAAATCACGCAAAGTAGTTTAGCCATAGGTACATGCCTGAAATCCCATTTGTCCTCCAAGAGGGTCCTTGGTCCTTTAGAGGTTAAATGAAAGTAATGCCACGTGCCGTAAAGCAGCCCACTGGAGGGATCTGGGTCTATTTTTTGCTTTTAAAATTATGAGATTATGCCATTTGGTGCTAAAAGACACAATTCAAGGAGGGGGCTCCGGGTCGTGGGGCAAAAGCCAAGCAATCTTCAGAAACATAACATTGTTAACCTTCACTGGGGTCCCTCTTGCTCCCCAAATATGAGGATCCCCAGTGAATGCCATTCGTCAGATCTAATCAGATCTAATCAAATCTAAACTGAGGACCAATGAGCATTTAGAATCTATAACTTAAGCCGATCCCCAGGTATCAGGGGAAGTATATTCCTCCACGGCTGGGGGAGCATTCAACCCTGGTGAACAATGTTATGAAGATGGGGTTCGGCCTCTCCTGTGGCAAAGCCCAAGGGGAGGCTCCTCCAAAGGGCAGTTACGCAGGAACGGCTTGGTTTACTGCACATACGTCAATTTGGGCCCCGCCCCTATTAGGGCTCCAAATAGGGAAGTTCTTCAGCTGCCCCTCTAGACAAGCTGCCCTGCGTGGGCCTAGATAAACTTGTCTAACTGCTTGGTTTGCAAATACAACTCTAAGGTAGCAACATTCATAAGTGTGAAATTAAGAATTTTGTAGTAGGAAAATCACTTGATGAACATTGAAGAAAATATTGTGAAGCTAGCAAGAGGCAACCAAAAATATTGACATCAGTTCCAAAGTTCCAATTGCCAGCATTTGTTCACAAAGATTTCTCAAAGTCCTAAATGAATGAAAATGTATAGTTGTGTGTACAAGATGTCTTCAATGTGGTCATACGCTCATAATACTAACTTGAGGAGTTCTTAAGTAGTGAGATGAGACACTAAAAATTGTCATGCCAATTACCCAAAACCATCACTAATCACCCATAACCAATTTTTTTGTATTTGTGAGTCATTGACGGCTTGTCACAAAAGTAGGTAACCCCATGGAGACCCTCATGAGCATAGGTGCTGCTTCAGTTGCAAATAGGTGTGGTTTTTAAGGTAGAAGCACCCATGCTCACAAGGGTCTCCATGGGGTTACCTACTTTTGTGACAAGCCGTTTGTGACTCACAAATACAAAAAAATTGGTTATGGGTGATTAGTGATGGTTTTGGGTGATTGGCATGACAATTTTGAGTGTCTCATCTCACTACTTAAGAACTCCTCAAGTTAGCATTATGAGCGTATGACCACATTGAAGACATCTTGTACACACAACTATACATTTTCATTCATTTAGGACTTTGAGAAATCTTTGTGAACAAATGCTGGCAATTGGAACTTTGGAACTGATGTCAATATTTTTGGTTGCCTCTTGCTAGCTTCACAATATTTTCTTCAATGTTCATCAAGTGATTTTCCTACTACAAAATTCTTAATTTCACACTTATAAATATTGCTACCTTAAAATTGTATTTGCAAACCAAGCAGTTAGACGAGTTTTTCTAGGCTCACGCAGGGCAGCTCGTCTGGAGGGGCAGCCAGAGAACTTCCCTATTCGGAGCCCTGACAGGGGCGGGGCCCAGATGGACGTAAACCGAGCCCGCAGGAACAGTGGGCGCCTCCTGTTCCGCATGGTTCCTCTTCTTTTCCCTGGAATTCTGCGGACTACTTTACTGAAGCTGCAGCTCCAACTGACTCGGCTTACTGCATCGTACACTGCACCGTATGCTGCATGGTTTACTGCACCGTATACTACCCATGGATCGTAGTACTGCACATACGTCGATGTGGGGCCAGAGTGGAAGAGTTCTGCATTTTTCACCTGTTCAGAAAATTTAAGAGTTTAGATTTCTACCTATGAGGAGATTGAGTCTGTGAATTTTGAAATTATACTTAATTTTGAAATCTCTATCTTGCTCGGAACCCTAGAGGAGGATATAACTTAATAATGTCAAAATAATGAGCAATTTAATACTTTTATCCTTGTTTGTATAAAAACAACCCTAAGTATTTCCATCCCTGCCCCCACATTGGAATATTTGCAATAAGGTAGGAGAACCTAAAACAGTTTTCATTATAGTACTACCTTTAGGGTTTTTGTAGAATACAACCACTAATTTTTCTCATTTTGTTAGTGCACATTTTATCTAGCAAGTTAACTTTCAAACCAATTTTATGATTATGTAGCAGTAATTTAGTGAAAATTGAAGTAAATTCACTTTTAGATTTATTTACATATTAACCAAAAACAAAAGTTTAGAACATTAGAATGGTGTTATCTTGAAGATTTTGCATATCAAAATTTTCATTCTAGCAATATTTTAAGCAACTTATGATCAGGCTATAAATGTAAATATGGTTCATGTCTGATTTTGTATTTAAGATTATAAAAACAAGCCACACCCTGCATATTGTCATCTTCAAGCACATTCAAAAAAATCCACCAAATTTGTTCTGAAAGCAGGTAAACAATAACAAAATTTCAAAAATAATACATTTTATTGTATTAGATAACTTACAGGGCTAGGGCTAAGGATTATTAGGGAATAGGCTTTATAGAGGCTAAATCTAAGGCATTTTATAGCTAAAAGCATTCTAAAGCTTTCTAAAGCTATGGCTAAAGTTAAAGCTTTATTATCATTTATGCTTTTTAAAGCCAAAAATTTTAGTAGTTTTTAAGGATAGCATTAGATTTTTTAAAGCAAAAACCCTATTTTAGGTAGAAATAGAAAAGTCATTTATGTATAAAGTGTACCCAAACCAGACAATGTCTAGATACATCCATATTCTCTCCATATATTAAGGAGTTTTTCATATCTGCCTAATATGGGGTTCAAAGGTTAAAGAAATTTTATTTCAAAGGCACTTTTAGGCTTTTAAAAACATAGTTTAAAGATTCCAAAGGCCATTTATTTTTAAAGTATATAGGGCTCTTTAGGGATAAGTATTTTTGAGCTTGTTTGAGCCTTTACAAAGCTAAATAAATGCATTTTAAGAATTTGATGGTTCAAATTATTATTTTTATATAAGCAAAGCCTTTTAACTTCAACTTAATATTTTGTGAGCAATATCTCTTTTAGGCACTTTGACTCTAAAGCTAAGGCTTTATAGAAGCTAAGATTAATGCTTTCTTAAGCAATGGATTTTTAAGACTTTTTTTTGGCATAGTCTAAAGCATTATACAAGTTAGGCTAAAGTGTTATGAAGAGAATAAGATTGATTTACAAACTCTAATGCTATGACATTTAAGGCTTAGCATAAGGATTCTTGAGGTGATTGTTAAGATTTTATTTGAGTAAAGTCATGGTTTTGAAACGCCAACCCTTTTCAAGCTTAACACTTTCAAAAACCTTGTGAAGCTAAAGCTGAGACTTTTGTAGCTAAGATTAAAGCTCTACAAGGTTGATTAATGCTTTATTAAGCAAAATATACTTATGTTATTCTAAATTTGAATTTTAGGCTTTTTTACCAATAAAAGTATAAAGTTCTTGGATGCTTTCAATGATACTAAATATACAAGTGTATGTAGGTTTGATAACTCTTTGATCTTTCAAATTTGGATTGAAGACAAAAAATTATAAAGCATGACCTAGACATGTCCTACATATGGATTTTCAAATAAAAAATCTTACAAGTAAATAAGAATTAACAAATCTACCAAAATTAAATGTGAAAATAAACTTTTTTTTTCTTCTTTTTTTTTGATGATTGCTTAAAAAATAAAAATTTATGACATGACAAAAGTTGCATGCATTTACTATGCTTGTTTTATTACACCATCCCACTTTTGATGATGTAGCAAGAAATATAAATATTAACACAATATTCATTAAAAAGGGAAAAAGTGACATTTTGGGACTTTTGGATTTTATGTTTTCTATAGAGTATTCATTGAATAATCTTTAGAAAGCATAAAATCCAAAAGTCCCAAAATATCACTTTTTCCCTTTTTAATGAATATTGCGTTTAATCACATGATTGAAATAAGAAAGATGTTGCAAACTATAGTATTGTGATAATTACATAGTTTCATCCAATCAAACTAGTATTAATTTTGCTTAGTTTTATTTATTGCATAGTTTGGAAAGTTGAATAATCCAAAATTCTAAATTTTTACATAATGAGAACTTTGAATCCAATCCATTGTACTTGACTTAAATTTTTTAATTCTACAAGCTTTGTTTGTAAGTTAAACACAAAAGACCAATTTAAGACCACTACAAGAAATTGTGTCCAAATTGACTAAATGTGTCCGAATTGACAAAAAAATGTTTGCATTGACAAAAATATGTCCAAATCAACACGTCCAAATCTACAAAAATGTCCAATTTGACAATGGCCCTTGTAGTCAACTTTAATTTTCCAAATAAAAGCAAGCATGTTTGCCATCTAAGAAATGCATAGATATGTAGGCTTTATTCCTAACTTTAAGCACCAAATACTCAAAATTTGAACTATGGATGAATACAACCCATCATAAATACATAGATTGAATTGCCATTTTTCATCCATTGCTTTCTTGAGGGAGATTCTTGAGTTAGTTTCCTAATAATTTTACATTGTAGATTTTTGAAGACTTTGTTTTGTAACTATTCTATAGTTCATAAGGTATCAATTTTTGAACTCAAAAAAAAAAAGACTTCATATAAAAAATTGCAACCTATTTAAAATTCATTTTTGAAGAAATTTGAACCAATTTTGGTTATTGACAAGTAGTAATTAGTATTGTGATAGATCTCATTGTATGGATATGATCTATTTATTAAATTTTATAATGTTTTCTTGAAAGCCTCTGATGAATTATCATTCTAAGTTGCATTTTATTGTACATTTTTACAACTATAGAGATTCAGACTACTCCTTGACCTTCAACTTTAGAAGGACAATGGCCCTTTTTTTTTATCAAGTGTACATATTCAAAATTGCTATTTCTATTGCAAAAAGAATAAAATTTAATATTTTTTATGACACATCTAATTGTAAGATCTTGCACTAGACTAGTATGAGAATGCATGGAAGCAACATAAAGCTTTGGATGCGCAAATTGCAAAATATGTGTGTTCATTTTGAAAAAAACAAACTTTTTTGAACTTTAAATGACTTTAATATTTGAATTTGAGCCTTTTCAATTTGATTCTTTTGCTCTACAAAGTTGAGTGTATATTTTTTTTATCATAAAAAATTGACAGTAGAGAAAACAAATCTAATACATTATTTTCTCAAGAAGATGCTATGATTGCCTAGAAAACAAGATAGCTCCATAACATTCACATTACTAATCCAGATGGAATGAATCAAAACTTTCCATGTAGACAATAACATAATTATATAGATTATTTATGAAGAAACAAAATTAGGAACATAATCTTATTTTAGTCAAAATTATGAAGAGACAAAATTTCAAAATTTCATTATCTCAAGTGTTTGAAGATTTATTTTGTTGCCCAACGGAGTGAAAATTGTGCATGGGATGACATAACTTTTGTTCTTGGGCATTGATTGAAATCCAAACAATATTCATAGAAAGCTAATGTATTCTTCTACCCAAAAAAATAATGTCAAAATCTGAGATTGAAGGACCTTGCCCAAAACTCAGTTTGCATTTTCAAAGAACAATGGGTCTTTACAAGTTAAGGGGTAAGTGTCCATTCTTGAGCGCAAAACCTATGATGTCCATTTTCTAGTACTACCATTATATATGGAGAAATTCCATCTACTGGACAGTGGATACTGCATTTCAGTTGCCTCAACAATTAGGTTGCCTTACCCTGGGAATTTACCTGATGACTCCTAGTGTGGCCACTTGGAGGCCATGCAACCATCAGATACTAAGATTTTACATGGTTTACAATTCAAGTGTTGCTAATTTAGTGATTTGGAGCTTAGTTATTGTTGCCAAGATTTTGGTTACTCTTTAGGGAATTGCTAATGGGGCACCCTAAATTGCTAAAGGAACACCCCCTATGAGCATGAAATGTGAGAATTTAGTGTTATTTTTGATTTATCCAAGTGGTCCACCATTCATTCAATCACGGCATCACCACCTCCTTGACAGAAAACATTTAATTTTTGTTGAAATATTATTGCACTAATACTACTTTTTGGTGTATTTTTGCTTTAAGTAACTCAAAAGCTCAAGGAGTGCACTCTCCATTTGTTTTAGGTACACGTGCAATCAAATGAAGGGTTGTTTTAATTGCCTTGGTCCTAAATTTTTGACATGGCTTGGAAATAAAATAGCGTCACTTTAATAGGCGTGGGGTCTTTATAAATAATGAAGGGCAAGGTTTAATAATGGGTATTACATTTTTTTAAGTTCTACAATAGGGTGGTTAATATATATTTTTTTAAATGAGTACTTTTATTAGGGTAGTAGATGAGGCTAGGATTTATTATAGCGCTAGAAGTTTATGATCATGCAAGGTATCCAAAGCCAGATCCAATGTCTGCTATTTAAGCTAGGTATAGGGCGGTTTACCCATTTTTTACAAGACTTATGTGTATAAGGGTGCAACATGGGTTCATTGATTTTGGACGGAAAATATCAGATGGACTATTGCGGGGTTCATTTTTTTGCTAATTTTTCTTGTGCATTATCTTCTTGCAAGAGTAATAACCTCACTTCTGTTTTTCTGTTTTTTATTTGTCATTTTGTATTTATAATGAAAATAGGGTATACAAAAAGATGGTAAGAAATTTTTATAAATGAAGGTTAGGGTACATGAAATTCCTTTGATTTAGAAATTTAGGTAAAGATAGCCCTATAGAAATATAAAAAAATTACCTACATAGCCCCCCACTTATAGGGCCTTGCACACACGTTACTCACCAAAACCTTGTATAGTGCACTCCTTGAGCTCAAAAGTCATATAATTTTAGTTTCAAATTTAAGCACACCTATTTTTTTTCAAGTACAGCCTTGGAATGATGAAGGTGAAACAAATCTTTTACTCCAAACTATAGAATCAACATTAAATTCTCACATTTCATGCTCACAAGGGTGTCTAGTTAGCAATTTAGGATGTCTCGTTAGCAAGGCCCTTTCTTTATTGTAATAATTACTAATGAAACTTACTATAATGAGGGGAAGTATTTATTTAGTGTAGAATGTCGAGGAATTAGTGTGGAGCAACCTAAACGCAATATTCAGTGTAGTAAGCTCAAATTTCAAATTTCTACATAGTTCACCGCGCAATGTTTGAGTTAGTCGTCTCCTTCTCGCTTGCAAGGCTATAGAAAGGCTTCAGAGCGTTCTTCTTCGTCTTGCTCTTCTCGCTTGCGAGGCTCTCTCTATTTTGTTCTTTTTGTAGCCTTCTCTCAGTAGTTTTTCTCCAATCTCTCGATGCTACGCTTTGTTTTTCTCTACCCACTCCGTTCTCGGAATCGTTTATGGAGTGTTACTCCTTTTGGTTGGGTTATTTGGTCTCAATTGGTGGCACCTCTGCTGCAAAGGTTTTGTGAACAGTGCATTGGAGCTTCAAGGCATGCTCTTCAATGAGTTTGCTTGCAGCATTCGAGAGCACATTTGTTGCAACTCACTAATTTCATTGGAGGTTTGAGTGAGGATTGAGTGTCTTTTTGCCCTCATGGAATTGTAATCTTGCATTGCTCTTCTTCCTCCCCTTGGCGCACAAGGTTTTGTTCTGGATTTTGGTCAAGGTCGTTGGTGCAACTCACAGCTCTAACTGCTTTGCATCGAGGTTGATGTATCTTAGTCGTGATTGAATCATTGCATAAGCGCAGTGCACGAGGTACCTTGGGGAGCATTAACTATGGTTTCTTGAGTCTGTATTACGGACGCTTTCTAGAATGTTGCTGCTTTGATTGAATTAGGGCCGTCTTTACCAATACAAAAAAGTGTGCCTAAACCGTGACGTTTGAACGGCAATTAGGCGGAGTTTTTGATGGTGTCTTGCATACTTGTATATTATGCCAAACCCTAGATGTATGTTGAGAGGTTGACTTGCTAGAGAGTGTGGTAGGTTGCAGTCTTTTTAAGTTCCTTGGATTTGTGTTTGGGAAGCACAATCAAGTAGCATTCAAGAGTTACCGCGGTGCAGCTTTCTCTTTGTAGATTTCCGAGTGTGATGACGATTTTTTTCCTGAAAAACTCTCATTAGACATAGATGGCGATGACTTATGTGGTCTTGGACTTGCAGCAATCATGTAGCTTTCAAAATTAAGTTGCAATTGATCCCTTATCTTCAGATCCTGCTCTAGTTATGTCCACTCTTTTTCACTTGGTATCGTTTCCAAGTGCCGTGGACAACCGATGCTCGTGTTGTCGGATGGCAATTTTCTCCGTGATTGCATACTATTGGAGGGTTTTGTCTCTCTAAACACCTTCGACCCAAGAACCTAAGTCCTAGTGTTGAGAATGCTCACGGCAAAGCATATTAGGTTTTATTCGAAGTGTTTTCCATGAGTGTCCACTGCCCCTTCAGTTCATGGCACATTTGGAATGAGAACGCGCTTATCAATTCATCCAGATTTTATATATCTCGAGATATTCGGATGCCAAGCATCATTTATTGGTGTGCATAGAGTATAAAAAACGTTCTCATTTGATCGTGTATTTGAGTTATAGCTTTGAGGTACGTAGTGCCCACGCTCTTGTTTTGGGTTTAGGGCAATTTAAAGCATGAGAGGGTGCACAGTCTTGCCAATTGTATGCATGTTTCTTACAACTCCTAAATTGTAGTCATTTTTTGGCAAGTGGGACTCTGGTCTTTTTGCAAAGCATCAGCATAAGTTGGGGAACTAGGAGGACAAGCTTTCATATGTTGCAACATTGCTTTCACAATGGCTCAAGAGATATTCCAACTACAACCTCCTCCCACTTCCTGACAATATCCACATCCTTCTTTTGCTTGAGTTTCCCACTTGATTATTGATGTCATTGAAGTATTTTCTTGCCCAACTCTTTTACATATTTTTTACCAATCTTAAGTGTTCAGTGAAGTTTTGTACATTTTTCCTGTTTGTATTGAGGAATTGGCCACCTTAACTAAAGAACAGTGGGAGCCACATCATATGCAAGAAGGGTAGTAGCTTGACAAATCGGTGACATTGCATAGCAACACCGAGGAGAGCTTTGGTCGTAACGGTTGCACAAAAAAGACAATAGAAGAACAATGTCGCGGTACCTACATATTGCAGCTAGAAGTGGATGGTGTGATGCTCACAACGCAAAGAGAGAAGATTGCAGCAGTCACTAATTTCTACAGGAAACTTTACACAGTGGTGTCCCAACTTGAAAAGTCAACTTCAAGATTTTAGACAATAAAAATATGTAAAACCTTCCTATTCAAATATTTTTTTGTTTTTACTTAGAAGGAGAAGTTTATCAAAATTGTCAATTGAGGAATTTTGCAATTCCTTAAGTAGTTAAAATGGTTAATTAGAGATTAATGATTTTGTGCCAAATCGGAAATAGTTTCTTGTTCAACCAAAAATGTTTGCCTGTAATTATAAACTAGGTTATACAGCGCGCCGGTGGGACAAATTCCAGAAACGATAAATGCGCCGCTCGGTGACCAATGGTCACTAACAGAAGAATTAGGAATAATGGCAACGGTTTATCCCGTAATTATTATTATAGGAGCGATTGCAACAATTCAGTGGGGAAATCTTGATCATGAGCTTGTGAAGGAGAAGGCGAGTTCATTTCTCAAGTCTCATTCATCTCGCTTCCTATGCCTTGCTTTTTGCGCATTAATTTTGCGAGAAGAGTATGGAGGCACTGTGAGCAGTAGGCTATCATGTAGAGTGAGTTGTTGGTTGTAGGTTTTCTTCACCCATTTTCAAAGCCATGGGTAGGACGGATAAAGGAGAAAAAGCGCCAATTGCATTTAGGTCGGTAGTTCCGAGAGTACTTGAAGATCCTGACACAAGAAAGATGTTAGGGGAGGATTTGAGCTGGATGGGTTGCAAGGGACTCCTTAAGGTTCCCTGGGGTTTAAAGGACAAAGAGATGGTCAGGGAATTGTTAGGGGATCCGACAAGTCAGTGGGACAACTCTAAACAAGCCCATCTGGATACTTGGTCGGAGAAGGTCTAGACTGGAGTATACTCCTTTGCAAGTGAGGGAGGGGGGCTTTGCCCTCAAGGAGAGGAGTACAGTGAGGGGAAGTTTGCAACAATAGCCGACTCTAAGAACAAGTATATGATCGCCGATTATAAGAAAAACCGGGAGAGGCAAGTTCTAGAATTCCTGGTTCCTACTTTGCTTCCGGATAGACCTACCACCTTCACCCGTACCTATGCTAACACCATCTTTGGTGCACTATCCTTAGAGAGAACAATGAATTGAAAGATAGATGTCAGAGATTTAGTGTTGAAATTAGTAAACTCAATAGGGAACACTAAATCATCAAGGCTTAGTCCCTTCTTGTTCCATTTGTATAAACATCTGGAATTATTGAAAGACAAAGAGAATAGAGCCTATGAAGCTGCTGAGGTGATGATGAGATTTGACATCACTCCGGAACCTGAACCGGACCAGGAAGAAGAACCAGAAGCAGAGGCAGAAGAGCCCCTCGAACCGAAGAGACAAGAGCAAGTCAAACGGGAGGGCAATGAACCTGCTAAGGCTTCCGGATCTCTGGCGAAGCCAATCAGGAAAAATCCCAAGGACTACCAAGATAAGGAATTTTTTTCTGATAGAGATGTTCTTTACAAACTGCTCGTATTGACAGACATTGTCCATCAAAACAAGCTCTATGATACGGTGAAGGATATCTATTAGACCAAGAAGCAAAGCCGGATGGAGGTGCAAAATCTATCCGGACAAGTGACAGCCTTCACCTCATAATTACGATAGCAATTGGAGGAGGACAAGTTAGCCCACGCGCCTACCAGGATATGACTCGGCTTTAGAGTATCCTCGCCATTTCGGGGGACGTGGTGACAAAGGCTAAGCTGTTTGATGAGGAAGTGTTGAAGATGGGATCATCAATGAGTGCCAAGCTTGTGGGGGTGTTGGTGGAATATGCAGGCAAGATGGAGGAAACGTTGCAGGAGATGCGGGCAATCTTGTATGGTCAGAGCAAGATGTCGGAAGAAGGGCAAGGATCCGGGAGGAATGGAGCCACGCTTGCCCAGAAAACTCCACCTCCATCGTCTCCTTGTCCTATTATTAAGGAGGGACTCAAGGAAGTGAGGACACCTCGTTCCGTGCAGTTGCCCAACAAGGTCAACTTTGGGCCTGGAGAAGGGTCTACGCCCGAATCACATACCCGGAGCCAAATCCAGATAATTCTTGACAGTGGAGGTGTTGCCCGAGTACCGAGTCCTATCAAGAGAAAGATTATCCCAAAACACTCTAGAGAGTCAACATCCCCCGTCCCAGCGATCGACTTGGATGACAAATCCTTTGCTTCCAGCACGAGTTGTGAGGAGGAGACCAAGACTTCAACGGAATCCTCTAGGGACACCAACCTAGAAGTTGAAAGGCTATCAAAGGCAAAGAGCACAAAGAAGAAGGGGAAAGCAACAGGGAGTTTTTGAGCTCCGGTTCAAAAATCCCGGATACATAAGAGTGCCGCCAAACCGGCAGCACCTGCAACAAAGAAGAAGAATAATAATTAGCTATCACCTAGTATAAAGTGGCAGTCTTGTAATTTGAAATAAAGGAAAGGCAATTACAGGAAGTTAGGAATAGCCTCCTATCTAGCTACTTTTGGAGATTGCAGATCCTTGATTTGAGGGTCTAAGATTCACTCTTAGAAGCAGCTTGCGGTGGGAGTTCAAACTCCCTTTTTGTGGATCAAAGAATGAAATGTGTCATTCTCTGATCAGTAACTTTACTTTCAGGAAGATTTTTGATGATTCCTAGAGATTAGTTATTAGAGGCAACTATACCATTGTTGCCTCAAGTAATTTTATATTTTTGATTTTCTTTGTGCACAACAAGTTCCACATTTCCACTTCAGAGTCCTGAATTGATGATTTGGTGCAATGATGGTATGCCGGCAGCTAGAACCATTGTTTTGTGCGGGTAGCCAGATGTTGAGTGTGAAGGAAACAAAGATAGTCCCCGAATCCTCTCTGATCAGGTTTCTAAAGCATTATTGAAGTGGTTAGAAAACTGCGTGTTCTAAGGGGCAGTTCCTGTTTGGGTTTATGATGTGGATCCTCTTATGAAGGATAGCCAGTCTTAGATTGGGTGCGTCCGAATAGCAATCCCAACACATGCTAGCTGACGGTTGAGAGATTCTACTACTACCAAAAGTGATTGTGAGCATAGTAACAGGGATCCTTTAGTTATTTGGTTACCATCTTAGCACAAGAATTAAGTCAAGAAGTGTCCGTTGTTGTAGTAATTTGGGATTGTAAGGGTTTCTTGAGTGACCTATCCATCTGGAATCACTTCCGAATTGGCTGTAAGGAAGTAATTGCATCTTGTTGTTATTGGATTCTTTGTTTTTGTTTTGTTTAGTGATACTTCATTCACTATAAATTGTTGAAGGATAGGAACTAACGCTGCATTCTTTAATCAACTAGCAAAACCCTCTGATATAGAGGCTAAACTTATCTTGTCATAGTTAAGTGTCCTGCCGGAGCCGAATCTTAGCAAAGATCCGGGTAATCATCCAAATATTCCGGTTAGTCTGTGTGTGTGTGTGTGTGTGTGTGTGTGTGTGTGTGTGTGTGTGTGTGTGTGTGTGTGTGTGTGTGTGTATGTTTGTCTTTGTGTGTTGTTGTGAATTCTAAACAGAGTACCTATCTTGTTCCGGTCATCTTAAGGGTCTACAAACTAAATCTCTATGGAAACAATAAACAAGTCACCTTATTGACATTTTAACACTTTTGAATGCTAATAAGAGGATAAGTATTTTCTTGTGCTATGACAAGTGGAGCCAGACAACGTTGGAAACATCGAAGCTAGAAGGGAGGTCCTTGAGAGTGTCTCTCGAGTACTCACGGAGAGACACAACAGATAGCTCGTGAAATTGGTGTCACCACGTGAGGTGAAAGACGCAATGAAGGCTCTTTCTACGGGCAAGGCATGCGGGGCAGATGGTGTGCCCACTGAGGTTACGAGAACACCCTTGGCAACATGGACCAAGATTTACTACAGGCTGTGACTGAGGTTCTAAAAGACAGCCACTTGGGCAAATCATTTAACAAAGGCTTGATCACACTTATACACAAAGGAGGTGATAAAAGTAGAATTCACAACTACCGCCCTATAACACTCCTCAGCTCATTCTACAAGGTAGTAGGAAAAGTGATAGCAAAGAGACTACAAGGTATTCTTGTAGAGATCACACGCCCAAATTAGACTAGATTTGTGCAAGGAAGATGCATCGTGGATAACATCTTCCTTGCACAAGAGTCAATACACTATGCCAAGCATTCTAGACAGGACCTTGTGCTGCTGCTCCTTGGTTTTGAGAAGGCTTACAATTGTATAAGTTGGGACTTCATGGAAGCAGTAGTGGAGAAGCTTGGATTCCACAGCGGCTTCACCAGGAGTGTGCAGGCACTCTACAAAAATGCAACCTTGGCTTTACTAGTGAATGGAGATCAAAGGGAACCTTTGTACTAACGCGTTCTGTGAGGCAGGGTTGCCCACTGGCACCATTCCTTTTCATAGTGGTAATGGACGCACTAGGGTATATGCTGGGAGACCCCAAATACCAGATCAAAGGATTTGAGCTGCCAGGTGGACACAAGTTGAAGGACGCCTTGTACGCTGATGACATCGCGATGTATCTGAAGGGAACACCCCAGAATCTCAATCGAGTCTTCAGGGTATTAGAAAGATATTGCGCAGCCTCAGGTTCAAAAGTTAACTAGGACAAATCATTGGCAATAAGGGCCTCAGCCAAGCCAAAACCCTTTGAGTGGGGGGATTGGATAGGATTGAAATGGGCCAAGGAGGGGCAAGGCGTGCGATACTAAGGACTGTTGGTTGGATTCCGGTTGGATAAAGGAGCCAACACAGAACCTTTACTGACTCTACTACAGAAAAAACTTTGTGCTTGGGCAGGAAAGAAACAATCACTAGCATGTAGGATTCAGATATGTAATCAAGTCCTATTAGCGACGTGCTGGTACACAGCAACGTGATGTAGCCTCTAGAAGAAGACATGCAACAAAGTACGGGCGCTTCTTCAAACGTATGTTTGGTCTAGCAGAGAAGAAGGCAAGACATATGCCAAAGTAAAGTGAAATTTTGCAATTCTCCCCCTGCTGCAAGGAGGCATAAAACTACTGGACCCCCACCTCCAAACTCAAGCATTGATCACCAAATTAGTCGGGGGCTCGTGCCAAGGGAAGAGCCTTGGAAGTTCCTAATGTGAGACAAGATCTTCACGACTAGACCACTTGGAGACACACGCTGGCACCGCTCCCATGACTAGATCTTCATAGGTAAGGGAGTTAGGAAGACAAAGGAGTTGTCCTTGCTCATGCTCGCTTGCTTTAAAGCGTTCATTGATTTGAAACAAAATCTAGTAAGAGCGAAGCTGAGGGGGAAAGAACAGATCCTTCGGCAACACTTGTACGGACACCCCTGGATACTAGAGACAGCAGGTAGACCGTTGGGCTTTGAGGAGCAAAAAAAATTCCACTTGTGGGCAAAGGCAAGGATCCAACGGATTGCAGACCTCTAGAGCCGGGAAGGTGACGACTGGTTATCTACACACAAACTCAAGGACAAATTACCCATATGGAGCGTGGTGGCAAGGCAGATAGCTGAAAAAAGACTAACCTCCATACAACACATACCTTGGGACCCAAGGGAGCGGGCAACCAATTGGACAAAAGGAGATTGGACGTATAGCAAAGAGGAGGATGCATTCTTCTTCATAGTGCACAAGAGTAGACTAGAAACACTATCCAGGAGATTCATCAGGACATGAGACACTGGGGTCCTCAAGGAACAAGCACCCTTGGGCCCCCTCCCAGCAAGAAACACGCACTTAGCAAGGGTTGTGTTATGGGACGTGGAGAAGAGGTCTTTTGCAAGATGTAACCCAACCTCCATGCCAGAAGACAAGAATCGAGTATGGGGATACGCAAGCAACATGGTGACAAGCTTAAAGTGGGACCTTGCAAAGTGGTTGTGGCAAGCCATAGGTACATTGAAGCAAGTGCATTTTTTCCTATATTAGGCCAGGAGAGGATATGCCTATCGACTCAAGGATGTAGCAGAGAAGCCCACTTGCGTTACGGAACTCGGAAGGATGGGTACACAGAAGAACAGATCCTCACCATACAAAAATTTCTTTGGCATGGAACAAAGCCAAGAAAGGAAGCCACATTTAATTGGGTAGTCTTAAATAAGGGATTGCTTACGGGTGATAGGCTTCAACATGCAAAGACGCAGTACGACACCGGGTGTGGCTTATGCTCTTGCACGATGGAGACATTACAGCACCTCCTTTAGGAGTGCCCGTTCATTCAAGAAGTATGGAGAAGATACAACTTTGTAGTAAGAGGCAGTATGGCACAAGAAGTCACAAGCCTAGAATCAACCTTGATGGGAGAATTCAGGGTTTGCTCAACTGGCCCAATTTCTAAGTACATTTACAAATTCCAAGCATGGGACATTCTTAGGGTATGTCTTTTTTGGCAGATCTGGCTGGCAAGGTGCACCAAGAAATTCTTGCAGGGAGCATACACTGGTGAACAAGTTCTAGGTGTGGCATGTGTATCTACCCTCAATGCAAGCAAATCGGTTTGGCAAACTACCCACAAAAATACTAGTAACACAAAAAAATTGATTGAGATAGAGAGGATCTTTACAGGGGAATGGTCGCCCCGGTTTTGTACTTCAAGAGTAGGTGTATACAACTATTCACCTCCCTTTGTGTTCAAAAACTTTCATTTTTAATTAAACCACCAAAAGTGGGTGCAAGCCAAGAAGGCATTTCAAAGAGAGCTTTGGTCGCTTCTTAGAGGGTATGATATTTCTAACGCTAATAAATGGGTTTTCCTTGTGGAATTTTGTTTTAGATAGTGTGGAGCTTTGGTGGCAATTCTAGACTTCTATATAAGAAGGATAGTAAACTTGGATGGGTTGGGGTTGTGGAATGACGTAAGTAATTTGTTGCCAGGCAACCAAAATGATTTCAAACTCTCATGGGGGATTTATTTAACTAGTTTCTAGGATTCAGAGTACCTCTTGAATGGAAGGCTTGTGGTAGTGGTGATATCTTGAAGCATTGTTTTCAACTTCATATCGTGATGCTAAATGGCATAATATTTGCAGGTTTGACAATTTTTACGTAGCAAGAGATGGGATACTAGAGTGGCAGCAGCTCAGGCTATAGGAGCTATTGGAGCAAATGCGCCGCATTTGACCGTAAAGAACCTTCTTGCAAGCCTTGAAAGGGTTTTAGAGATTGTAGTTTACCATGAGAGGGAAGATGGTGCTCTCACTTGCCGAAGGTGAGCATACTTGTTATGTGTTCTAAGTAGCAAGACTCGTTGATCTTTAATGATGTTAATTAAGTCCTTCGTGTGTGGAAACTCACATGAAAAACTTGTTAATTCAATACTGTTTTTGAAACGATATGCCAGAACCAAATGATGTCACTTTTTCCAAGTGAATACATTTTGTTCAATAATTTAATGACTTTATCACAGGATTGTTAGGCCACTAGAAGGATTCAGGCTTGTAGTAATATTCAACTGCCAAGTACTCTGCCATTTGAAAGTCAAATCAAGATTGTTTGGAGATTTTGTAGCTCATTGTCGTCTAGTAATCCTTGCTGCTTGCAGGTTGGACATGCAAGGAGTGCTTGAGAATGGAGCTCAGTTGTTATCATCTAGGGGCCAAGAGTCCAATTTGGGTGTTGATAACTCCAAAACCCTTGCTCAGCAATTGACTCGTCAGAAAGCTTATCTTTGTCAGTGCTTCGGTAAGATATGATCATCTTTCTTGTTGTTTTGTTTTGTTTGGTGTTTTGTTTTTTTAGATAAATTTTGTTCCAAGCAAATCTGATTATCACACAACTGTTGCTTAGTATCTATTTTTTTGAACCTCTCATTTTGTATACATTGGTTTGTTTTGTAATATCAGCAAATCTCAGCAAGAAATTTTGCAATTGTTGAGTCATTACTAGTGAAGATATGGTTTAACAAGAATCAAGGAGGTTGTTTCAATCTGTACAAAGCATTAATTATGTTGGAAAATTGTTTTTCTCAGGTTTTGTAAGGTTTTGTAGCTGAATTTATAAAAGGTGTATTGAGGTTTTTGAACAACTGTAGTGCAAGATTTGAAAGAAAATAATGCTAGCTTTAGCTATTTCCTATATTTGCAACTTTGCTTTGTCAAACCATGGAGATGTGAAAAAAGCTACTACTTGTGAACACAATGTCCTACTCCATTGGATTTCAAGGCGTGGTCAGGTGCCTACACTTAAGTCTTTGCAATAATTTTTGATTTTCTAGGTTTTCTTAAATCTATGCAATTGATGTTGATATTGTGTGTTTTTTTCATTGCAATGTTTAGGATTTATTGGTATGTTCTAAGAGCTACCCCTACTTAAATTTCAAAATATCCAAATTTGCAACTTCACAAGAATTGGAAAAGTTACCAAAATCTAACTTCCAAAATTTCTCATTTGCTATTCCAAGCGTGGGAGAAAATTATATGTAAGCCACTTGCAAAACTCACTTTTTAAGAATTTGCCTCATTTGTACTTTGAGAAAATTTTAATTGCTACAAAGGCTGTCGTTAAATCCCACAAGGTGCGGGTTGCTCTACCCTCAAAAATAAAAAAATAAAAAAATAAAAACCCTGGCATGGGAGGCACAGATATGGGAGGTGGGCATGGGCATGGGGGGCACAAGTATGGGAGGTAGGACACCATGTTATCTTCCTTGACATGGCTACAACTTGACAAACCCAACTTCACAAATGGACAAGAACCCCTCCGTCCATCTAGTAAAGTTGATTTTAAAGTTGACTTTTAAATAAAGCACTCTTTATTTTTGATCTTGACATATTAATGTTTCATTTTATTGATGAAGTATCTCAATTTCATATTCACTTATTAGATTTTAAATTTTAGCTCATATTTAAAGTAGGTTTTCAAATTATTTCAACTCTTAAATATGGCCTTATTAGACACAAATGTCACTCATACTTGACATTTGTCATGCACGACATCCACTAGAAGAAACCCGTGTTTTTTATAACGGATTTTTTTGAACATCCACTTATTTTTATGTTACAATTGATGTTAGAACTAACATCAAGTGTAACATAAAAACAAGTGTACGTTCAAAAAAACCTATTATAAAAAACACGGGTTTTTTATAGTGATCAGACGTCAAACAGACAACACAACAACTAGACCCAAAATCTATTCAAAAAGACAACATGGCGGGACGGGTATAAGAGGCACGAGTACGGGGGGCGAGAGAGGTATAATGGGCACGAGTATAGGGAGCATGGACATGGAGGTCACGGGATGGGAGGCCATAGAGATGGGGGGGCACAAAGATGAGATAGTCACAAGGATGGGTATAGACACAAGGATGGATGAGTCACAAGGATGGAGGTAGTCACAGAAATGGAGGTACTCACGGGAATGGGGTAGACACAAGGATGGGGGGAGTTGCAAAGATGGGGGCCGCACAAGGAAACCATGGTCAAATCTACAAAAAAATTGACCAAAATTGTGACCTAATCTACAATATACTGTAGATTAGGTCACAATTTTTGTCAATTTTTTTGTAGCTTCAACCATGTTTTTTTGTAGTGGGGGAGCACGGGGATGGGGGGAGTCACAAGGATGGGGGGAGTCCCAAGAATGGAGGGAGTCATAGGGATAGGGGTAGTCACAAGGATGGGGGTAGTCACAAGGATGGGGGTAGTCACAAGGATGGGGGTAGTCACAAAGATGGGGGTAGTCACAAGGATGGGGGTAGTCACAAGGATGGGGGTAGTCACAAGGATGGGGGTAGTCACAAGGATGGGGGTAGTCACAAGGATGGGGGTAGTCACAAGGATGGGGGTAGTCACAAGGATGGGGGTAGTCACAAGGATGGGGGTAGTCACAAGGATGGCGGAGCATGGGATGTGAAATGTAGCTCAATTTATAAAAAGATATTAAAAAAATTCAAATTGAATATTTCAAAGCATTGTGAGTTTGATGTTCTCTATAGCATTGAATGTCTCTATGTTTCTCAAATTTTGGAATTCAAAAATAAGGGAGAAAAAAAGGTAGAAAAAGAAGGGCAATTTGTTTGGAGGTCCATCTTTTTAAACTCATGCATTGTCTTGTTGGTACGACAAGTATAGATTACTTGTACATATATATGATATATATATATATATATGGAATTGCTATCGAGACACCTCTTGTGAGCATGAAATTTGATAATTTAGTGCTATTTTTTATTTTTTTCAAGTGGTCCATCATTCATTCAATCATGGCATTACCACCTCCTTGAAATCAAAATGTTTTCTTGCATTTAAGGTTCAAGCAAAAAAAAAAAAAAAAAAATCTTTTTTGTATTTAAATAATTCATTTCAACAATAACTTTGCATAAAATATTCATATTAAACATTTATTATATTTAATTTAATTTCACCCCTCTATTACTTAGTACTATTGTCATAGAGTAAACTATAACGTGTATAGTTGAGACATGCAACATAGTATGACTTACCCCTAACCTTTCTATGGGACCCAACCCAACCATCAATCCAACCCAATCATTAGATGACATTATTTTGTGAGCATATAATGATGAGCATGTGAGCAAGAAGCCAAGATTTGGTGAACAAGAATGAATATTGAGCTCAAAATCAACGACAAAGCTTTTAAATAGCAAATTTTTCAAGAGATAAAAGTTTTAAATGCACAATTGTAGAGCCCTATGTACACAAATACAAGTGAAATTGAGTATTTTGATAAAAAAATCTAGGCTTACAACTCACGGTTCACGAATCTCCGCTCACAATATAGCATTCCTCCCCCGCAACCATCAATCCAACCCAACTATCAATAGCATTTAAGATTTTTGATTACATACTAGCAGTTGGGGCTTGCTAAGCCACGCATTCACCATAAGAATTTTATCAAGATTTTCATATGTTAAATAGCATGCACAAGTAAAAATTTCAATAAATCCTCAAAGGTGCTTGCTATGCTACTCATTCACCATTAGAACAACTATTTTCTCATTTTTAGTAATATCACAAAGAGTGGAGATGTGATATTACATAGATGAGGATGTAATATCACAAAAATTATTGTGATTTTAGTAATATGATATCACAATGACTGGAGATGTGATACTGCAAAGATCAAAATGTGGTATTACAGAGATCATTATGATTATGTTACAGAGATCATTATGATTATGTTACAGAGATCATTATGATTATGTTACAGAGATCATTATGATTATGTTATGATTTAAATTTAAAGATCACAAGTTTGTTAACTTGACCAATTTGAGAACATGGAAAGATTTTTGCATTTACCCCTTTTCATGCTAAGGTACACAACTCCAAATTGACTGAAATGAGCAACATGGTGGAGTATCTCACTTGGTTTTTCCGGAATGGATTTTTGCAAGAACCATATCTCGTTTTAAAAAAAAATTGACGCAAACTGAAGCAAAGTTCATTACAAAAAGTAAACCACACAAACAAAATCCACCCAAAAGCTTATCTTATAGTATTTTTCTTTTTATTTTCATTTATTTTTTGAAACATACAATCGGCTGCCATAACTAAGCAGGCAAGGTAAGGAGCAACCGATTGGCCTACCCGATATTACTGCTCGGCGAACTTACCTCGTTTTTGATGCTGGTCACTTTAAAACTTTTGAAATTTTGGATGAGAGCAGGGATGATTTTTTAATGAAAACCATTACATTTGTCAGTAAGTGGATGAAAGTGAGTGTTCATGTGTGGACGAATGTGCACATACGGATGGATCCTTCCAATACTTGTTTATTATTTTATTTCTGTTCCTAGAGCGCCAGTCGCTTGACCAATAAAAGAACCAGGAATTCTCTGGTGTCTCTAATGCCGTTGACAAAGGAAATATTCTTCGGGAATTCATTTTGTTTCATCCATTGGGTGAGCCACACGCACTCTAAAATCCATGCAGGTAATGAAAAAATGGATAGAATCATTAGCCTGTAGCCGGTAATGTACACCAAATAGTGCATTTAGGCTGCCCTATCCTAATTTCTTGACATTTCACATTATTTAAATACTTACTGCTGTTACAGTGATTTTCAGCAATAATTATTGTAATAAGAAATTTTTAATGGTTTTGGTAATAACAACATAGTTGGAGGATGACAAATTAACTAAGTCCATGTGGCAAATCATGTGTAATCTTAGTATCTAAACAATTTTAGGCACCTCCAAATGGCTAATGAGTCATGAGGTAACTTTTCATGGTAAGGCAACCTAATTGTTAACCCGTAAAGGACCGTTGTCCCTTCGGGGGACAAGTTGGACTTCAGGCATGTACCTATGACTAAATTACTTTGTGTGATTTTTTGAAACTTTTGTGGAAGGTGGGGAATTCAAAGCTTTATGTGGGCATCTAATTTTTTCTTCATTTTGACATTTAATGAAGAAGTTTTGCATGAATTTATGAAAATTTGGGGAGGACTGCCCGCCCAGGCAGCCCAAAAACTTCTTTGTAAATTACATTTTTTTAAATAAAATTTTAAATTGGTTCTTTAGACTTTTTTATAGGTGAGAAGCTTTGAAGCATTCACTTTCAATCAATGACATGAAAGTTATGAGGAGTTTTTGTTTGCAGGAAGTTATGGAATCTCTACTCTAAAATAAACTTTGAAGTCCTTTATTTTACTCAATTTTCATTATTTTGGAAAAAAAAATTAAACCAAAGGAAGTAGATTGTTTATCACAACATTTTGACCGTTAGGATTTGCATTTTTCATTTCAATAATTAAATTCTTAATAATTTAGTGATTTGACTCATTGTCTACTTCTTTTTACTTACTGATTTTTCCTATGTGTTGTATAGTTCCAATTGATTTGAAAATTCTCCCACACATACCTAAGTTGATCTCCTACATGGAAAAAAAAGTGCAACTTTGGGTAGAGCAGATTTTTTGTTATAAGAGTGGTCAAAGGCTTCTAAAATTTTTGGGCAGCATGGAATTTTTTTTTTTTTTCACTTTAGATGTAAATATCTCACTCCTCTCCATGTGGAATGAGCTGATTTTTTTCCCACAAGTACCTCTTCTAGTCTAGGGCATGGTCCTACAGTTGGATTTCCCAAAAACAAACATAAAATCCCTTTTTACTAAACCTCCTAGAAGTGGCAGTTTTTTGTGATTTTCACAAAAAAACAAGACGTGATCCTTTAGGGGTTAAAACAACCTAAATGCTCTATTTGGTGAACACCAAATACTGTATTTAAGTTGCCCCATATATGTTGACCACGCTTGAATTTCACATGATTTATAGTTTGAACGTTGTTAATTTATTTTTTGATAGCTTTATAGTGGTTGCAAGGCCTTTAAAAAAATATTGCAATAATTAGTGATGGAAACCATTTTTATAACAATAGAAGAATAAGATATGAGAATTAGTGTGAGACAACCTAAATGCACTATTTGGTGTATCAGCTATTATTAGCAATTCACATCCAAATATAAAGCAGAGCTATGTTCTTTGAGAAGGTTTTGGTAATTTCATCCATTTATCTTCTCGTTCTTTCTCGTTCTTTTTAGTGTAAGACTTAGAGGTAGCTGGCGTCAAACTGAGCCGAGCCAAAAAATAGAAACACATATCTTCTATCTATATAACAGAATATGATTTACCTGTTTGGTGATCCTTTTACTACAATTTTTTACTATGTGGATAAATAAACTTGCATGGGTTCAAACTTGGAAACTTGGATGTGTAAAAAAATTGCATAGGTAAAAATCTGTGTAGGTAAAATTTGCATGAGAATTTTTTTGAGTAAAAAATTGTATGTGTAAAAAAATGAGTGAGTAAATAACAAAAAATGTAACAAAAGTGCATGGGTAAAAAACAAAAGTATACAAAAATTTGATTGAATAATTACCATGTGAGTAAAAAGGTAGTGTTGGAAGAAAATAAATAATAATTTTTTGCACAAAAAATTTTGACGTTCATTTTATTACATGGGTAAAAAACTCTATGGGTATAGAACAAAAAATGCTTTATTACAAGGGAATGTTTTCTAAACAAAGACAAATGTTTAGTGCATGGGTAAAATTTAAAATTGAAGTGCGATGACAAAAAGTAAGTATTATATTCTTGCGGAGAAAATGTTTTGTGTAAGTGGGCTTGATCTTATTTTGCGTCCCTGTTGAACCAATGGGTGCCAACGCTAGTCTTTCTATAATAGAACATGGTGTTTGTATGCATTAGTTAAGAGGGGGTTGCATGATAAAATTGCACATGGGCCATGGGGGGGCATGCATGGGACCATGGGGGGTTGATAAAAATAATCATAAAAGTTCTCGGATTAATATCTCACCTGTCACACATTAAAAAAAAGATTAAAATAAGCCTCACCTATCATATATTAAAAAAATGATTAAAAAAGGGAATTGATATGTGCACACCGGGGGTTCATATTTGCACACCTGCTTGGGAGGTAAATTGTAGATTTCTATAAACAAAAATTTGAATTTGAGAATTTTGAATTCAAATTTGAACTTAGAGACCATGGTTAACTCTAGAACCATAGAAAAGTTTGCAATTGAACAACACCCAATGATTTTTTTTTCTTACAAACAAAAGTAAAAGTAATACTTTTTCCCCTAACTAAGCTTTTTCATTAAGTTGTTTAATTGCAATTTTTTTTTTATGGTTCTAGAATAAACCATGGTTTCTAACTCCAAATCTGAATTCAAAATTCTCAAATTCAGCTTTTTGATGGTAGAAATCTTCAATTTACCTCCCAAGGGATGTGCAAATATCAACCCCCGGTGTGCACATTTCAATTCCCTTAAAAAACGGTTAGCCTCACCTATCACAAAAATCATTAAAATAAGAAAAAAATGATTAAATAAGCAACAACATGACGTAATTAAGCAAGCAAAAAACAATTAAAATAAACAAAACAAGAAGCTTGATTAGAATAAATGATTAAAATAAACAACAAACAAATCATGATTAAAGCCTTCACCCTTCACCCTTAATTTATGTGTTGAAGTGGGCAAAAAGGGTGCACCGGTCCACTACTATACATACATATGTTTGCATACATATGCATGTATGCAAGTTTGAGAGAACCAATATTTAGTGTACTGTCAACTAGTTGAAATTGCAAAACAACCAATTGAATTTGAGATTATCAGCTAAAAAGCCTGCCAATTGTTACAAAAGAATTGCTACTTATAGTACTCTACAATATAGATATAGAAATCATCCAATGCAACTCAATGAAAAACCAGTTGAAACTAAAAATTGTTAGATTTTAGCTGGTGAAGTCAAAATTTCTCCAAATGAACGCTACAGTGTACGTATAAACATATATACTTCCTTTTATCTTAAAAAACCAATGTTTTAGAATTTGTGAGGGATTAAGAAATAGTAACAACAAATCGTAATTGGAAGGTATTGGATATTAGGCTTTTATTATTCCAAACCCAACTTTCATGTTTTTTAGAATTAAGGTTCTCTAAAAAAGGATGCGAAATTGGTACCAAATGTTTTGAAATTTCAAGTGTTTTTTTTATTATTGCCAAATTTTTTTAAATGATTGATATGGAGTGAGTCAATGCAATTGTAAGTAATAAACAAGTTAATCCAATTGCTCAAGTTGTCTCATTTATCAAAAAACCAAATCTTAGTGTTGATACTATTGATGGCTCTAGCTTAATGATAAGCACAACTTGCAAAGAAAAATGAGGAAATCAAGTCTGCAATGCTAATAACAACAATCAAAGGGCTCGAAATGCCCAGAAAATATCATCAAACATGGCAAGCAATTCACTTTTATTTTAATTAAGCAAAAGAGATGAGAATTGGTTTCTTTAAAAGTCAAACACGGGGTTTTTCTTGTAGACTGAATATTTAGTCAAAACACTGGTTTTTTTGAGACAAAGGGAGTACATGTTTCTAAAATAGTTGGTAGGATTGTCTATTGCAAGTAACTTATTATACCTCTTGTTTATTTAATAACAATCTTAAGATTAATATTCTAGATGAATTATGTTTGTCCAACTCATGTACTAATGCACTCAATGTTTACTTTGAATTTGTGATGTTGGTTTGTGATGGTTGTTACATTTTTCGTCTTTTTTCTTGCTTCAGAAGCATCATTTCTGCACCCTTTGGTAGTTGTAGAGGTTGACCTATAGAGCCTTAAAAAGCTCACACCTCCTATTATTATTTTTGGCAATTAAAAAGAATGTTCTCAATACAACCTCTATAGTGGACTAATTCTCTATTGCAAACCAAAGGTGGACGTCTCTACAAGTGTTATGGCAAGAAAGTCTTCACTGTTGATTGCTTCTGCAACCAACATGCCAAGTTACAAGAGAAAAAATTGGACCTTTTCATTGGCCAAGCAACATTAACCCTAGATGCAGGTAAAGAAATAGAATGGATGGACTCATCCATGTATGCACATTCATCCATGGTTTCAGCTACATTAGTAGAAATGCTCATCCAAACAAAGGCAAAAATGTGATGTTTCTTTGAGACTGAGGCATTTAACAATTTTATCCTTCATTTTTCAACCAATTTTTTTGTGAGTACCAATGGAACCATTGTTAAAATGAGGTTAGATTCTTGTAAAGCAAAGAAATCCCCTCACAAAAAAGATGTTTCATTGTTGAGTTCAACTAAATTTATTTGGACTCTTTTTTTTGTCAAAATCTTAAACCTCCCTCTCAAAGAAACATTAGGTTTGTGAATATTCCCATTAAAAGTTATTAACACTAGCTAATTTTGATGGATAAACATCTTCACATGGAAGATTATTATATTTGTTTTTTTTTCATACTTGCATGCATTTTAGGCCTTGCATTAGAAGCAATCAAATTGTGAGTTTCTTAGTAAATGCTGGGCCCACCTACATCTTTCACAAATCTCTCCTTCCCCTTCAAGTGGGTCTTGGGATGAAAAAAATCCAAAATCTTCTCCTCGGAGAAAATAATGAAATCCAAGAAGAATTGACCACAATAGGCCAAACCTAGAAAGTTTGATTTCTTTTTTGGATTTAGCTACCCTTATGTAATGTACATATATTAAGTAGGATAAAATTTTAAAAAACACAAAATAGGAATAATTATTTTACTATTTCTCTTGTTGTTGCTAAAACAAACAGAGCTTTCCCACCTTAAATTTTGCGTAAGGGGAAAGAGGGATTTGGAGAAAGATGGAGGCAAAATCTACGTTTATTATAAGAAAATTAGCTTGTAATGTGTGGCGTATTTTAGGATGCACGTTGGTCAGCCCAACCAATTTTTTGGACAATTTGTTTGCCAAACTTTTACCTCAATTAAACATTGGCTACGTCTTACACCAAATGCAAGCTTTCGTAATTAGCCCAAGTGGCCTAAAAACACCGCTACTTGTGCTAATATTTCAAAATTTACATTCTTGTAGAGGTAACACGTGACTCAAGCGTGTGCATGTGCTTCATAGACATCCCCGACCAGTGTGCGAGGAGATTTTGAGCTTCTTCGGCAAATATCCTACATTTCTCATTTTCAACTGGTTTATTTATTGCATACACAAGGTATTGCCTATATACTCACACTATGATTAGAAAACTTTCAAGAATTTAGTCAGATTTTTGCCGGTATCTGTGAATTTTAATTGGATTTTTCACATTTCATTCAGCTGACTTTCTATTGTTTTTCAGCTCTCCCCGTTCATTGTCCCCACCTTCTTCTTTAGAGATGCCATCTCACCCTCAATGAGAGATGTTAATGGTTGTTACATTGAACTGCCCGTCCACTTGTCCATCCACCCAAAGTGCTTGATTGACCTCATGTTTGTTCAATATTCATAGTTGGTTTCAAAAAATTATAAAAAAAACTTACTTTGTACATGCTTGTGACACTCATTGTTGCTAACATGAAGTCAAATTGGGGATTGAAAACCATATCATATAGTAAAAAATGAAAAATAGTAATTTTACTATTCCTTTTTTTAGGTCAAAAATAGTAAAATTGCCCTAAAAAGTAAGAATGGACAAACATGTGTTGTCCATTTTGTGCCTCCAAATGTTCTATCCAACAACTAAATCTCGCTTGAAGTAATGGATGTTATTATATTTTCCATTGAAGACAGATTAACCCCTAAAGGCCCAAGGAGCCCACTTTGGGCTTTATGAGAACTTGGGCAGGCTCTATTGACTTCATAATTAGGAAATTTTTCATGAATTTTTTAGGATGGTTGCTACTCATCATAATCTACATGGGAAGCTTTATTTCATGTCATTCCGATAAAGAATGCAAAAGTTATAAGATTTTTTCAATTTCAATTTCAAACCGGACAGCATATATATATATATATATATAGAACTTTATAGATTGATACCTACTTAAAAAAAATGAACCACTCAATTCCAAATAATGAGGTAAGAGTTAAAAGGAGTTTTATATTGCGGGCAATGAAGGTAGAAGAGGGTAGAAAAAGGGGATTGATATGCCTACCACACCCTTTCAAGTATTGTACCACACCCCTGGGATAAGTTTTAGATTTCTACCATCAAATAGGTGAATTTGAGAATTTGGAATTCAGATTTGGATTTAGAGACTATGATTTAGTCTAGAATCATAAAAAGGTTCTAACTGAACAACACCCAATGAAAAAGCTTATCTTTTTTGCAAACAAAAGTAAAAGTAATATTTTTTCCCTGAAGTAAGCTTTTTCATTGGGTGTTGTTCAATTACAACTTTTTTTATGGTTCTAAACTAAATCACGGTCTCTAAGTCCAAAACTGAATTCCAAATTCTCAAATTCAAATATTTGATGGTAGGAATCTAAAATTTACCCTGGGGTGTGGTACAATACTTGAAAGGGTGTGGTAGACATATCAATCCCCATAGAAAAACATATAAAGTTACCTTTTACTCTCAATTTTGAAAATTTTCAAATTAAAATGAAAATAAAAGTTACTAATTGTCTGTTAGAGCATTCTCACAATTGGGATTAACAATTTTCAAATTTGTCCAAAACTTATTAGCATATTAGTTATATCTTTCATGCATCAATACCTTTCACTTTACAATTTTTGTAAACATGAATCCAAAATTTTTTTTGATCAATTTTCTTATATATATGCTTTCAACCCATTCTCTAACATATTGCAAAAATTGCACAAGAAATACAACATACGTGTTTTTCTTTAAAATGTTTGAAAAACAAAACTTCACCTTCTAGAAGGACTAGAAAAGCCTACATTTTGAAATTTAGGCACATTGATCTTGCAATTGGTGGGGATATTCATTTTGAAATTTTGGGACAATGTACTTGTGCAAGTCAACCAAAGGATCCTACAGTTGGATTTGTTAAAAAGTAAGTTTCAATGAAAATTTTGACCTTGGTTTGGGGACTAGTATTTTGAAGCAGTTTTGGGCCTCTAAACACAAAAGAATTTTAGGGGCTAAAATCAATGTTTTGGGGAGATTGACATTTAGTTTATTGTCAACTGGTTCAAATTGCATACAAGTTGATTGGATTTAAATCTACTTGCTAAGAATTGATCAAATTTTATAATAAAAATATTTAAAAAAAATTATACAGTCCACTGACAAAACCGGGTGAAAATGGAAACGCCAAATTTTAGCTAGTGAAGCCAAAATTTCTCCCCAAACGATGGTACAAGCAGGAGATGAATCTTGAAAATACAATTATTGCTCTAGAGCTTTAGGCTTCATGGTAAGGACAACAACATAGGAGCGCCTTACCTCCTTCTCACCAAAAGGTCAAACAAGAATAGAGTTCACGTTTCCTATAGCTATTAACCCCTAAAGGACTGAGCCATTTTTTCAGTGAAAATCACTCAAAATTGCCACTTTTGGGGTTAGTAAGAAGGTAATTTTTTTTGAAAATTTGGGAAATCCAACCGTAAGATCTTGCACTAGACTGGATTAGGTACTTGTGGAAAAAAAATCAAGTCATTTTGGAAAAACATGAGTGAGATATTTACATCTAAAGTGAAAAGAAAGGTTTTTTTTCATGCTGCCGCAAAATTTCAGAAGCCTTTGACCATTCTTACATGAAAATAATTGCTCTACGCAACTTTGCGCTTTATTTTTCCCATGTAGGAGATCAAGTTAGCTATGTGTGGGAGAATTTTCAAATCAATTGGAACTACTCAACACATAGGAAAAATCAATAAGTAAAAAGAAGTAGACAATGAGTCAAATCACTAAATTGTTAAGAATTTAATTATTAAAATGAAAAATGCAAATCCCAACAGTTGTAATGTTGTGATAAACAATCTACATCCTTTGGTTTTGCTTAATTTTCCAAAATAATAAAAATTGAGTAAAATAAAGGACTTCAAAGTTTATTTTAGAGTAGAGATTCCATAATTGCCCACAAACAAAAACTCCTCATAACTTTCATGTCATTGATTGAAATTGAATGATTCAAAGCTTCTCACCTATAAATAAATCTAAAGAACCAATTTTGATTTTTAATTTTAATTTTTTTTTTTTTAAATTTAAAGAAGTTTTTGGGCTGCTTGGGCGGGCAATCCTCCCTTGCTTTTCAGATTTTCATGCATAACTTCTTCAATAATTGTCGGAATGAGGAAAAAATTAGATGCCCGTGTAGATCTTTGAATTCCCCACCTTCAATAAAAGTTTCAGAAAATCACACAAAGTAGCTTATCCAAAGGTACATGCCCGAGCTCGCACCTGTCCCCCGAAGGGACAACAGTCCTTTAGGGGTTAAGGTAAAAGATTTTTTTTGAATTTAACTAAATTTGGGATTGCTTCTGATTACCTTACCTAAAATACAACAATTGGGTGAAAAATGGATGAAAATTACCAAGTCCCTCTAATGGAAACACTAGGTCCGCCAATAAGTAGGATGAAGCAACCAAGAAATAGGTACTTCTATTGATGGTTGTGTCCACATGGATGATTTCCACCCATTTTCATTCTCTTACTTGCATAACGTTCAAGGGTAGTTAGGGTACTTGTCTCTCGACCAATAGGAAAACAAAAATAAATTCCTAGGCTCAACCAATGAAAGAAAAGAAAAATTTCCATAGTTGGGTTGGAAAGGACGAAGCTCCATTAAAAAGTTCTATTAAGAGTTCCCAAGAATAGAAAGACTGAGCAAAAAGAGTAAATTGCCTGATTCACATGTCCGCAAATAAATCCAATTCCGCAAAGCAACTTTTAGCTTTCTCATTAAAACGACCCAACTAATAACCCAAAAGCTGCTATAATTGCATTTAATGTAATCATATAGCGGAGGTCGCTAGAATACAAACCCCCCAGTCCCCCACCCTCAAAAGCAAAAGATACAAAGTACGTCTTTTTATTGCGCAGAGCCCCACAACCATTCAGAGGGTCACCATACATGGCCATGTCCTGAATCCTGATAAAAAAGAATTTAGGGGAAGTGGGGGCCCCTGAGGAAGTGGCCTTTTTTCCCCTTCTAAAGTGGGCTCCCACTCATGACCCATGACCACTTCGACGACAAAAAGGAGGCCAACATCCACTGCCATTCATTCCCTTTCACCCACCAAATACTTTTATTGGAACCCATGAATAATCCCCTTGTGGCCCATGTGAGGGTCCGCCTAGAACACATCATTGGAATGCAAAGTGAACCCTTCGCCTTGTCTAGTCCCCACCCCCTTCTTTTGGTTTCTTATTTCAAAGTGCATAAAAATGACAAAAATAACAACAATAATTATAATGATATTGATATTTGTTATGGCTAAAGGTTTTAGTTGAGGCACAAGTAAGAGCCTTGGAAACAAGAAAAGGAGGGTTTAATTATGTGTGCAATTCTTGTAATGGATTTCCTAGAAGTTTGGAGCTTCAATGTGTAACCGGTTCTAGAGCTGCCAGGGACATGGGAGCGCCTGGTCAAGGAGGTTGATCGCATGATGGATGGAAAAACTGTAAAAAGAACTGTTAACGCCTAAAGGACCATGGTCTTTATTTTATCAAAAGATACTCAAAACTGCCACTTCTATGGCAAAGAGTCAAAAAGTTTGAAAATTGGTCTTTTTCATATTTAACCATAGGATCTTGTACTAGACTAGTATGAGAATGTGTCATACAAAACTCAAGAACTTTGACTCCATAGATTGGAAGATAATTGCATTCAAAGTGTAAAAAACAAGATTTTTTGCACCTTGCATTGCTAGATTATTTGACTTTGAACTTTTTGCACTGTTGAGTTGGGAATCTTGGGAAAAAAACCAAAACAAAAATTACTTAATTTTCATTCTTAAGAAAAACATTAGGAAGAAGAAGGTATGAAATTGAACAAAAACTTAAATTGTTAATAATCATGCAATGGAATTGAAGCGCAATAATCCCAACAGTGAGATTGTTCTAGAAAGCAAACGTCACCCTTTCCAAAAAACAAATTTGGAAAAATGTTAAACTTGCATTCAAAAATGATTTTTTTAAGTTATTTTTTCAAGGAGATGCTTGAATTGCCCAAAAACCAAGATTGTCCATAACTTTCTCATAACTTGTCCAAATGGAAAGAATCAAAGCTTTAGATGTAGACAAAGACATAATCTATGGGAAACAAAATTTAAAAGATATTTTGAGTTTTTGTTAAAAAAATTGCTACCTGGACTCCCCAAATTTTTGCTTATTTGGGCACAACTTTTGCACCTTGGCATCCAATGGAATAAAAGTTATATTCCCCAAAAGCTAATGTGTCTTTCTATCTTCAAAAAAAGTTTCAAAAAATCAAGACAAAAATTGAGGCTGTAGGTACCTACCCAAAATTCCATTTGTCCATGTAAGGACAATGGTCCTTTAGGGGTTAAAGAATCAATTGCACTTGCCAAGAAGACCAATAGTAGCATTAGAAAAAATTGGAGCCCTCAATAAGGCCCTTAAAATTTTTGTTCCTAATGTGAGGAACCAACCCTGCTAGTCACTAGAAAAAAATTAATTAAAAAATATAAATAGAAAAAAAAATCTTAGAAAAAATTTTGAAACTTTTTTGATTTTTTGATTTTTTTAATTAATAAAATAATACGGTCTGATGTGGCACAAATGGTGCCACGTCAGACTGCGCATGTGCAGAATTTGGTGTAATGGACCCAAGGTTCCCATGCTTGGGAACTCAAAGCCTTATTGAGGGCCTAGATTTTTTCTAATGCTAGCTCTTTTGGCTATACATGTTTCCTTTGTGAGTGCATGGAGGAATGCTCCTATGCCAAAGCCATGAACTTCTTGTTTGGCTTTGAAATTGGATAGGAAACAATTTTCCCTCATTACGCTTGGGCCCACTTCCACTATGTCCTCATCTTGACCAAACAAAAAACGTCCTAAGTAAGTAAGGAGAACCAAAGCAAGGCAAAACCATATACAAAAATAGAAAAATGTTGTTGCAAAGCTACAAAAGAAGAGATAAAGTGTTGTGGTTAAGATGGCAAAGTCACATATGGAGAATTTAAGTTGTTTTGAGAAGCCACATGTGAAGAAATTAAATGATGAGGTAAATTAGCATGTTAGTGTTTGTACAATTATATATAATTTGGATTAAAAACATATTACTTGTTCATACATAAATTATATTATTTCATCTAATTCTAGCAATGTCATCCAATCCTTACCAAGAGATGAATTATATAAGTCTAAGTTTATGGTTCACTTATTGCTAGATCGTGCTGTAATTTGTGCAATTTGTTATTTTTTTGCCCACAAATTCGAAAGACTATACCTTTTATAGTGTTAGAGTCAATAATATTCAAACAATTTTTGTATAGTCAAACAGTTCTTGTTTCTTGCGTTTTCGAATACTTGGAAGAAAGGAGTTTTTATTCCTTGCACTTTTGAAGAGGTAGAAGGAATGAAGATTGTTGGAGTAGTCTTGGACCAAAGAATTGAAGCTACACTAAATAGTACAATAGGTTGCCCCACACTAATTTATTTACATTTTATATCATACAAATACTTACTTATATTACAATAATTTTCAACAATGATTATTAAAATGAATTTTTTTTAACAACAATAAGGGCCTAGTAACAACAAAAATGTTGCCCAAAAACAATCGAGTGGCATCCAAGACTAAAATGATGTAAAATCCTAGTATCAAGAGAGTTGCATGCACTTCCAAGTGACCGAGCAATGAGTCATGAGCTAGCATTATAAGGTAAGGCAACCTAATTATTAAAGCAAACTAATTGCACTATATAGTACAGTTAAAGACACTTAGAATTGAGTAGAAGTATTCAAAGTTGTGCTAGACTTCTCGTACTATAAAAAAAATCCATTTTATTTTCCATATATTACATATTTATATGACATAGCATGTTAAGGATTTATTTATTTAATTTTAATTGTTTTTTTTTATCAATTTGAAGAAAAAGCACCTTTATCTATTTTGGCTATTTAAGATGTGAAGTTGTAGGAATTCCATTTCATAGTAACCCCTAAAGTCTTGAACACCCTTTTTGGCAACATAGCAATTTTTGGCAGCTCAGTGCAAATGGGTTTCTATTTTATTTTTTCTTTAAAATTTTCACACATGATGTGTCCAAGGAGTAGCTTTAAGGCCCAACATACTTCATAACTTTTGACTTCATGATTCAAAAGTTATTGCATGATATGTAGTTTTCTTTGCTTGGTGGGCAGCCATAAAACTTCTTTCAAAATTCTATTTTTCTATTTTTTTTTTTTTGAAATTGGTTCTTTTGATTTATGTATACATGGGTAGCTTTGAATCATTCCATTTCAATCAATGAGATGAAAGTTACAAGCATTTTTTGTTTGCAGCCGGTTATGGATTCTCTACTTTAAAATAAACTTTGAAGTCCATTAACTTACTCAATTTTCAGTATTTCAGAAAAAAAAAACAAAACCAAGAGATGTAGATTGTTTACTACAACATTATAACCATTGGCATTGGGAATTTTCATTTCCATAATTAAGTTCTTAACAATTTAGTGCTTTGAATCGTTCTCTACTTCTTTTTACTTACTATTTTTTTCCAAGTGTTTTACAATTCCAGATGATTTGAAAATTTTTGAGTGTGTACCCAACTTGCTTTGAAGAACAAATCCCAAAAATTATAACCAATTTTGAAAAAAACTCATAAAAATATGACCTTGTGAAGCGCAACTACCTAGATTTTTGTAGGGACAAAAATGGCTTTTGTCAATTCAAACTCAAATATCTAACATTCTACATGGTGAAAACCCTTGAATTTTTTTCACATCTTTTGATACTAATGTAGTACAAATTTTACGCTACATTTGTCAAAAAAGTATTTTTTTCTAAAATTTGGTACTTAAATTGGATAAGCAATTTTGGAGCAATTTTGATGAAAAGTTGAGCTTAGTACTTTAGGGGTTAAGATATCATTTATAATGACAACTTGCTAATCCAAAGAGAAAATATAGCTTGTAAAGAGTTTAGTGACCCCTTTGAATATGGCTTATTTGAGAGGGGAAAGTAAAGGTAGAGGTTGACACACTCTAGAATTGGTTGCTTTATCATCCAAAAATTATGGGAGGGGAAATTTGAAGGGTGGCAAGAGATGCTTTAATCCCTAAAGGACCAATTGTCTCCTTGGGAGACAAATGGGATTCTGGGCATGTACTTACAACTAAACTGCTTCGTATGATTTTTTGAAACTTTTATGGAAGATGGGAAATTCAAGATCTACGTGGGCATCTAATTTTTTCTTCATTTGACATTTATTGAAGAAGTTTAAAATGAATTTACGGAAAAAGGTTGAAATTGGGGAGCCCAAAAAAATATTTAAAAATTGCATTTAAAAAATAAAAGTATGAAATAGGTTATTTAGACTTATATAGGTGGGGAGTTTTGAATTATTCAATTTTCATTGATGAGATGAAAGTTATGAGAAGTTTTTGTTTGTGGATAGGTGTGATTTTGAGAGAAACCATACCTACCTGCAAACAAAAACTTCTCATAACTTTCATCTCATCAATGAAAATTGAATGATTCAAAGCTCCCCACCTATATATAAGAACATATTTCATATTTTTATTTTTTTTAAATGCAATTTTTAAACATTTTTTGGGCTCCCCAATTTTAACCTTTTTCCATAAATTTATTTTTAACTTCTTTAATAAATGTCAGAATGAAGAAAAAAATTAGATGTCCACGTAGATCTTTGAATTCCCCATCTTCCATAAAAGTTTCAAAAAATCATACAAAATAATTTAGTTGTAAGTACATGCCCAAAAGCCCGTTTGTCCCATGACGTCACTGTTGGTCCTTCAGGGGTTAAGTATTTTTTGAAAAACCAACACTCTTGTATATACATTGCACAACTAAAGTATACATATACAACATAGAAATGGGTACGTCTTAAAATGGGTATGGCTACGTCTACCTTACTCTTGCAAAGGGTGGGTATGATTGTGAAAGACAATGGCAAAATAATGTCATGTGCCAACTCTTGCTCTAGCAAAAGGAGAAAAGAATAAAAAAGAGAGAGACCATCATACCCAAGACATCCACCCTGTGTATGTAGGGGCTTTTGGTCTGCCTTTAACCCCTCATCTTGATGCTTGACCATTGACCAACAACAACCAAACCTGCCACGGTGCCACCCCCCCTTCCCTGTAATGCTGCCCCTCATTTCGCCACTCTGACTCCTCCAGAAAGGTTATACGCCCTATCGGGGCTCTGCTCTTATCCAGCCTTTCAGGCTTTTCCAACCAGGAAATGGGGCCCCCTAGACAAAATATATCAAAAAATAATAGAAAAATCATTGAGTTGGGTGCATGAAGTAGTCATCATGCGGTCTTACCCCCATGATTTCCACATGTGTTTAGCTTTGCTTTGCAAGTTGTAAGCTCCTCGTAACCCTGATTTCAGTGGTAGTCCAGACAGCAATGCTTTGGGATTCTCCGAAAATGAAATGCTGGACAGTATTTAATTCTGCACCAGGGTGTGTAGCCAAGTACATATTGAGAAGACCATGTTTAAAGAAATGACCTTCTGTCACTGACAAGCAGAAAGGGACAAAAGAGTATAGAAAACTAAGAGTATAGAGGAGACAGTGATTGGAAAAACAAAAGCAGGAATGAAAGGCACGTTACCAGGAAACAGCATTGCTACAAGAGTTCAGCAGCGTGTGGAACAAACTCCAATAGAGGGAGACAAGCGGTCAGCACATTTACACACAGAGAACGTACAAGCATTGATAAATAATACATCGATATAGATATCTTTTATAGATTCATCCAAGTCTGGACTATATATATATATATATATATAATAGGGCTTTCACATTGACATGTGCATGGTAAAAGCCAATGACTCAAAAAGCAGTATGGACTTTGTCTCCGGCTGAAGGCACAGAAATCACTCTATTCGACAAAGTGTAGCCCACCACTAACGTTGCTATGGGGGAACGGTCCTCGTTTAAAAGTGGAGAGGTGACTGCTGGCTACAGCACAAAGTCATTCTTCAGGGTTACTGGATACATATCTCATCAATCCTTTGACGGATCCACAGTTCTGTTTCCCTTCAGCGTTGTGCCCCCCTTGTTTGATATTCCTAGTAGACTTGGACGACTGCGCGCTTCTTCAGGTTGTTTCTAACAGACTCTCAGAGCCTACCACAGCTATTTTCGTCTCCCAGACATAACCATAGAGCGGCAAGGCTAGTTACAACACCAAAAAAATGCTACACTACATCAGAAGGGCCGCCAAACAGAGAAAAGGCCGGCACCAAACCGAAGAAGCAATGCGAAGTAGCATTGCAGTGAGGTTGGAATAAATAACCACAAGAAGAGAGATAACAAAAACACAGTACGTGCCGCACTGCAGGGTACCTGTGCAGAGAAAATACACGTAAAAGTCATCCTCCGCCTGTTATTTACTATGGCCTTGTTATACCGACCATAGGGGTCAAACCCGCGAGATAAAAAGGTCAGTTACCCAGCAGAGTAATCAAGTAGCCCCACACTACAGAACGACCAGTGCGTCTGCTTTGCATTTCCTTCCTCCACAAGTATGCTAGACGATGAAAAATGGCGCACCAAACATAATGTTGTTTTATGCTCTGCAAGGTGCTAAAGGCTCGTCTGCAAGGACTATAGAGGCACCCTGAGATGTGCAGATCCTCTCGAACGATTGCATATGACAAATATGTGAAATCATCGGCCCCCCACTGCAGCTTGCGTTTTCATGGGGGCTGCACCCAAACACAGCAAAATCAGAAAAACTCCACTCATTGAAACCCATATAGCAACGTAGCAATATCATAAAAACCACTTAAACATGTGTAACAGAAATCACTGCTTACCCAGGTTAACTTCCTCAGAGCCCTTCATGATGCGAAGCTTTTTAACAGCGTTGATAAACAGCCTGCAAAACATATTTCAAAAGTGATTTATGAGTTCAAAAAGAATTGGAACAAAAAGCAAGTTACTTAAGGATAGAGAAGGCAACTATCTAAACAACACCAACGCAAACGAAGCATGTGTACACATATCATCTGTTAGTTCAAGACTTACTCCCAAGGGACGTCGCCAACAAGCATGAAATCTCCTTCATGATCTTCATAAATGAGCACATACTCAGCTCCATCCAGAAAGTTTAGCTTGCGGCTGGTTGAAACATAGTGACTCTCGGCGCTACTTGAAGTCCGGCTGCCACTAAATTGACCTATAAATCGTCATACGCAACAGTAGCCATGTCAACACAATATGACATAATACAATATAGAGCAGCTTCCTGACGGTGTGAAAAGTAAAGACGAGCCACATACATAGCATGCTGCAAACTATCGACATTACTGCAAACTAAAGACCACAGCAAGTATGGTACATACCACTGATGAACTGTTGGAACATCTCTTCCAAAGCCGGATACAGCTTTTCGTAGCTGTTGTTTGATTTCAGGTCGACTTTGCGGCCAAAAGGGACGCCGTCCATATATATTTTCACAAACAAGGAGTTCGTGGTGGTAGATGAAGGGGCACCCTTCCCTTGTGCAATAGGAGAAGGTGTTGAAGGAGTTGTAGGAGGAGGCGCAGGCCTTACGGGGTTGTTGTTCCTTACAAAGGTTTTCACAGGTGGCCAACCGACTGTTTGATTCTGCCTGCATGCATGAACCACAGAAACGGATCAGAAACGTATAATGACAACCAGACAAACCCTTGAGCAGTATGAACTTCAAGCATGGCCATAAGAATAGTATTGTATAAATGGCAGCAGTCACCTTAGCCTTTGGTGGAGCCACATAAAAGATGGTACTAAATCCAAGGAGCGACTTACGCAGGAGATGGTGGCTGATCGTTGTGAGATGCCGCAGCTTCATTCAGACCCTGCTTGCTAGCTTCGTTGCTGGCTTTGTTTGACGAATCACCAGCATCTTGAACATTCTTGTTCATAAGATTTCTCGGTATGTGTCCGCAGGTGAAAGGGTTAGATTTGTCGAGACTCAGGTTCTGCCATGCTGAGCTCTTGTTGACAAACGATGAGGCACCCATCCATGGCTTCCCCACTTGCTGAGACTTGACTTTCACATCTTGTTGCACAGTTCCGCACATGCCCTCGCCACGACTAACGTCGCCATGACCTTCCCGAGCTACCCCACCAGGACCCGATAATCCATTGTGGTTCATCCCAACAGCTTCTGTATAGCCCCGCTTAACACCGTTATTCTTCACTCCAGAAAAAGCATAAGGTGCATGCATACTAGGGTACTTCACTTTCTGGCCAGCATCGTACTCTTGAGGTCTATGGTGAATGGGCCAGTTCGCGTTTACAGACTTCATCACCTGAGCATGTGGAGCATGTTGAGCCGCCTTGATGGCTTGAGCCCTGCGAAACTCTTGTACTATGGAGTTGTTCCGCTGTATTCCTCCGATAAGACTCTTAGGAAACTCCGGTTCCGCGACCGAGTCCCTCCCATCCTGCTGCTGCGGCTGATGATGATATGCGGCCCTTTTTGCTGGGTTCTCATTCACGTCTTGAGCAACAGGCCCATTCAACTTGCCATCCGCAGCTGGTTCCAAGGCCGTCCGATAAGAGTCGGTTACATTGCCAAAAGTCCTAGACTCCTGATCATCCGACTTCCCGGTTGGCTTAAGACCAAGACAGAGTGCAGTGGCACTTTCATTAAGGTCCAGCGCCTCCCTGAGGCCCTTCTGCGGTTGTTGCTTGTCATTGGAACTGTTCGCAGACGAGACCTCCGAAAGGCCGATGTAATCATGCTCCTTCAGAGTAGTGCCACTGTTATTGCTAGTCTCATGTGGAGAACTCTCCACAGGCGCATCCGGGTAAATGGTTTCATAGTTCATTGTCACCTTCTCAACAAAGTGCTGCTGCTGCTGCTGCTGCTGCGCTCCAGTCAGCGCGCTAGGAACTTCGCTTCCGTTCATCGAGCAATAACGTAACCACTAATAATACTATCTACACCGCGTGCAAGCTCTAACAAGGCACGTACTTGACATTGGCCATCTATGCCCCCGCTTCTCCTACAATAACACGGGATAGATAACAACATTAATAGCAGTCCAACATCTCGCTCCTTCCCAAGTATGCATACAACCCCGTTAAACAACAACAAAAGAGAAAAGCAGAACACCGCCTCACACTCTAAGCAACACTAACACGTGCTTGACAATGGCCATCTAAGTCCCAGGTGCGCCTGCAGGACTAATTACATCAACATTAACTTCAGTCCCTACTTCTTCCCCAAGCAATTACACTCTCCACAACACGCACTCTACAAAGAAGGGAAAACCTCGAACCTATCTCAAACCGCCTCACACTCTTAAAAAACAAGCTTAACCACGGTCTTAAGCTCTCTCACTCACCCTCTCCAAGCTTCAGGCAAAGTAACAACCTATCCCGCATTTCTCACGACTCGCTCAGAATAGAAACGCAAATCTCACACCACTCCACATTCCAAAGACCGACACGAGCTGCCACACTCTAATAACTACAGTAACTAAGTCAGCACGCCTTCTCGTCACAACACAACCGAGCTTCAAACATATCAAACACCGCCATGGCTCACCTTAAACGCTTCCCGCACATCCCCCGTCTCTGCACTCTCACCTCCGCCTCCTTCTACTCTTACACGACCCTAACACCTTCTTCTTAACTCCTAATACTTTAACTTCAGCTCCTGCAGCAACCCTGTCCTTTCACGCGTCAGCGGCTGTGACCTCTACCGACGACAGCTTGTGCTTCAACTTCAGCAGTTCTCCCAGCCATTCACTCCTCTCTCTCCTAAAGCAACTCTGACAATTCCTAAACGCAGCCAAGCAAGTTCAGAGCAAGCGCACACTCGAGCTTTCTGGCTATGGCGGACTGGAAGCGCACCTCTAGAACAACAAACCCTCTCTTCTTCTCCGTCGTCGCTGCCACCAACCCCTATCATCAAGGGGGGGAGACGAAGACTACGTTCATCCTACATTCATCACAAGTTCATCCTCCATTCATCCCTAATTGTCATCCATTTTCAGTGCCACCGAAGCACTAATCGTAGATTTCATCGGTTCGCATCCACGTCTCTTCGTCGGCTCTGACATCCAGACAAGACCCTGACAGTGCCATCCGTCGGTTTCCGCGGGTACGGCCGTATTTATCGTGTCTAGGTCGGGTATGGGTATGGGTGTATGGGATACGGTCCGAAAGACATGGCCGTGAATGGGGTACATACTTTAAATGTGATGCGGGGGGAGTGTACCGGATGAACCTGGGATGAATGTTGGCAGGGGGCTTCTGCGCGGATGTCGTTGGGGTGATGATTGTGGTACCAGCTGTCGGGCAGAGATTGGAAGGCTTCCTGGTGGATCTGCTTTATTGTCGTGGGAGAGGACAACGTGATTGGGATGAATGAATAGCTGCTGGTGGGAATGGATGGTGATACTGGAATTTTGGATGGTTTCATTCACCACTTTCAGGCTGCTTTTGTAGTACATTGCCATGACAGAGGGTTCCAAAGCGGCTCGGTACATTGGTGAGCCAAAATCTGTTTTTCCCCCTTTCCACCTTTTTTGCAAAAGTAAAAATAGTGGTGACCCTTAACCTCTGAAGGGTCCTTGGGTTTTGGAGCTATGGCATCAAATACGGTCGCAACCAATATTCAAAAGTTTGAGTTAGCTGGAAATTAAGTGTTACAACCATACATATTAAAGAATTGAATGATGATATGTGCACAAAAGAATTTGGAAAGCCCTAGAGCAGCTCAAATACGTCTGTACATATGGCTGCAAAGGGCTTTCGAGACGTTCAAGGCTTAAATGACCGTAGTGCACAATATATACGTAATAAACTAATAATGTATTTTAGTTTTGTAAATCCTATGCAACTAAATTTAATATAATCTATTTGTGAACAAAATTAAAAGAGTCTAGAGCACATAACAAAGGAAAAATGAGTCACAATCTAATAATCGGAGTTAAACGCTTCAATAAAATCTTTATAAACAATATTACCACTTGGGCTTCTACGAATGAAAAATGCTTGAATGGGCAACAAAACGATGTGATATCTCACAATACATAATACCAAGTTGCATTAACACCAAATTGCACCAAATTCTATGGATTTTAAGGGAAATTTGATGGGTAAACACTATAAATTTTGGTGGTGAAATCATAGGCATAAATCATATTTGTTGTATTTGGAGTTCAGGTTGGTTACAACATTACAAACCAATGTATAAAAAAACTAAAAGATACCAATGTCATGAAAGATAATGATACAAAAAGTCGCATCATTTATTTGAATGTTTTTTGAGCATTAGCATCCATGGAAATTGCATTTAATCATATTTACTAAAACTTATAATGAACGCGATATTTAATTCCAATTTTTTTAAAGAGAAAAAACATTCATTACTTGAATTATGCATAAAACAAATTAACGAAAAGCTTTGTTGAGTTCTGCACTAAGAGTTTGATGTTTGTTACTTTGTGTCTTCATAGTGTTTGTTTGTTTGTTTGTTTTTTTTTTGGAGGTATCCCATTTCAAATCACGCATTTATAAGTATATTGGTTTTTCAACTTTTCAATCAATCATGAAACAAGGTTGATTTTTAAATATCTTACAACTACTTTGAATGAGAGAAACATTCATGACAAAACATCACCACAATGCATCCAATGATTATCATTTGAATTTGGAAGAACTTAAAATTCAAGGTAAATGTCCAAAGCACATCTTTCAAAAAAGTTGATGTGGGTTTCAACCAATTTCCTTTTCAAATCCATGAAAATGCCACATCAAGTCCACATTGTTTTTGTTCCACCTCTTTTTAAAATTACTTACAAATTTTTTGAAGGTGGAAGGAAGTACTCAAAATTTATTATTTTCATTATAAAGTGTTCATTGTCAATATATGTAAAGTTTCAAAAGTATTATTCTTTGGTATAAAATGACATTTTTTGAGTACAATCAATTTTTGACACTCTATCTTGGTCTTTAAGGACCATGTGTTCAAATTTGAACAAAAATTGAATGCAATCATGCCACATGCTTACAAAAAAATTAATTCTTTCATCTAAATAAGCTTCATTAAGTTCTTGCTCTAGTTTTCTAACACTTGTACTCTCAAAAAGTGCTAAAGCTATTAGCTACATGCAATACAAAGAACAAAACCTTTTAGTTAAATACAAAGATTTTATGAAAAAAATTCAACTAGAAAGCTTCTTGTACAATTTATTTATTTTTAATCCATAATTTATTTGAGACTATTTTTTGGATTGTTTATTTTAGAGTTGATTGGTGATTATTGGTGAGTGCAAACACTAAGAGCATCGTCACCGCAAACGCAAGAACGGACGCAAACGCCAGTGTTGCAGGAAGGAGAATGTCTGAGCTCCACCGCACCCACGCAAAAGCCTTTCCGGATTTCTTGGGCAACACTACAAGCTCTTGTTCATGCTACTCTCTAGATCTTTTGCATTCACGTTACAGCTCACGGGAGTACTTGAATATGTTGAGGGATCCTTCTTGCTTGTTTCCTTTCCTGGTGCTGAAAAGAAGAAAGGACAAAGTAGCGTGAGTGCACAGTGAAAGTGTTCTTGAAAGAGCAAAGCCGGTACTTGAAGTGGCCCACGTGGGAGCTCATTAAATTTGCCGTCGCGTTTGGTGTTGAGGGAGAGCGGTGGCAATGCTCTAAAACAATCATATAGATTTTATCCAGGGACAACAGTCTAAATTTTTAGTTTGAAATCCATTGTTAAGAGTTGCTTTAAAATAAAACCCAAGGTTCTTTTGGAGCACAAAAGGGTCCCAATGTTTTCTTTTCACTAGTGGATTTTTTGAAATAAACTCTACAACCTTTACACTTGAGAGAAAAGTCGAGATTTTAACCCAAAAAAAATGTTCAAAGACAAGATTTTGCAAAGCTTAAAACCCAACAAAATTAAGTCCTTAACCCCTAAAAGCCCAAGCAGTTTTTCTTTTCTTTTTGGCAACATTGTAATTTTGGGCAGCTCACTACAAATGGGCTTTTCATTTATTTATTTTTAATTTTCACACATGATGTGTCCAAAGAGTAGCTTTAACCCTTTAATCCCCAAATGTCCAAGGCACCAAATTTCGGTGTCCAAAAAATTTCATGAAACTTTGAAACCATGCTGAAGTTACAAATATTATTGTTTTGAGGTTTTTTTTATAGAAAAGTTGCGTGTTAAAGTTAGCTTCGCCGTTCAAATATCTCACTCCATTTGTTTTTGGTGGAAGGTTAACTACAAGCATACATTTTTTGTCATGAATAGTATTGTGAATAGTGTCATAGAACCTATGAGAAGTTGCCACATTGAAAAGACAGGCATCAAGTTCAGCAAAAGATGAAGATTTCATGTGGGCACTCCCTTAGGCAATAAAGGCCTTTTTACTAAAATTTTGACATCTTGCAAAATCTAAAAGTGCTTTTGGACTAATTTCACTTGGAATGTCTTTGTTATACTAATTAGAATCCTTTCACCATTGAAAATTCTTTCATTCATAAAGATTTTTGGTCAATAATTGAAGTTGAAAATTTCTTTGTATTAGACGGTTGCGTTTTGAGAGTTGCGTTGCAGGCTCATTTGTGAAATTGTGGTCATGGTTTTGGAAGAGGGGTCATTGGTTTTGAAGTAACAACAATAAACACTAAAGCATCCTAAGTGGTTGCCTCCCAATTTTGTATCCAAAAGTTGCCAGTTTACATTAAAAGTTTTGGGCAGCTCAAAAAAAAGAAAAAAATTCCATATTCATCATCATTCAATCACAAATATCTTAAAATCCACGCAACCATTTTGGATTCTTTTTGGGTAGTGCCATCTAGAAGCCTTGAAGTTCAAGATTCAACGGTTACAATTTTGTTTTGATGTATAATAATGATCTTACAAAGACAATTCAAAACTTCAAAACTACCTTCTGAAAACAAGAAAAACACCCTTGGGCATTTAGGGGTTAAGGACCACACCCATTTTCAGAAAACCCACTAAAATCAAGGTTGACAAATGTACATGTGCAGTTGAATTAGGTATGGACCCAATTTGAACAATCCAATTGTACAAATGGAGAGGACACCTTGTTTGTTGTTACATACCAAAATTTGAGCTAGATCTACCGTTGGAGGTAAAATATTATAATGATTGAATGAGTCATATTTGGAGAATCTCTAGTTTTTCATGCTTGTGTGGTTTTGGATGTTAACTCTTCATGCAAGCTTTGATTGAAAAGAGCCTTACATTTCTAGAAAGCCAAGGTTCCCACCTTTCCAATAAGGCTAGTTTCACACAAAATATATAAAAATAGCAATCACAAAGTGTAGCTAGGTGGACAAAAAGGGTCAAAAATCCCACTTTCTTGACTACCCTTAAAATACTCTCCAAGAAATTTGATAATTGTTATGGAAAATCCAACTAGTGAAAACAATCAAGAATTGGCCTTCAATGTTGGATGTCAAGTTTTTAAAATAAAATGACAATACCATTTTCGTAGATCTTTAAACACTACAATTATACTACTACCGTAGAGGAAAACAATACAAGTGTATTTCTTAAGCAATTTGAATTTTTTTAAGATTGTGCAATTGAAGTTTGACATTCTTCTTGCATACTTGATGTATTGTGTTGTTGCTTTGATCCATTTTTGACAAAAAATGGATACCTATTTTGAGGCCATGTCATATAAACACCATTATTTGTCAACTCACATACCTGATTCCATTGTTTTTTTTAGATGGATGCAAAATTCTTGTGATCACAAGTGTACTTCAAGACCAATTTCCAAATTGTTGAGCAATTTTGATGTATAGGCCAAAAACTACTCCCAATGACCAAAATGTGGTCGCACGGTCCTTAAAGGGTTAAGATCCAACAATTTTCATAACTTTTGACTACATGGCTCAAAAGTTATTGCATGATATGTTGTTTTTTTGAACTCCAGGCAGCCTGGGCAACTCAAAAAACTTCTTTAAAATAAAATACAAATGGATTTTCTTTTGAAATTGTTTCTCTAGATTTATGTCTGAGTGAGAAGCTTTGAATCATTCAATTTTGATTGATGAGATGAACCATACCTACCCACAAACTAAAGCTCCTCATAACTTTCATCTCATTAATCAAAATTGAATGATTCAAAGCTACCCACGTATATATAAATCTAAAGAATGTGTCTCGTTTAAAAAAAATTAAATGCACTTTTTGAAGAAGTTTTTGGGTTGCCCGCCGTCCCTTGTTTTCTAGAAATTCATTTTTAACTTCTTCAATAAATATTGGATTGAAGAATCAGTTTGATATCCATGCAGATTTTTGAATTCCCTCTCTTCTATAAAGGTTTCAAAAAATCATACAAAGTAGTTTAGTTGTAAGTGCATGCCTAAAATCCCAAATACCCCTTGAGGGGACAGTTGCTCCTTTAGGAGTGTTATCCCCTAAGAGCCTAAGCAAACCGAAATGATCCGCATTCTCGACTTATTTCGAAACCCTAAGTGCTTAGGGGTTAATCCCTAAAGGATGTTGCCTACCAAAAGTGTTGTATGTATTTGTAGGAGAACCATTTAGTACTTGAAAAAATAAACTTTACAACAAATGTCAAAAATTCCCCAAAAAATCCTAGTTGCCCAGTATTATGTTTCTAACTTGGTTTGAAATTTACAACTCCAATGAGATTCACGTGCTATCCAAATACCCATTTGTATACAACACGGGAGTCCATATACAAAACAGCAACATCCTTTAGGGGTTAAAGTCACATTCCATATGCAGGGTACGTTGGATTATATATGCAGTTCTCAAGCTCGGACCCACTCTGAGAGTGCAGTGGTATAGAGCTGATATACCTGCTGCATTGAGGATGCTCTGAGTCTGGTTAGCCGCACAAGAATACCGGCCTCCTTCAGCGATTGGTAGAAATATCCCCGGATGGGCTTCAAAAAATCCCCCGAGCGCTGACTGGAAGGCTCGCCCCCGCGAATACGGGAGATTGCGGGTGGGGATACGGCACGGGTGGTATCCGGGCAGTCCGTGGTATTCCGTGGCCGGTATGTCCGGGGGAGACGGTAAAGTCAAACCAGTAATATCAGGACCCCGGTAGAACAGGAGCTACGGAAGCAGTGGAGATAAATAAATTTACAAAGGAGGAGGGTGGGACCGTAGGAGCGCGGGGGACCTGGTTGGGGGCCCCAGGAATAAGCTTATGAGGAGGCTTTCGGGGCATGTTTGTTGAGATGTGGTGCGCTTGTCTGCTCCGTTATAACCCGGGTTTTGCTGCGCCTGCGCTGCGTGGGGGCGTTGGGCCCGTTCCCGTCCCGTTTGGGGTCCCTCCCTTGCGCCCCAAATTCAGATGCCCTCTCCTTGAACCCCTGAGCGCCCAGGCCAATTTCACCAAAATCAGGGTTTTTGGAGACCAACAACTTTGATGCATCGTATCTCACTCAAGGTCGGGTCACACAGGCGTTCTGAACCGGCGTTTTGTGAAAAACAGGGAGGTGAGTTACTGGTTGCGTAAAAGCAGATTCTTTGATTTTTCATAGGACCCACTTTTCCAATCTGTTCAAAACAATTGGTTTTGAGAGTTCACAAACCGACGTCTCAAACTTCCTGCTCAAGAATGGTGGAGAGGTTATCTTTAGGTGAGCAGTAGATGAAAACTTGAAAAAGTGATTGTCTCCCAATTTTCCAAAAATACAAGTTACTTCTCATCCATTTCTCATCCGTTCCAAACCGCCGGTTTTGGGCCTATGTGACCCCGGCATCAATTGGATGATCCACAAAATGTGACCATTGAAAATAGTGGAACACCTACTTAGAAGAAGGCTTGCAAACTTTGGGAACAATTGACTATTGGAGATTATAACATTTGATCAAACAACATGTGATGACAAAATCTCATTTTTTGGTAGGTAGTTGCTATTTGATGATTTTTCCAAAATTCTATAAGCCCTTGATTCATCTTAAATTTTGTGAGCACCAAGATTAGATATGCATGCACACACTTGTAAATTACTGAAGATTGCACTTCTTTTTATGCCCAGATCTTGAGCTTCAAATCGCTATTGCACGGAAAACAATGACCAGCACAGTCAGTGACGGTTGCCATAACAAGGGTCTAGAACATGCTTGAACCCTTGCCAACAACTTTCGTGCTACCACAAAGCACACACAAGGAAGCTTGCAAGGGATATTGACCGGTTGTAACTTGTAAAACCCTACTTGCCACCACACCTCGGTTTCCTTGTACAATGTTTCACCAAATCAAATCTCTTGCAGCGCTTGTACAACAATTTGGCTTTCCTTGCCATTACTCCATTGGCATGAACAACTTGAATGCCTTCATAATTGTAGTTTACAACAAGACCAAAAAGTTAGATCTTGTGCCTCAAAACAAGGCTTTAAAATCATGAGAGGCAATATATGGGGCACTAGGGCGCTCAGGGGTTAATTGCCTCCATGAATAATAGTCCCTTGGGAATCCTTCATCTGGAAGGTAACACACCCAAAACCGACCCCTCCCTTTGGCTGACCTTTAACCTTTAAGCGCTAATGGGGACAAAAATTGTTCCCGGGTATACACGGGGCCCCGTGTATCCACAGTGACCCACCCGGCGCTTAAGGGTTAATGTACCCAAAGTGTACATTTCAATTCTAAAATATTCACCTTATGTACATAAGGTAAGAATTGGGGAAGCCATGTTAAAGGGTCAGATATGGGTGTGTTAACCTTATTTGGTTATTTGCTAGTCTATTGTTGCCTTAGGCTTTGGCACTGTTCTTTGTTTGAGCCCGCACTGAGATTCGTCGCATCCATTTTTGCAACATTAAAAGTTTGGGCAGGGTTTTTTTATCTGGCAAAAATTCGCCAGTTCTGATATATTTCTCTCAATGATTTTTCTTCCCTCTAGATATTCTCCAATATGAAGGGGACAACAAAACACTCATTTGCCAAAAGAAAAAATCCTGAATTTGGGAGTTTGATACAGCTCATCTATGAGCTAATTACTAGGACAAAGTTGGCAACCTAGGCAGATTTGATTCCATATTTTTATACTACATGATATATGGTGTATTGTATTTGTCTACTCCACCGGACTCCTAGACCTTTAACGCCATTGAATTGGCAAGCCAGGACCGATTTGGCATTATGGTGAGGCCGCCAGCGGCCTTACCATAATGCCAAATCTGCCCTAGCTTGCCGGTTCCCTAGCACATGGCAGCAAGTCTTGGGGGCATTTTAGACGAGTTGTATGATTTGTAGAGGATGGGTTGTTTGCTTTTTCAGATGGATTTTATGACTTTCTTGGATGAATTTAGGACTTTTTGGATGAGTCTTGGATGTTTTGGGTGAATTTCGGGTTTTATAATGGACATTCAAGCTTCTGTAGAAGTAATTGGGGAATTTTGGATGTGTGTTGAGGTTTTTTTCTTGGGTTTTGGGACTTTCTTAAACTTTCTTGGATGTGTGTTTGGAACTCTTTTGAAAAGTTTTTTAGATCTTTTCGACGAGTACCTAGAGTTTTTGGATGAATACATAAATTTTTGGATGACTACACAGATTTTGGATGAATACATAGATTTTTGGATGAATATCTAGGTTTTCTGGAAGCTCTTATGCTGTAAAGGGTGATTTTGGGGGCGGTTCTTGGTATGTCCCATGTTGGAACTCAACAGATCTGAGAGTTCCTAAGCGGAGTTCGATTTTGCTGGGTTGTAAAGGAGAAAACGAAACATCAGAAAACAAAAACAAAAAATCCTCGATTAGTTTCACCAAATAGGCAAAATGCTGACTTAGATCTGAATTTGGATTTATACATGTTTTTAATTTAATAGACCCAACTCTAAGGGCCGCTGTACTTTAGCAGTCGAGGTCACGAATTTTCAGGGTAGAGTTAACCCAAATTTTAGCCCAAAAGACCTCAAGAACAGCCCCAAGCGCCCATTTTAATTTTGAGTATAACGAGGGTAAATTCTCTTGTGTGTAAAGGACTTATGGCCATAAAATCGAGGACACTAAATAAAATTTGAAGTCTTCAGAAGAAAATGGATAAAAATATTAATTCAGGAGAGCAATCAATATCTTTATACCATCCTATATTGTTGATTGTTTGAAAAGAATAAATTTTATTCAAATAATTATATTTTAATAGAATTTGACAGTAATCCTAAGCCCAAAAATTGGCTTCCCATTTATAAAAGACTCAATTTCTAAAGTTGGAGCTGTGTATAAGCTTGTCTTGTAAAGATTAAATTATATTTTAAAATTTCAACCTTAATTTATAATGTAAAGGCCTTGAAGCCAACCTCGACTTATAGTGTAAAGCCACCCTAAAAGCATCCAACTTCTCACAAGTGTTGCTAGGCATTTTCAAGCAAAATTAAACTTTCGACACGCTATGAACTGCTTCTTGGATGCCACCGTTTTCAAGGACAAGAATAAGAATGAAGCGAGTATCAAAATCACATTTGATCTCATTCGAATCACTTTCCTTTCATTTTACTTTTTTATTTTTTCTTAATCCTTTTTTCTTCTCTTTTTTTCTTTCTGCCCGCCCCCCTTTTTTCCTACAATACGAACAAGCATATCGGCTGTTGAGGAAAAACCCCATGGATCCATGGTCCGTTATGAGGTCAAGAGATCCCTTTTGTGAAAACACTTGTACATCCCAATAGCAATGTACACATCATGTTCCCAACTCCGTATGGAAAACAAGATCATCAGTACTTGGGGCACAATCACAAAGTCTTAGTGATTTTCTGTGTCGGTTGGTAGTGACGAGAATGCCAATTAGAAGTCTTCATGAAAACAACCCTCGCTGCTTCCACCACAACCAGAATTTTTCTTTCTTTCTTCTTCCCCTCCTAAACCCTTAACCCCTCAAAACCCAAGGGCTCAAACAGCGCCCCTCTACATTGTACTTTGAGATGCTTGGTTTTTCTTAAACATTGATTTTAGTAGTTATTATTTGAAATTATTCTTATTGAAATCTTATTTTAGTATAAAAAATCTGGTTTTGAAAATGAATGATTGTAATTTGTCTATTTAAGATTTTGTGCAAGGGTGTCCACTGCAAATCTTCACTTTTTAGTATTGAGGGCTCTTGGAAATGAGCCTCATGTATAGTGCCATCAAACAAGTCCTTAGATTGCCTGTTTTGTCATTCAAATAATTTTAACTCCATGGAATATAAGTGGGATTTTCTTGTTTTAAGTCATAGACATATGATTCTTATGCAATTCCAATCAAGCATACCAAATTTCAATTCCTCAAAACCAAAACTCCATTTTTGGTGAATTATTTTGTAAATTAATGGTTTTACTTGATAGTTGATTCAAAAATAACTGTGATGAGCTTTTGAGATTTTAATGCATGGGTATGTAGGGAACATCCACATGCACATTGTCTATGCCTTAAGTAAAAGCTTATTTTTTTACAGTTTTTTTAATATGACTTGTGATATACCCAAAATTTGTAAAATAGGTATATATATTTGTTAACTAGCTTTTCACCAAGTAAACATGACATTACGTTGAAAGATACAAATTTAGTCACAATATATGAATCATTCAGCAAAATTTGATTATCATAGAAAAATGTCTATTTTACAAAATTTGGGCATATTATAAGTCATATTAAAAAAATTGTAAAAAAATAAGTTTTTACTTAACCCCTAAAGGACCAACTGTCCCCTTAGGGGACAAATATATTTCGGGCATGTACCTACAGCTAATTTAGTTTTTGTGATTTTTTGAAACTTTTATTGAAGGTGGGGAATTCAAATATCTACGTGGGCATCTAAATTTTTCTTCATTATAACAATTATTGAAGAAGTTATGCATGAATTTCTGAAAAAAGGCGAGGCGGGCAGCCCAAAAAAAATCAAATTTGCATTTTTTTATTAAAAAAATCTGAAATTGGTTCTTTAGAATTATAAAAATTTGGGAATTTTTGAATCATTTGGTTTTGATTGATGAGATGAAAGTTATGAGAAGTTTTAGTTTATGGGTAGGTATGGGACTCCCAAACTTCCATTCTTTTTTACTCTTGTAAAATTTGTTGCTTTCCTTTTTTGAGCTCTTTGTGTATTTTTTTTTACTTTTACTTTTTCAAAGTTGTAGTAGACTAAGATTCCTTGGGTTTCACCACTTGAATCAAAGTAATTCAAATTTTTGAATTTTACATAAATTCTCCAATTTTGTCTAGCGTATATGCAAATTTCATGGCCTTATAGTATTGCAGGATTTTACAAAGTATGATCCACACCTCCAATTCATTTGAAAGTTCTCCCACACTTACCTAACTTGATCCTCTACATGGGAAAAATAAACCTCAACTTTGCGTTGAGCAATTTTTTTGATATAGGAGTCGTCAAAGGCTTTTGAAATTTTTGGGCATCAAAGAAAAAAACTTTTTTTTCCACTTCAAATGTCAATATCTCACTCCTCTACTTCTAGAATGAGCTGAAAATTTCCCCACAAGTACCTTCCATAGTCTGGGGCAAGATCTTACGGTTGGATTTTCAAAAAAACATTTTTTGCCACCTTTTTACTCATTCCCCCAAAAGTTGCAATTTTCACTGATTTTCACTGAAAAAAGGGCTTGGTCCTTTAGGGGTTAAGGGGGTTTTTTTTAGCACAGATGATGTGCATATGGATGTTCCCTACATACGCATGCAATCAAACCTCAAAAACTCATCACAGCTATTTTTGAATCAACTATCAAGTAAAACCATGAATTAAATACAAAATAATTCACCAAAATTGGAGTTTTGGTTTTGAGGAATTGAAATTTGGTATGCTTGATTGGGATTGCATAAGAATCATATGTCTATGACTTAAAACAAGAAAATCCCACTTATATTCCATGGAGGCAAAATTATTTGAATGACAAAATAGGCAATCTGAGGACTTATTGGACGGCACTGTACACTAGAACTTGGGGAAAAAATCACATTAGAAATTTGTTTTAAAAGGTTGTGGAATAGATTTTGAGAAGCTATAAATTGATTAGGGTTATGCATGTTGTACTTTACGTACTTGTATTTTTTTGGAATCCTTATTTTGAATTTTTATGTGAAAAGAGGATTGAAAGACTTCAAACCACTTTCACGGTTTCAACACCCTCATGATCAAATCATTTAATTGTAGAACCCCTAAATGCCCAAGGCACCACATTTTGGTGCCAACAATATTTTGAAGTTTTATAAAACCTAATTAAGCTGCAATTTTTAGTACTTATTATTTTAGAATTATTCTTTTGGAAGTCTAGTTTTAGTATCAAAAACCTAATTTTGAAAATTATTGATTGTGAATTTTCTATTCAAGATTCAGTGCAAGGGTATCTACTGCAATCTTGATTTTTTTAGTGTTGAGAGCTCACAAAAATGAGCCTCAAATACTCTAGATCTTTGAGAAAAGTTCACACTAGAAATTCATATTAAAAATAAGTAAAAGAGATTTTGAAAAGCCGTAAATGGATTGGAGTTATGTAAGTGTTGTCCTTTAACCTCATATTTTTTTGGTGACAATATTTTAGATTTGACATTTGAAAAGAGGATAGAAAGACTTGTCATTTTTGCAGTTTTAACACCCTCTTGATCAAACATTATAATCTTTCAATCTATAAGTGGTATTGTTGTGTTTCCGTTTCCTATGTGATATCTAACATATCTAGTTTGAACTTGGACGGTTACAATTTAAAAAAAATTAATACAACTTATCAAAATGTTAACTTTTTGTTTAGTTAAGAGCAAATTCCTAGAAGCTCAAAAACCTTGGGCATTTAGGGGTTAATCTATAAGTGATATTGTTATGTTTTCTTTTTGTGTAACCTCTAATATGTCTAGCTTGAGTTTTATGGTAATATTTTTAAAAAATGATAAAATTTATTAAAAATTTGGCATTTTGTTCATCCTAGAGCAAATTTTGAGATACTCATAAAAGTCCAAGGGCATTGAGGGGTTAAGCAACAGGCTGGTAAAGCAAGTTGTAAACGATTGCAAATGATGAGAGAAGGCAATTGTGTGGCAAAGTGCCCACATAATTTAATACTATTACCAAAAGTTGTTAAGCGAGCATTGCATGCTACCTTCATGAAAATTGCAAGAAGTGCAACGTAGAACCTAACACCATCTTTGTGAATCCTCTCATAGTTAGAGGTAATTAAAAATATGAGTGCATTCAATGAGGCTACTTTTTTGCCTTCCTTGATGAACCATGTACCTACTTGTGTATCCATGATCATTTTTAAAAATAAATTGGATGAAAAATAACTTTTCTACATCCAATAAATTGTACTCCCTCTGTCCCAAAATGATCTTCATATTGGCCTTTATTTAGTGTCCCAAAAATGATCTTCTTATTGGAGGAGGAAGGGAGCTAGTAACACTTGCACATAGTCCAAAAGCATGGGCATGCTAACCAATCCCATGCCATCAAGTGAGTGGCCATTGGTGCTCTTCAAAAATGCCTCAAAAATTCAATTTTCAAGCACTTTGAAACCACACTTTGAAAAATAATTTGAAACTCAAAATTTCAAAACAATAGGAGGATATTAAATTCTATTCATAGGTCATTTTTTTAAAATGGTTATTTTCAAGCTTAATCTATAATATTTTGTGTATTAGGAAGATCATTTTGGGACAGAGGGAGTATTTTTTTTGTCACTCATTAGACAAAAATATATCTGCATTGCATTTATGGACTAAAAAAATCCCTTGATGAATGTTATATTATTTACATACACAACTCCACAAACAAAACTATAGTGAAATTTTGTACAAAATTAATGTTAAGCTTCCAAATTACTAGTAGAAAACTTCATTGAAACTTAGTAAAATATATAAGGTAGTTCTTATTGAGTTCTTTGTTTTCAATGCAAAATTTTGCTAATCAATACAAATTTTACATTAGAAATAAGGAATTCAACAAAAAGTACTACCTTACATAATTTAATGCATTCCAACACAGATTTCAATTAATTAATTGACTTTCTCTTTCATTTAGAGACAGTTCATTTCATTTTCATTGATAGTATAGTCCATAAAAACGTTACTTCAACATAAAATAATGCATCTCCATATTATGAACCTCCAGGTCGTTTTTGACTGGGATTTGTTTGTATTTCACTTCGTGCAATGGACTTTCATTTATTTGTGACATAGGAGAAAAACAAATTCAGCTACACTAGATAGTGTAATTAGGTTGCCTTACCTCATAAAGTTTTCTTATCACTCATTATTTGATCACTTGGAGGTGCATGTAACTCTCTAATATTGGAGTTTCACATGGTTCACGGCTTGCACGCCACTAGTTTGTTTTCAAGCAGCGTTGTTGTTGTTGCTATGCTTCTATTATTATTTTTTCATGTTTTATTGTATTAACCATTGATGAAAATCATTGTGATAATAACAAGTATTTATGTAATGTAAAATGTCAAGAAATTAGTGTGGGAACCCAATTGCATTATTTAGGGCCACTTTACCCCCAATGCTTGGTTTTGATTGGTTAAAATTTGAAAAATGGTCTCAAAGCCTTTGTACTAGATGTAAGTTCAAATTCTCAAAACATATTTTAATATTTAATCTTTAAACACCTGGTTGATCACTGCAACCAACTTGACTACACTGAATTCTATAGTGTTCTCTAGTGACTCCAGTGTTGTCATTGGTGTGGTAAGTGCCTAGCCATTGCAAAAGTCAATAGTACGTGCTAACCTCATGAAAATTGCATGAATGGTAGTATGGGATCTAAGACCATGATTGTGAATCTTCCCACAATTTGGGTTACTTAAAAATATGAGTGTATTTGATGAGGTTGTTTTCTACCTTCCATGATATCAAGCCATGTGTTTGTGATCACTTCTAAAAAAAAATCATATCAAGAATAGTTTTTTCTGTCATACAAAATGATTCTTCATAGCTAAAGGAAGTAAAACATCCTCATTCGCATTTACGGGATAATCAACAAGATAAAAGTCAACTCCAACTTCAAGAATGGGGTTTTCCAAAAATGATAAGCCAATTCTTAGCTTTAAAACCATTGTCAGATTATATCAAAATATGATTATTTGAATAAAAAAACATTATATTGAGACAATTAACACCATAAGATGGAATAAAAATATCAATTGCTCTCCTTTGTCTCTCTTCTTTGTCCATTTTCTCCTAAAATTTCTAAATTTGCTCTAGTGGCTACTACTTTTTGACCTAGAGGTCTTTACACATAAGAGAATTGGCCCCTATTATACTCATAATACAATGGGTATTGGAGACTATTCTAGAGGGCATTTGGACTAAAATTTTGGGTAACCCTTGAATATTCAAAGGACCAAAATTGTCCTCACAAAATTTTGCAAGACTTTGAAGCACCAAAATCTAATTTTTTGACCTTGCTATAAATTACAATTATCAAGACATCCAAGTGGTTCATAGTAATGGCAAGGCAAGCTAAACGTTATACAAGAGCTTCAAGAGCCTCAAGAACCTCAATTGAGTGGAACTCTATTTTGGGAGAGGTGACAAGCAGCTTTTTTTACATGCTACTAGCATTCAACATCCATTGTTGGCTTCTATGAGTGTACTTTATGGTAGGGGGAGATTGGCCAAACAATGGTTCAAGTATGTTCTAGACCTTTGTCATGATAGCCCTCACCAATTCAAGCAATTCTTGTTTTTTGCGCAACAACAATTTGAAGCCTAAAAACTTAATATTCAATGAACTACAACATTTGATAATTTACCAGTTTATGCATTCACATCTAATCTTGCTACTCACAAAATGAGGTGAAATTAGGGCTTATAAAACATTGTAAATATAAAAAAATAGCAACTGCTTGCCATAAAATGAGGTTTTGGCATCATATGTTGTTCAATCAAATGTTATAATCTCCTATCTCCCATGCTCAATTATTCCTAAATTTTACAAACTATTTTCAAAGTAAGTGTTCCACTGTTTTCAATAATCACTTTTTGTGAATCATTCAAATGACTGAAATACAATGCATCAAAGTTGTAAGTCTTCCTAATCCCTAAACCCTAATTTCAGTAAAAATGACTTGAACGCTTAGAGGTTAGAACTGCCCCAAGTTTTCATGGCTTTGACTCTAACATAAAGTAGCCTTTACTGTTGTTATATGATGACATCCACTGGCGCACTTGGTGAACGAGATGCCGGTTCTCCCCAAACATCGGCAAGTGAAGAGGAGAGTTGTACTGTACATGTATGGGCTGGGATTAATTGGCTGGCTGGTTTGTGGGGCCAGGCTGGAAAATCTCATTTCTCTACAAACAGTTGCAACAGTAAATGTAAAAGTCTGCTTCCTATCTTATTCTGGTGGGGTTGGTCAGTTGCATCCTCGTCTCTTCCAACCTTTCAGGGTTTTCGACTAAATCCGGGTCAGAGTCTTCAATTTAGAATTTCCAAATTCAATCCCCTGATTGTAAACATTTAAACTCTTACATTTTCTAGGTAGTAAATTGAGCTTTTGTGAAGGGCTCGGTTTATTGCACATATGTTGGTTTGGAGCAAGGTTGGAAAAGCTTCGATTATTCACTTGTCAGAAAATGTAAGGATCTCTAAATAATTACCATAAAAAGATCGGATTTGGTGATTTCTGGATTCAAATCAGGAATCAAAAACCCTAATATAATTTACAACATTAGAGGAAAATACAACTAAACAACGTTAGAATAGGGGGCAGACTATCATTATTTTTCTCATTATAAGAGAAAAGAACCTAAGAATTTACACCTTGGCCTTGCATTGACATATGTGCAGTTGATCAAGCTTGCATGGATCGAAAGGATTAATTCCTAAACTATCAAAGCCATTTTTTGTCAAAAATCACTCAAAATTGCTCCTATTGTTGTGTTCATCAAAAATTTCAACAAAATGTTGTTTTTGAAAATTCAACCATTGAATCTTGCAATGCACTTGTAGGAAAAGAATCACTAAATTTTTTGCGACATTTGACCATACGATTGAAAGTTGTGAGCATCTAAAGGGAAGTTTTTTTTGTCTGTTGTGCCCAAGAATTTCAGATGGCTTTGACCACCATTTGCTGATTTTTTTTTGCACTACATACCTTGAAGTTGTAATTCTATCTTATAGGTAATCAAACTAGACTTTTGTACACCAATATTCAAGGCAATCAAAGACATGGAACACATCCTAAAAAATATTGCAATGCCACTGCATGACAAGTTTTGCAAATATACTACAACATTTTTGAGTGAAGTTTTCCATCACATGTTTTTAGATATGCAAAATCCAAATGGTGCGTTTGAAGATAAACATGTACTTCAAAAGTAAAAAAAAAGAGTTAAAAAACTCAAAATCTCTAAAATTTAGAAGCACCCAAAGCCCAATATGATCTTCTAATTGGAAATGGTAGGGGGCAATGATGAAATAACGGGGACCACTAGAGCAACATGTGGCAACCCCTCCTCACTCTCCCCCCCCTCCAAAGTCAATATTTTCTCCCTTGCCCAAGCTGCCCCTCGAACTATTTTTTGCCAAAAAAAGCCCAAAACTTGTGAACCAAGTGACACAATCGAATGATTTTTTGCATCCCACAACCTTATAAATTCCTATGCACTCATAAAAAGTTTCAAAAAATCATGTAAAAAATTGAGGTCACATGAGCCTATACAAAATCCCAAAAGTCCCCCGAGGGGACTTTGGTCCTTTAGGGGTTAACATGTTGCAAATACTCCAATGTGGAGCAAGGGAGGAAAAACTTAGAGTTTTTTTTAGGGAAAATTTGAAAAACACCCCTGTAATTTTTTGTATTTTGAAAAGTACCCCTGGAAATTTCAAAAGTGCAAAAATACCCCTATAAAACTGCAATAGTACCATTGTCTTTCTATAGTTTTGTTGTACTCTAGAGTACTATTGTGTGAAGCAATATTGTTGTGCAATGATCGCATTACCACAAGCACGTAAGCAAGTGGAAAATCATTGTGCATTTTCAAATTGGGAATTGATACATGTACTACCCCTTCTTGACTATTCTACCACACCCTAATATAAATGGTTTATATTTACAATATTAAAATAGGTATGGACCACAAGAAAAACATCACTAATTTGAAAATACAACTTGACATAAAAGATGCAACTTTAGTTTTTTTTAGCTTTAGATCCCGCTCATAATGTCAATGAAAAAATCTAAAATATGTTTGGTTTAATTTTTACTTTTTAAAATTGATACTACGAGCAAGGTTAAAAGCTGAAAAACAAAATAAAAAATGGCATCTTCTATGTCAAGTTGTATATGCAAATTAGTGATGTCTTTCTTGTGGTCCACACCTATTTTAATATTATAAATATATACCATATATATTAAGGGTGTGGTAGAATAGTCAAGAAGGGGTAGTACATGTATCAATTCCCAATTTGAAAATGCACAATGATTTTCTAGCTTGATTGTGTGCTTGTGGCAATGCGATCATGCACAACAATATTGTTTAACACAATAGTACTCTAGAGTACAACGGAACTATGGAAAAACAACAATATTGTTACAGTTTTATAGGGGTATTTTAGCAATTTTGAAATTTCCAGGGGTACTTTTTGAAATACAAAAAATGACAGCCTGGGTATTTTTCAAAATTTCCTTTTTCTTTTATACAAACAAGGATAAAAGTATTAAATTGCTCCTTGTTTTGACACTATAAAGTTGTATCCTCCTCTACGGTTCCAAGCAAGATAGAGGTCTTCAAAATTAAATGTAATTTTAAATTCACATCCTCAATCTTTTCATAAGGTAGAAGGCTCTAATTTGGTGCAGGCTCTAATTTGGAGCACCTCCATAGATGTACTCCATTTGTACATGTTTTTTTTCACTGTCCTTCAAGATTGTACAATGGGGGGATGAAAAGATTGGGAACACCCTATTATGCCATTCAAAGAACTTTGCCTAATGTATAGAGTACAACTGACATTTTATAGTCTTGCATGATAGATGTTTAATTCTTATGCAACCCCCATCACACATACCAAATTTTGGTTCCCAAAAATCAAAATCCTATATTTAGTGAATTATTTTACTTAGAATCCACTGTTTTATATGATGATTAATTAAAAATTATTGGTGATGAATTTTTGAGGTTGGATTGCATGGATATGTAAGAAACATCCATACACACATCTTTCCTCCAAACAAGCATTTCTAAAAAGCTTCAAAATTCCTTCTTTACAGATTTTAGTGTTGGGATGATTATGACCAAATTTTATAAAATGTATGAAATTGTATGGTAATCAGATTTTGCAATTTGAAATGTCCATTATGATTAGGTTTGTAACTCTAAGCATGATGATATGTTTTTGTTGCCAAAATCTAATTAAAAAACAATTTCATACATTTTACAAAATTTGGTCATAATCATCCCAACATTAAAATTTGTAAAGAAGTAATTTTGAAGCTTTTTAGAAATGCTTGTTTGGAGGAAAGATGTGTGTATGGATGTTTCTTACATATCCATGCAATCCAACCTCAAAAATTCATCACCAATAATTTTTAATTAATCATCATGTAAAACAGTGGATTCTAAGTAAAATAATTCACTAAATATAGGATTTTGATTTTTGGGAACCAAAATTTGGTATGTGTGATGGGGGTTGCATAAGAGTTAAATATCAATCATGCAAGACTATAAAATGTCAGTTGTACTCTATACATTAGGCAAAGTTCTTTGAATGGCATAAGAAGGTGTTCCCAATCTTTTTGCCCCCCCATTGTACATGAGATGTACATTTGAAGAGGTACTCCATTTTAAAGCCCTATGGCCTTTCCACTTCACCACAAAGTTTCAGAAAACATGAAACAACTTGGGTTAGATGCCAATTCTTCTTGTCTTTTAAGAAAAATTTACTGAAAAATATTTCAAGAAATTTCATTTATCCAAGATTCAGTTTCAGCACTTAGATGCTCCATTCATGAGCTGCCTACCTTAGGTAAAAATCTTACATTTTATGGCAGGTGTAAAATGCAGAGCTCTTCCACGCTGGCCCCACGTCGACGTATGTGCAGTACTACGATCCATGTGCAGTAAACCATGCAGCATACGGCGCAGTAAACCATGCAGCATACGCTGCAGTAAACCATGCAACATACGCTGCAGTAAACCATGCAGCGTACGGTGCAGTAAACCATGCAGCATACGATGCAGTAAATCGAGCCTATATGGAGCTGCAGCATCAGGAAAGCAGCCCACACAATTCAAGGGGAAAGGGGAGGAAAACCATGCGGAACAGGAGGCGCCCACTGTTCCTGCGTAACTGCCCTTTGGAAGAGCCCCCCCGTTGGGGACTTGGGGCGGTACTTGGGCCTTACCACGGGAGAGGTCGAACGCCACCTTTCTGAAGATTGCTTGGCTTTTGCCCCACGACCCCGGAGCCCCCACCCCCCTCACAAGCGTGTCTTTTACTACCAAATGGCATAATCTCACATTTTTAAAAGCTAAAAAATAGACCCAGACCCCTCCGGTGAGCTGCTTTTATGACACGTGGCATTACTTTCATTTAAGACCGGCAGTCCCAGTGTAGCTTGACAGTGTCAGTGCCTGTTTACACTTGGGGTCGAGGTCGTTTTGAAGCTCAATCAGCATCTGGCAAAAAAAACATTTGAGATTTGTTTGTGAATTACTCTTCATTTCCCATTCTAACTGATTTTTGTAACCGGAGGGAACTTAGGGCCTCTCCTTCCATGTGAGCGGGGTGGTCGGTGAAGCTTACTTCAGCTCGCCAATAGGGGGTTCAAACATGAAATCTGACTTACAAGTTTCTCACCTCGTAGGAATCGCACTTACTTGTGAATTATTTTCTTTCACTCCTACGTCAAAAATCTGACACACCCGTGAAATTGCAATTAGGGTTTTGTGCGCAAGTCAAGGGTGTGAGCGTCTGAGACAGCCATGAGGATGAGACTCGCCAAAATGAGTTTCTAAAGTTCACTCCTCACGTGAATCACATTAGGAGGGAATTCTAAAGGTGAGTCACTTCAGTATTCACTAGTGAATTTGCAAAGGTGAATCGTGGCGTGAGTCACCTGTATATTTTTAAGTTTGAAGCCCCTTAATAATTGGTCAAGTGGGAGCCTCAGCCTTTTTGGATTCCTATCTGACTGATTATTGGTAAGTTACAATAAGTTTCACCCCTCACACCCCTCACATGGAAGGATGTCCTTACCCCTCAAAGCCCTTTTTGATTGGAGGATTCTAGGCGTAGACCTCTAACCTCTAGTTTTACAAAAGTTGAAAAATATTCATGAACCTTTCGCACCCTAGAATTCAACTTGCTTTCAAAACTGTACTTCTCATTAGGATGTCAGAGTTTTTTCTCTTCTCTACCCATGGTCAACTTAGATGGGCCTTCAATTTTGGTTACTAATGAAAATTGGCCCTCATTGCCCCCAGCCTAGATGGCCTTGGGGCTTTGTTTATTGCATATCAATGTTTTTGAGACATGGTGGAAAAGTGCTACAATTTTACAAACAATGGTGAAAGTACTAATTTGCCTATTTTGAGGTTGTTCAGTTGTATCATTCTTTGCAATTGTAGACAAAATTCAGGTTTTTGAATCCAATTGTTAAATCAAAATTTCCAAATTCAGTTTCCCAATGGTTGATTTCCAAACCCTATAATTCTTGAAATTTGAAAAAGTGGAGTATTTCACTTTGGCCCCACAAACTCATGAAGTAGTTGACTTGAGTCTTGATCCCATTCATTTAGGCAAGGAGCAATGAGGGGATTAGTTTACTCTGACCTTAGGGCCAATTTCCATGAGAGACTGGAGTTGGATTGGACATCCAAGTTGCCCACAGGTAGAGAAAACAAAAAACTTGTAAAATTTTCACAACAAGTATATTTTTGAAAATAAGGTCCGATCAAGGGTCTAGGCAGTCCAAGAATGTAGTCAACTTTTGCAGGACCCGGACGATGGATGTCCAAGCCTGGACCCCTCCAGGCCCCTAATGGAAACCGGCTCTTATTTTACGTGATTACAATGTATGTTTCCCATGTTAATGCTGTACTCAACTTTAGATGTTTTTGAAAAAAAATTCCAATTTTTGTCTTGTAGTTTCACAGTTGCAACTGGTCTTATTTTGCATTTTCATTGGTAATAGTTACGTTTTTTGATTGTTTTACCAATCATCGATGACAATCATTGTTAGGAGAGACTTTTGAACTTCACTAGCTGATAGTAGTCGTTTCCCATCTTCAAACTTGTTTTTCCATATGTGCAAACCATATACTTCTTATATTTATATTATAATTGGATAAACTTGAGAATTTTTGGTTGGTTTTCATCCTATACTTTCAAAGCTCAACTAGTTTTCTTTTGCATTTTCACTGCCCAAAATGCATAGCCAATTTTTTTCCCGTAAAACTGATCCCAATCATCGTTTTGGAGAGTTTTTGAGATTTACCAAAAGTTTCATTCATTTTCTATATTTGATTGAATTTTCAGATGTTCAATCTGGGTCTTGCCTTTATTTATATTGTACTTAGATTTTTGGAAGATTTGGTTGGTTTAATCTTAACCCCTAAGCGTCCAAGAGACATTAAAATGTCTTTCAAAAAGCTAGGTCAACTCAATTTTGACTGATATAATCTCATTGCACATTTGGTGAAACCACTTCCGATCGAGTTTAGCATGATGGAAATGCTTTCTATTAACCCCTAAAGGTCCAAGCCCTTTTTTTCTATGAAAGTTACTCAAAACTGCCACTTTTGGGGGAATGAGTAGAAAGGTACGAAAACATGTTTTTTTGGAAAATCCAACCGTAGGATCTTGCCCTAGACTGTGGCGGGTACTTGTGGATAAAAAATCAACTTATTCTAAAAGTAAATGAGTGAGATATTCACATCTGAAGTAAAAAAAAAAAAAAATTTCTTTGCTGCCCAAAAAATTCAGAAGCCTTCAACATCTCCTATATCAAAAAATTTGCTCTACGCAAAGTTGAAGTTTATTTTTCCATGTAGAAGAACAAGTTAGGTAAATGTGGGAGAATTTTCAAATGAATTGGAGGTGTGATACATACTTTGTAAAATCTTGCAATGCCGGAAGGCCATGAAATTTATGTATACACTAGGCAAACTTGGAGGATTTATGTAAAATTAAGAAATCTGAATAACTTTGATCCAAATGGTGAAAACCAAGAAATCTTAGCTTACTACATCTTGGGAAAAAAGTCAAAAAAAAAATTCAAGGACCAAATTTTACAAGGGTAAAAAGGGATAGAGGTTTGGAAATCCCATACCTACTTGAAAACCAAAACTTCTCACTCATAAATCAGAAATGAATGATTCAAAGCTTCCCACATTTGTAAAAATCTAAAGAATCAATTTCAGATTTTTAATTTTGAAAAATGAAAATTTTAAGAAGCTTTTGGGCTGCCCGGGCTGCCTACACTTCCTTGTTCTTCAAATTTTCATGCATAACCTCTTCAATAAATGTCAAAACAAAGAAAAAATTAGATGTGCACGTACATCTTTGAATTCCCCACAATCCTCAAAAGTTTCAAAATTTTTATAAAAATTGGTTTAGTCACAGGTACATGCCCAAGGTCCATTTGTCCCCCAAGGAACATTTGGGCCTTTAGGGATTAACCCCTTAAGGACCAAGCAAAGTTTTCACCAAAAACTCTTCAAAACTGCCATTTTTAGAGCATCAACCAAATTTGAAAACAAATTTTTTTTATGCATATGTGACCCTAGGATCTTGTAGAAGAATGGTTTGAAAAGATGTGGAAAAAATTTCAGAGATTTCCGCCAAGTGGATTGGAAGTTAGAATGGTTTGAATATTCAAAAACATCTTGTGAAAAACTAGGCAGCTACCCTTTAGAAGGTGAAGTTCCTAAGGAAAAAAGGCCATGTGGGTGGTGCTTCTCTAAATTCCTTATTTCACCTAAATAAAGTACATGTCAAAAAAGTTTCAATTCATTTGGAGTTGTATAACATATGAAAAAAAATTAATAAGTAAAAAGAAGTAAAGAATGATTCAAAACACTAAATTTTTAAGAATTTAATTAGGGAAATGAAAATTGCCAATCCCAATGGTCATAATGTTGTCATAAACAATCTTCATCCTTTGGTTTTGTTTTTTTTCCAAAATGTTGAAAATTGAGTAAATTACTCAACTTCAAAGTTTATTTTAGAGTAGAGAATCCATAACTGCCCGCAAACAAAAAATCCTCATAACTTTCATCTTGTTGATCTAGACAGAATGACTCAAAGCTTCCTACATTCACGTAAATCTCCTAAACCAATTAAAAAAAACTGTTTCTGAAAAAAGTGATTTTTAAAAATCTGCCCAAGTTGCCCAAAGAACATAAAAAACAACATATTAGGCCATAACTTTTTACTCATAATTCCAAATGTCATGAAATTTAGTGCATGTGAAAGATAAACCTTGTCCCCTCATTCTATTAAAATTTTGACCTAAAATATGAAAAGCTCCAATCACAAGTACCTGCCCAAAATCACTATGTTTCTAAAAAAGGGGATATGGTCCTTTAGGGGTTAACAAATCATATGGTCCAATCTTGTTGATCGTATTTTTCAAATCCACAGGGGCACTTTGATTGCACACAAGTCAAGCCTTTTTTGTTTCAACTTTGTATGCTCATGGTTTAAGGAAGTTTTAGAGTTGTTAGTGTTTATTTGTATTATTATTTTTATTATTATCATTATTATTATTATTTGTTATTATTATTACTACTACTACATTGTGAAAATTTTGTTAACTTAGGAAAAAAAACCCCAATTTTGAGACTTCTGAATTTTTTTAGTTTTCAGCGTTATAGGCAGTTTGAAATTGATTTTATGATGGTTTTTTCAAGACCTTACATCAATGATGAAATGTGTTGAAGAAATTATCAAAAAAATTACTCTAAATTATTAAAATATTCTCACAAATACAATATTTAGTATCCTCAAAATTTATTTTGGGAAAGTGTT